>JAESUZ010000976.1:0-67024 GCA_017311185.1 Proteles cristata cristata | reverse complement strand
AGAACCCAGCCGATCCCAGGAATTCCCTCACCTGACGTGGCGTCTGGGGTCTGGGGATGCGGAGGACTGTCTCTTTTCGCGCATCAGTTAGCCAGCGCCGCCCCCCTTTTAGCAAATAACCTAGGTAAGTTACCTCCGGTCTGCAGATTTGAGCCTTTTTTGCCGAGGCACGATATCCTAGGGTTCCTAGAGTGTGTAGGAGGCCTTCAGTTCCCTGGATGCAGGCTTCAGGCGTCTCGGCAGCTATTAGAAGGTCGTCTACATACTGTAAGAGGGTTATATAGGGATATTGTTGTCTGTACTCACTCAGGTCCTCGTGTAGTGCCTCATCGAATAGGGTTGGAGAGTTTTTATATCCTTGTGGCAGCCTGGTCCAAGTGAGTTGTCCATTTATGCCTCTGTCAGGGTCTGTCCATTCAAAGGCGAACAATTCTTGACTTTTGGGTGCTAGAGGTAGACTGAAAAATGCATCCTTTAGATCTAATACAGTATACCATTGTTTCTCAGGGCTGAGGGCACTCAGGAGAGTATAGGGGTTGGGGACTGTTGGATGTATGTCCATTGTTCTTTTATTAACTTCTCTCAGATCCTGCACCGGCCTGTACTCTTCACTATTGGGTTTGCGCACCGGCAGTAAGGGAGTATTCCATGCCGAGTGGCAGGCCCGTAAGATTCCGGTGTCTAGGAGGCGGCGGATATGTGGAGCGATTCCCGCCTTAGCTTCTGCAGACATCGGGTATTGGCGCACCCTAACAGGGTCTGCCCCAGGCTTAAGTTCTATAAACAGGGCCGGGCGATGTCTTGCCAGTCCTACACCCCCTGTTTCTGCCCAGGCGTTTGGAAAACGTTGGAGCCAGGGCTTCAGGTCTTGGCCCTGCAGCGATGGTTTCTGATGGAGTCTGTATTCATCTTCTAGTTTTATGGTGAGAACTGATAGGGGCTGATTATTGATATTGGTCACGGTTGGTCCCCCTGGTCGAAAGTGAATTTGTGCCCCCATTTTGGTAAGAAGGTCCCTCCCCAATAAGGGGCAGGGACTATCGGGGATTACTAGGAAGGAGTGAGTCACTTCCCCAGTTCCCAAGTTTACAGTTCTCTGGGTTGTCCAGGAGTATTTTTTAGTCCCGGTGGCTCCTTGCACCCAGGATGATTTTTCAGACATCTTTCCATAGGGCCTGACTAGTACTGAATGTTGTGCTCCAGTGTCGACTAAGAATTGAACTGGAGTCCCCTCCACTTGCAGCGTTACCCTAGGTTCGGGGAGGGGATCCGAACCCCGTACCTCCTATTCTGAGTTTTGTGTATATAGAACTGGGGTTGTCCTATCCTGCCAGGGCTTGAGCTCTGAGTGCTGTTTTTTCTTTTTAGGACAATCCCGCGACCAATGCCCTTTCTCCTTACAGCGAGCGCATTGGTCCTTGTCTAAGTGTTGCCTGGGGGGGCGTACGGCGTGGCCGCCTCCCAAGGACGGTCGTTCTTTCTGGACTAAGGCAGCTAAGACTTTAGTCATTTTTCGCGTGGCCCTGATCTGTTCTTCCTCTGGGGTATCTCGATTATTATATACATGCTGGGCGACACGGAGTAGATCCTGGACCTGCTTCCCTTCGAGGTCGTCTAGCTTTTGGAGCTTTTTCTTAATGTCGGGAGCAGACTGGTTTACAAAAGACATTACAACTGCTGCCTGATTCTCTGGGGCCTCAGGGTCCATAGGGGTATACTGTCTAAAGGCTTCCATCAATCTTTCTAGATAAGTAGTGGGGCTCTCCGTCTTACCTTGTGTCATTGAATACACCTTGGCCAAATTTGTGGGCTTGCGTGCCGCTGCCCGGAGACCCACCATTAGAGTCTGGCGATAAGTGAGCAGTCGTCCCCTACCTTCTGCAGCGTTGTGGTCCCATTCGGGTCGAGTTAAGGGAAAAGCTGCATTAATGAGGTCAGGATTTGTTGTAGGTCGACCATCTTCTCCTAAAACCATTTTTCGCGCTTCTGATTGGATTCTTTTCCTTTCTTCCGTGGTGAACAGGATTTTCAGGAGTTGTTGACAGTCATCCCAGGTAGGCTGATGAGTAAACATGATGCTCTCTAGAAGGGCTATAAGATCTTTAGGGTTATCAGAAAAACGAGCATTTTGAATTTTCCAATTATAGAGATCATTAGTAGAGAAAGGCCAGTACTGAAGTCGGGGGTTACCCGTGTCGTTAGGGGGCCCTATTTCCCGCAGGGGCAGGGTGACCGTGGAGTCGGGTGGATGGGAGCTCGGTTCCCGCTGAGTCCGCCCACGAGTACGGTCAGCTGGCCCCCTGTGACTAGTTTTATTTCTCGTAGAGTCTGAGGCCGCCATTTCGCGCCCTCTGGACTCTAACGAGACTGCCGCCTCTCGTTCTTCAGGCTCCCCTGGGGGGTCTGGCGGGGGAGCGGCAACTATCTCTGGTGGAGTCTGAGGCGCAGAAGGGAGAGGTGGGTAGGGCGGAGGATCTAGGGAGAGGGGATCTTGACTTTCAGGCAGTACCGGATATGGCTGCGTTGCAGGATCCCTCGGCCGGCGGGAACCTGGAGGTAGAAATGCCGGGGGGCCGGCTATGAGAACTTCACAGGTACCTGGTAAAAGAAATGGGGAGACCCACGGGGGGGGGGTTCTCGACCAGATCTTGCCAAATTATGATATAAGGCACCTGGTCGGGGTGTCCCTCCTTTCCCTGTAAGAAAATTTTAGCCTTTACTTTGGCAATGGTGGTGGCACAGTAAGTCCCCTCTGGAGGCCAACCAACCCCGAAAGTGGGCCATTCTGACCGACAGAGGGTGACGAATTTATTCCGATGGACGTTTAGGCTCAAATTATGGGCTCTGGCCCGAACTTCCCTGAAGTTGGCTAAGATTAAGGTAAGTGGCGTGCTGTGAGTTTGTCCCATCTCCTAGACAAGGGGAACAATGCGAGTCAGATTAATTTATGTCTTCAGGGAGGGTCCCGAGGTCCTTATAGGGAAAGATAAGATCGGTTAATCTGCAAGTGCAGCAATGGAGACACAGAACTCCAGGTTAGCTGTAAAAGGTCCCCAGATGGGCTAATTAGTCCCGAATGGGCACTGGAGGACGTCTCCGATAACAGAATTCGCTGCGCACAAATATAAAAGGCTAGCCACCTGAAAATGGCGCCGGCCCCGGACCGCGCGTCACCCGAAAATGGCGTAGGCCCCGAACCGCGCGCCACCCCAAAATGGCGCCGGCCCCGAACCGTTGCCACCTGAAGAAGGCGCCGGCCCCGAACCGCGCGCCCACCGGAAGAAGGCACCGGCCCCGAACCGTGCGTCACCTGAAAATGGCGCCGGCCCGAACCGTTGCCACCTGAAGAAGGCGCCGGCCCCAAACCGCGCGCCGGGAGAAGGCACCGGCCCCGAACCGTGTCACCCGAAAATGGCGCCGGCCATGAACGTGCCACCTGAAGGCGCCGGCCCCAAACCGCGCGCCCGCCGGAAGTGGCGCCGGCCCCGAACCGTGCCACCTGAAGAAGGCGCCGGCCCCAAACCGCGCGCCCACCGGAAGTGGCGCCGGCCCCGAACCGTGCCACCTGAAGAAGGCGCCGGCCCCAAACCGCGCGCCCGCCGGAAGCGGCGCCGGCCCCGAACCGTGCCACCTGAAGTAGGCGCCGGCCCCAAACCGCGCGCCCGCCGGAAGAAGGCACTGGCCCCGAACCGTGCGTCACCCGAGAATGGCGCCGGCCCCGGACCGCACGTCACCCCAAAATGGCGTCGGCCCTGGACCGCGCGTCACCCGAAAATGGCGTCGGCCCCGGACCGCGCGCCACCCCAAAATGGCGCCGGCCCCGAACCGTTGCCACCTGAAGAAGGCGCCGGCCCCCAACCGGCTCACCCACAGAGGAAGGCGCCGGCCTCGAACCGTGCCACCTGAAGAAGGCGTCGGCCCCGGACCGCGCGCCGCCCCAAAATGGCGCCGGCCCCGAACCGTTGCCACCTGAAGAAGGCGCCGGCCCCAAACCGCGCGCCCGCCGGAAGAAGGCACCTGCCCCGAACCGTGCGTCACCCGAGAATGGCGCCGGCCCCGGACCGCACGTCACCCCAAAATGGCGTCGGCCCTGGACCGCGCGTCACCCGAAAATGGCGTCGGCCCCGGACCGTGCCACCTGAAGAAGGCGCCGGCCCCAAACCGCGCGCCCACCGGAAGTGGCGCCGGCCCCGAACCGTGCCACCTGAAGAAGGCGCCGGCCCCAAACCGCGCGCCCGCCGGAAGAAGGCACCGGCCCCGAACCGTGCGTCACCCGAGAATGGCGCCGGCCCCGGACCGCACGTCACCCCAAAATGGCGTCGGCCCCGGACCGCGCGTCACCCGTAAATGAAGTCGGCCCCGGACCGCGCGCCGCCCCAAAATGGCGCCGGCCCCGAACCGTTGCCACCTGAAGAAGGCGCCGGCCCCAAACCGCGCGCCCACCGGAAGAAGGCACCGGCCCCAAACCGTGTGTCACCCGAAAATGGCGCCGGCCCCGAACCGTGCCACCTGAAGAAGGCGCCGGCCCCAAACCGCGCGCCCACCGGAAATGGCGCCGGCCCCGAACCGTGCCACCTGAAGAAGGCGCCGGCCCCCAACCGGCTCACCCACAGAGGAAGGCGCCGGCCTCGAACCGGTGCACCCGCCGGCCTCAAACCGGCTCACCCGCCGGCCTCGAACCGGCTCACCCACATAGGAAGGCGCCGGCCTCGAACCGGTGCGCCCGCCGGCCTCAAACCGACTCACCCGCCGGCCTCGAACCGGCTCACCCACAGAGGAAGGCGCCGGCCTCGAACCGGTGCGCCCGCCGGCCTCGAACCGGCTCACCCGATGGGTACCGTAGGACGTCTCCCCGTCCCCGACCGACTGCTCTATAGCGCGTCCGCCAGAGCCAGTACAGTCCCCGATGCAGATTCCGCGCGGCAGAAACCGAAACAAACAGATAAAACAAAAACTGACGCTGAGACAAACAGACAGACAGAGCCGGCTCACTTACCGATCGGTCTTAGGAACAACCCGTTGACTTGGGGTCTGGTGGGTCTGGAGGGGAAATATCCCGCGCGAGCCCCCATATGAAACTCCCAGAATTCGAGAGAACCCCAAAAACAGACCACCAGAGACCAGAGTCAAAGCCAAGCGGCAAGGGTTGTTTATTCGCAGGTTCGAACCTGGTCCTCCGCGCAGTCACTCGTTGCCGGTGACGCTGAGAGGCCCTGAACAAAGCCTCTGCAGCCTTTTTATAGACAGAGGTAACAAGTCATGGGGAGGGACAGATTTCCATGGTTACAAGTTTGCCATTGGTTAACATTCAAATGTGAACATATACCGTATCTGATTGGTTCCCCCCATCAGGTTTGGCTGGATCTAATTACAACATTTGGGATACCTTTGAATTCAGCCTTCTCCAGGCCCTTCCCTCAGCAAGGTGGGGGGTGGCTGCTGGCCTTTCCTGATTGGGTGTTGCCAGGGTAGTGAGGTGGAGTGACAGAGGGAACATGAAGCTAGTCGCTTGGGCAATCCGGCGGCGGGGAAGCAAGCCTTAAGCTTTGTTACAGAAGCAGGGAGAGCTGGTTAGGTAATGGCTTCCCGCAGCGCAGGCATTTGCTCAGAAGCGGAAAAGCTGGTTAAGTTTATTTAGGCCTTTCATTACCTTTTCCTGTTTTGGGGAATATGTACTTTTAGTTCAAAAATGGAAATTTTTTTGGTAATATTTTGTCTGGATTCTATCTTGTCCAAGAAGTGTTTGTTCTGCTTTTTTGCATTGCTTTACTTGTTTATTTATTTATTCATTTATTATTTTTGCATAGTGTGTTACTAGAGCGAGTTCTCTGGAGTCTATTCCCAGAATTATGCACACTTTGATGACACTCCTCAGATTTAAAAAAATAATTCTTTCTGCTGGAGGCCAAGCCGGCTCAGGCAGGTCCAGGGGTCCCTGAAGGATGGACGGTGTCGGTGAGAGAAAGTGGGAGAGCCCCGCGATTCTTTCTGATCACCAGGCAGGCATCTCTGACCTGTCAGTTTTGGTGTGTTTATTTAAAGGTTCAACCACAATATGAAGTCAACAAAAGAAGTTTCTTTACAACAGTCTTTTGCGATAAACAACTGCCGAATTATTCCAGTCATAGTGAACTTGTAATAGAATGCTCTCTGGATAACACATGTGCTAAGTTGTATATAGATAGGCTAACAGGATGCCCTCATTGAGAAACATGACATAGTTTAAGTTGCATACAGATAAACCACAACCAAGAAAATAACAGGGTGCTCTTACTGAGAAACAGATTAATATATAAGTTGTATACAGATATTTCCAATATGAGCCAGCAGTGGCAGAAAGAGATGTCAGCTGCCGCTTTTACCGAGAAACAGGATAACATATAGTTTAAGTTGTATATAGATATTTCCAACATGAGCCAGCAGTGGCAGAAAGAGATGTCAGCTTTTTGCTCTTACTGAGAAACAGGATAACATATAGTTTAAGTTGTATATAGATATTTGCAACATGAGTCAACAGCGACAGAAAGAGACACCAGCCTTTATTCCCTATGTCAGGAGCTGCGCAAATACTGCTGCTCTGTGACTGCCATCCAGAGGCTGGTGCGGCTCCCGGCATCTTTCATTATATTTAATATAAGACCTACACTGCTTGCTGGTCAGTCAATAATAAGTCTGAGATTGTGTTTAAATAGGTAAATTTTCCTCTTTTCATTCTTGTAGGTTACCAAATAACTACAATTTGCAATAACCATTAGTTTCAGTTTAGATCCCTCAAGTTCTTCCTTTACTGAATCGCAATTATTTCTTTATTGTAACAAACAACTTTTACTTCATGAAATGTGATGTGTTTTAATTTAGGAAACCTTGTGAGATGAGGTTTTCTGAATAACTGCAAGGTCCACTTTCTGTCCCATTAAATGCTTATTTTCTTAACATAATGATTTCTCCCTAAAAAGGATTTAAGGTTTACTTTAAATGAAATTTTTATTTAGTGCAAGGAAACAACAGAAAAGATGAAACCAGGAACCCCAAATCTACTGAGAGTAGTTTTAAATAAGAAACACAAGCTGCCTTTGCCTGGTGACATGTTCACTGAATAGGGGTGAGAGGAGATGTGTTAGGAAGGACTTGAGTCCAGGTCCCAATAAGATACTGTGCCCACTATGACATCACAGAGGCCAAACAGTGGTGCTTTATCTTACTATGTGGGAGAAATATTTGTTGTTGAAGAAACACTAATGATAAAAGAGAAGCAGCAAGTAAGGTTAATAACCCAAGTACATATAGGGGGAATTTGAATAAATCTTAGATGTTTATCCTTTCTGGCCATTCTATTTAGACCACAAACTGACCGGATAGAGTGTGGAACCCATGAAAGACAGGACACAACAGTGCACTCAAAGAGTGAACCCTGACACCTATCATGCTGTCTGTGATACAGTGGTACAAAGACCTTGCCAACAGTGACAAAACTGAGGTGCAGAGTGGAAAGTAAATGGTGACTGGTAGTTCAGTGTGGATTACACAGGTGTCAAATACATTGTAGATTGTGGGAAAATGCCTATACTTTCAAAACATTGTGTTTACTTCTTGCATATGGATTTCTTTCTCTCAACTTCTCAGTTGTTCACATGCCATGTATTCTCAATTCTCTTTCACAAGAAACAACACAAAGATATGAAGACACCAATACTCGTACTATTGAAGCAGAAGCAACTCGGTAATTGCACTCTTGACCTATGGTCATCAGAGAACCATAAATGGAACAGGAAGCAAATATATCTTTTTTTTTTTCTGGTATATTTCAAAATCAGAAACTTGATCTCTGCTCAGCAGCTCTGAGTAGCACTAAGCTGCTTGAACCATTACCATCCTTTATTAGTGATAAATGTATAGTGGCTTTTCACTAGATTCTTGCATGCTCTGCAGGTCAGCATCAGTCTAATCCCTCCTCCTTAGTTTTTGATTCTGGGAGCTCTGCTAATGGGTGAATCATTAAATCTCCTTGTGGAAAATTTAATCGTTACCTGCATCTCCATTGGCGGCAACACAATCTTCTTATTGATATTTATTTCAAAGTTTACTCTTCATTTCAAAAAACTAGTACAGTAGTTTATTCATTCTTTATTGGGGATGAAAATCTTTCCCCTTCTTCCTTCTATAATTCTTCGGGTGGTATAATAATTAAATTGACATAATGCAGATTAACAGGAGAAAATTTAATTACATATGCATAGGAGCCCCACAAAGGCAAAAATAATTCAAAACAATGTGACGATTGAGGCTTATCTACCACCCTAGGCTAACAAAAGGGTCAAAGGATAGGGAATTCCAAAAGGAGGAAGCCAATTCACAGGAAGTGGAGAAGAGCTTACTTTTTGCTGACAGATGTGTGTGCTGCCATGTGGTTAGGGTCTTTGTGAAATAAAAAGTTAAATGTGGGAGTATCTCCTTCATGGTACAGGCATCCGTCTAATGCTTTTAGGAACTTAAGGAAAAAATAAAAAGGTTTCGGTGTTGGTTCATTCTTACTTGTTTTCACCTAAAAAATCCACGTGCAAAATTGGTAGTTTTAAGGATGACTTTGTAGTCTGCTTCCTTTCTCTTGTGTGAACTGTACGAGTTATGCAGTTTCAGATGTTATGGTGACATTCTAAACACTAGGCTAAAAATATGTAAGCTATCAGCTCTTATGTATCGAAAAATGTATACTGTAACTCTTTGCTCGATTTTCAATAAAGTGAACCAGTATATTATTTTAAATGTTTATTTAGAGATTTAGGATCACATACTAAAAGAAGGATGTAATTCACCATGAGAGCATTAAATATACTAGGATCTAATATAAGTAGAATATAAGAAGGAATTATGTTTACTTTACAAAAAGATCAAGATGTTATAGGCTCATAATTATTGTTTTGAACCCAAGACATGGAATTAGCTACTCATAGGAAGCCACTGCTTCTTTATACTGAGTTATTAGTAGAGCCCAATGGGTATGGAGGTGGAAGTTAGGGTGTTTCTTTGAACCCAAGATGGCAAAGAAGAGATGCCTTAAAAAGCTCTAGTGACAGATTAACTTAACCTCCTCTTTCCCTGTCTGGTCTCTGACTTCCTTCCCTACAAGGGAGTTCATGTTGATGATTCCAAATAATTTCCAGCTTTTGTAAGTCTCCTTGGTAAACAAATGTTATCAATCTTACGTGTTCCAGTAACTGTGTGACTGTCAAAATATATATTTTTAAAATCACTTACTTTCTTTTTCTTTTAATAACCCTTGACTCAGACGTGCTGGAATTGCTTTCAAATTGTGTGATTCTGAATGTCTTCCATTGTCAGTTCTTCCTATGACCAACCATTTTTGGAAATAGAAAAAAAGGACACTTCAGAGTAATACATGTTAACTAAAACCTCAGAGTTCATAGTGTCAAAATAGATTTATCATAAGGTTGCTCACTGATAATAATGAGAAGGAAAATATATCCATCAATGATGAATCACAAAGTTTAGTTTGCACTTTCTATATATGATCCATAATTTGAATGCTTTCTTTCATACTTTGTGCCATTGTCCATTTGGTCATTATGGATGATTTAATTGCTCACATGCAATTTCTCAGGCATCCTGGAACACATTCATGTCTGTTAGTTCATGCTTGTACCTTCCCAATTACTCTAAACTAGTTAAAAGATAGGAAGTAGCTTCTGCACAGCAAAGGAAACAACCCAGAAAATTAATAGGCAACCAACGGAATGGGAAAAGATAGTTGCAAATGACATATCAGATAAAGGGTTGATATCCAGAATCTACAAGGAACTCACCAAACTACACGCCCGAAAAACAAACAACCCAGTGAAGAAATGGGCAGAAGATATGAACAGACACTTCTCCAAAGAGGACATCCAGATGGCCAACAGACACATGAAACGATGCTCAGCATCGCTCCTCATCAGGGAAATACAAATCAAAATCACACTGAGATACCACCTCACGCCAGTCAGAGTGGCTAAAATGAGCCAATCAGAGAACTCTAGATGCTGGCGAGGATGTGGAGAAACGGGCACCCTCCTACACTGTTGGTGGGAATGTCAACTGGTACAGCCCCTCTGGAAAACAGTGTGGAGGTTCCTCAGGAAACTAACAATAGAACTCCCCTATGACCCAGCAATAGCACTGCTAGGAATTTACCCAAGGGATACAGAAATGCTGATGCATAGGAGCACATGTACCCCAATGTTCATAGCAGCACTCTCCACAATAGCTAAAACATGGAAAGAGCCTAAGTGTCCATCAACAGATGAATGGATCAAGAAGATGTGGTTTATCTATACCATGGAATACTACACGGCAATGAGAAACAATGAAATCTGGCCATGTGTAGCAACATGGATGGACCTTGAGGGTGTTATGCTGAGCGAAATAAGTCAGGCAGAGAAGGACAAATATCATATGTGTGCACGTATAGGAGGATTAGGAGGAACTTAAGAGAGGACCAAGGGGGAGAAGAAGGGCGGAAATGGTGGGGGAAAGGGAGAGAGGCAAACCATGAGAGACTCTTGAATGCTGACAAAAACTGAGGACTGATGGATGTGGGGGGGAGGAGGGATGGGCATGGAGGAAGACACTTGTGGGGATGAGCACTGGGTGTTATGTGGAAACTAATTTGACAATAACCTATTTGTAAAAAATAAAAATAAAAAAAATAAATAAAAGATAGGAAGTAAGACAAAATTCAAATCACAAGTTATCAGAAAACTTCTAAGTAGATAACTCACACCCAGAGAGTATGTAAATAAAACTTATATAAACATGTTAAACGCTAAGCCATGTACTTCAGTTTTGAGGGGAAACATCCTAGCTACTGAAGGTGTGACAGGAAACAACTGTTTCTAAAGCCCTTTCCAATCAAATCTGTATATTCATGTTTACTGTTTATATAGATATACATATGCATATATATTATGTATGATTTCTGATTAAAAGTATTTTTAAAAATTATATATTAGTTTTTAACTATTTTTATGTAATTACTTATTAATTTTTTAACTAATTATGTAAATGGAACACACACACACACACACACACACACACACACACATAAATCTAAGACCTGGCCATGAACAACTGGTTCCTGGGCTTTGGATCAAACTCCACATGTCTCAAAGCCACGATAGTAGCTTTCAGAGTCTGCTGTTTATCAGTGTTTGTGGAGAAAACAAAAAATCAATTACTTCTCTAAGTATGTGGCCAACAATTGAAGATACAGTAGGGAAGACTTCATAAAATTTTACTAAATTTCTTTCAAATATTTTTTTCTGTCTTTAGCAGGTAACTGAAATATGGAAGACCCAGAGTCAATTTTATTCAAATTTAAGGGATATAATTTTAGTCAGAGAGGACTTGATATTGACCTCATAGAAAATTTAGAAGATTTTGAAATCAGAGAAGATGATGTCTTTATAATCACATACCCCAAATCTGGTGAGTTCTGTATTCTACTTTTTAAAAAAAATTTTTAATTGTTTACTTATTTTTAAAAGAGAGAGAGAGAGAGAGAGAGACAGAGTGCAAGTGGTGAGAGGCAGAGAAGAGGGAGACAAAGAATTCAAATCAGGTTCCAGGCTCCAAGCTGTCAGCATGGAGCCCAACACGGGGCCCAACCCATGAGCTGTGAGATCATGACCTGAGCTGAAGTTCTGTGATTAACCGAAAGAGCCATGCAGGCCCCGTTAGTTCTGTAGTCTAGTAGATAACCTAAGAAATAAAATAATAACTTTTTATAACAGGTAACTC
The DNA here is from genome assembly GCA_017311185.1 of Proteles cristata cristata. Lineage (NCBI taxonomy): Eukaryota > Metazoa > Chordata > Mammalia > Carnivora > Hyaenidae > Proteles > Proteles cristata. The sequence continues at coordinate 55,231 of JAESUZ010000976.1, read as the reverse complement.
GGTCTTTTAACCAGTATTATATTTAACATATACACTTAACCTATTGGATGTTATAGAATTAACTGAATTTAATATCCTATTAAATAATGTCTTTCTAAGTGTATCTATAAGTTATTTTTGATGTGGTCAAGGAAAGGAGAAAATATTGAAGTAGGTACCGTACATTGAAGATGGCCTGTCAAACACTAAATTGCTGATATGAGCTGGGAAAGGATGCAGGAATATTTACCATTTAGGCAACTAGTTCAGACATATTGTTGAAGCTGTATTTAATAATTAAGTGAATGAGAGGAAGGGAAATTAACTTATATTAAGAACCATAATGTGTAGTAGTCACAAATTATTTGGGCCACACTTTATTTTAGCAGTCATTTCAGACTAAACCATATATACATGTCATCTATTTAAATCATTTGCTCATATTTTAGTCATATTTTTGTTATTTTTTCAATTGTGTTTTATGAGTTCTTGATATATTTTGGACATTAATTCTTCATTTGATAAATAATTTACAAACAGTTTCCCATTTAATGGGTTGCCTTTTCATTTTATCGTTAGTTTTGTAGGGTTACAGAGGGCTTTGAATGCGATGTTCTCTTACTTGCTTACTTTGCTCTTCTTGCATCTGTCGAAAAGAGGCCACATCCTCTAAGGTAGAAGGTGTGGAAATGTAATTTAGGCAATAAAAGTATTGCTGGTACTTCACGGGGGAGGGAGCCCTTATCCGGGAAAGAGGAGAGAAAAATAGAGAGATAGAGAAAGACAGAGAGGGCAGGGTGCAGTGCATCGCACAAGAAAACACTTCCCCAAAGCCATTGGCCAGAAAAACGAGATGGACTGATTATCACAGGATTTTACAAGAGCAGAAGTTGAAATCTAAAGGTTACAAATGACCCACCATCACCAGGGTGGAGTCTGGTGGATGCAAGGTGCTCCTGTGGAGAAGGAGGGTTGAGGCCCAGAAGTGGAGAGTGTGGCCTGAGCATCCCCTGGGTTGCACTGGGAAAGACAGTTTGGCTGGTGTCACTGACCTAAGGGACAAAAGAGCCTGCAGGCACCATTTCATTGCCAATTCATCAGCATACAAGCAAAGGCAGCCCCTCGGCCTGGCTTTTTGCTGTGCTTTACCATCCACACCAAGTCTCTGTGCATTTGTGATACTGCCCTGGAACAAACTGGTACCAGCCATTGTGAGAGACCCTCCCCCAGAGTATCAGCATGGATCCATGCTATACCTGTTCCTAAAGTTTAGAGTTTTAAAATGCAACAAGTATGCATGAGATAAAACACGGAGCACTGCACTGCTAGGTGGGCAGATGGCTCAGACATAGACTGGATGAAGGCAGGAATCTGAGGGATGACTTCAACAATGAAGAGAGATTGTTTGCTCTTCTGTGAGTGCTTCCAGAACAGGTGTGGGCATGAATTTCCCTCTCCAGGGAAAAAGGAGCTGGCTGATACCATTTTTACCCCCAACCATCAGTACACACAGACTACAGCACAGCCCCTATAGTGGAGGCTTCAGCAGCTACACCAAATCCCACTGCCCTGCAGTCTGCAGGGGCTTCTGTACTAGGGCAAGTGTGCCTGAGAGGCAGAGGGGCAGCAGGTTCTCCCAAAGAAGCCCAACAGAAACCTCCATATGCACCAAGTCTGCTGACCTTTAGAATGCTGCAAAGCATCAGATCTAGTGGAAATTGGATCTAGCCTCTTTTAACAAGCAGACCAAAAAATATCTAGTTAAAACTCTCCACACACTGGAAAAGGTCAAAGTACTCACACTTAAGCTAAGTTTAATTCCTAAAGAAGACTGGTCTAAGGGAAAGAGCAATCAAAACACAATAGCAAAATACACACTGCATACACCAGAAACATTTCTTTAAATGTCCGTACTATGTCTTCCTTATAAAACAATTACTCTCAGGAGCAGGATCCATAACAGGCTTTTCTAAGTCACAGAATAAAGTCATCTAGACAAAATGCCAACACAGAGGAATTCATGCCAAAAGAAAGAACTAGTGGACATCAAGGTGACCAAGAACCTAATTTAAACAGATAGAAGTAATATGCCTGATCAAGAATTTAAAACAATAATCATAAAAATACTAGCTGGGCTTTAAAAAAGGATAAAAGGCACCAAGGAGTCCCTACTACAGAGATAAAAGACATACAAACTAGTCAAGCTGAAATATGAACTGCTATAACTGAGATGTGAAGCTGATCGAAGGTAAGGACCACAGGATGGAAGAAGCAGAGGAATGAATATGTGATATAGAAGAGAAAATTATGGAAAATAATTAAGCTGAAAAGAAGAGGAAAATGAAAATATTGGATCATGAATGTAGACATAGGAAACCCAACACTCTAAAAAAAGAGTAATAATATTCATATCATAGGAGTCTCAGAAGAGAAAGAGCAAAGAGGAGGTACAACTTTTATTTGAGCAAATTATAGCTGAAAACTTCCCAAACTTAGAGAAGGATTCTCATGAATTGGAAGAATAAATATTGTTAAGATATTGATACGACCCAAAGCAACCTACAAATTTAATGCAATCTTTATCAAAATAGCACCAGCATTCTTCACAGGGTTAGAATTAGCAATTGTAAAATTCAATAAAAATCAGAAAAAATCCCCAAATAGACAATGTAACATTGAGAAAGAAAATAAAAGCTAGAAGCATCATAATTCTGTACTTCAAGATACATTACAAAGCTGTACTGATCAGACAATATGCTACTGGCAAAAGAACACATAGAACAAAAATCAATGAAATAGAACAGAAAATGCAGAAATGGACCCACAACTATATGGTCCATTAATCTCAACAAGGCAGGAAAGAATACCTATTGGAAAAAAATACTGACTCCTCAACGAATGGTGTTGAAAAAACTGGAAAGCAACAAGCAGAAGAATGAACCTGGACCACTTTCTTAAACCATACACAAAGATGAATTCACAATGCATGAAAGACCTAAATGTGGGACAAGAATCCCTCAAAATTCTAGAGGACAACATGGGCAACAACCTCTTTGACCTCAGCAGTAGAAATGTCCTTCCAGATACATTGGTAGAGACAAGGAAAACAAAAGCAAACATGAGTTATTAGGACTTCATCAAAATAAAAAGTGTCTGCACAGTGAAGGAAACAATCAGCAAAACTAAATGTCAGCCTATGGAATGAGAGAAGACATTTGCAGATGACATATCTGATGAAGGCTTAGTATCCAAAATCTGTGAAGAATTTATCAAACTATACACCCATAAAACAAATAATCCAGTGAAGAAATGGGAAGAAAAGAGGAATAGACCTTTTCCCTGAAACATTCAGATGGCTAACAGATGATGAAAACATATCAATATCACTCATCTTCAGGGTAATATATATCAAAACCATGAGGAGATTCCACCTCACACATGTTAAAATGGCTAAAATTCACAGTGCAGGCAACAACAGATGTTGGCAAGGATGAAGAAAATGAGGAGCCCTCTTCATTGTCAGTGGGAATGCCAGTTGGTGTAGCCACTGTGGAAACAATATGGAGGTCCCTAAAAAAGTTAAAAATAGAACTACCCTATGACCCAGCAATTGTACTGCTAGTGAATTACCCATAGGATGCAAAAATACTGATTCGAAGGGGCATATGCATGCCAATGTTTATACTCACATTTTCAACAATAGTCAAATTATGAAAACAACTAAATGTCTATAGGCTGATGAACGGATAAAGAAGATATATACACACATACACAATTGAGTATTACCAGCCATCAAAAAGAATGAAATCTTGCCATCTGAAACAACATGGTTGCACCTACAGTGTAAGTGAAATAAGCCACCATAGAGAGACAAATACTACATGATTTCACTCATACATGGAATTCAGTAAGAAATAAAGAAAAAAAAAAAAACCAGATAAGCACATGGGAAAAGGTTCAAGGTAGAGAATAGACAGAAACAAACCAGAAGACACACTTAATGATAGAGAACAAACTTAGGATTGATAGAGGGAGGTGGGTGGGTAATGGAGTAGATGGGTGATGGACATTAAAGAGGACACTTGTGATGATCACTGGCTGTTATTTATAATTGATGAATCAATGAATGGTACACCCAGAACCAATATGACTCTATGTTCAAAGATTAGAATTGAAATACAAAACTTGAAACAAACAAGAAATATACTACAGGCCAAACTTTAATAAATTCAATTATATCAAAGTTAAGCAGTTTGGATTTGCTTCACTAAGAATCATTTGAGCAAAGTTAATAGGGAACAGAAAGAGAGAATATATATGCTATGTCTACAATGAAAAAACAATGTTTATTGCCATTTATTAGGACTATGAATCAAGTATGAGACAGCAATCTGAGATTGAAAGAGACAAAGAAGTGATGTGAAAATTTAAGAAAAAAAATCACCCTCTACCAATACCAACCAAAACCCCCTAAATTGGTAGACAACGATATAGTACTTTACATCTACTCTGCTGACAAAAATGACAGGATGAGTCAATCTGACTATGGCAGGAGCACACAGAGATCTATATACATAAGCACTGTACCCTGGGGAGAAGAGTTTGGGCAGCCATACTCCAGGGACCAGTGTGGCACTACCTGGACAATTGAAATGCAGACATACCAGGCAATTCCTCTCCTAAATATTTGGCCCAAGAAAATCTCATACAGGCACATAGCACACATGAGTGAGGATATACACGGCAGTGTTGTTTGGATTGGGTGTCCATTTAAGGAAAGTGGACAGGTCAGTGCTGGAACGCACACCCAGAAACATAGACATTACCTGTTAGGCCCAGTGGATCAGATGTAGCATATAAATGAGTGTTAACCCAGGGTGCCCAATGGCAAATGGAAAGAAATGACGCACATGGATACATGTTGCGGACCAAATGACACAAAGGACAAGACACACACAAAAGTCAGACAGAGACACAACTCCGGCCGGAGGAACAATTCTACGCAAGCCCCTCTTGCAGTTTATTTTATACCCGGTAACTGGATACAAACTGAAATCTACAAGATGCATTCCTTTACCAATTACGGGCAAGTAGCCAAACACATTTCAAGGACAGGGGGGAGCAAAGGGAGGAAGCGACCACAACATGTTTACTAAGAGGCCTGCCCACAATTCCAGCCTTCTCCTTACTTCTAAGGAGGGCATGTTCCCTTGTTTGCGAGCGGACCATTAAACTTAGATATTGTGTGCAGGCCTCCTGGCAGAGCATCCTGTTTGCAGGCATGATCTGCCCAGGCAGGGAGCGCCGTGTGCAGGCACATCCCCGCGTCCGTAACCACGCTTTCTTGTGGTCACTGTTGTGCTCCCACAATACAAAGTAGAAACAAGTACTACAATACATATTTCATCAGAATACTTTCCATGAGGAATGTACTTTAAACCCCAAAGCCTGCTTGTCTTTAGAGGGGGTAGTGGTAGGAATGGAAACAGCAAATGAAAACAAAGGGAAAGACAGGCCAGGGAAGCCCTGCAGTGATTCAGTGATGTTAATATAGCAGGAATTGAAGTGAATGATTTGTAGCCCATTACACTCACACCTAACTATCAAATTGGGTGAGAAAAATTTAAAAAAGGAAGGAAGGAAGGAAGAAAGGAAGGAAGGAAGGACGGAAGGAAGGAAGGAAGGATGGAAGGAAGGAAGGAAGGAAGGAAGGAAGGAAGGAAGGAAGGAAGGAAGGAAGGAAGGAAAGGAGAGAAAGATTGGGCAAAGTGTGAAAGGGGGAGGGGAGAGAAGTGAAAAAATATTTGCATATTGGAATCTCTGCAGAGATTTGTCAATCACATGGCTGAATCTCTGCAGAACTATGGCATGATTAATAACCCCTCAGCCCCCCTTAAGCTGTGATACATCCTGCAGAAGCACTATCAGTTTTCTGGGAATGATGAAAGGTTGTAATAAAGCTTTAAGTGCTTTGTAACAAAGAGTTTTCATTGAGTTTGAGTTCCTGCTGAGGAAACTAGTAGCACATGTGGTCATGGTCTTCCCTGGGTGACACTGGAGGACTACAACCACTGATATGAAGGTACCAGGAGAACCAGGTACATACCACCTGTATGTGTCAGCAAGGCCGTGTATGTACAGCAATGATCTTGCTCACCAGGGACTGCTGCTTAGCGTGAGTGTTTGGATTGTCTTAGGAAGGAAGACTTGGATGGGACGTGATGAGGGGACAGTGGGTTTTCTTATTCCAGAAGTTGATTTGAGCCTTGCTGGTACTTGTGACTTTTAGTTGGGGTAAGTTTTTCTTTTTTTTTTAAAGCACTACCTGGATATATCAGAACCATGGCCTTCATAGAGGGTATGTTTTAATCTTAAGAGTCCCAAAAATAAAGCATGAACATAAAGTGTAAGAAATCTAAAGTAAATAATTACATCCACATATCCTGTGACAAATGTCCACCATCATTGGAATTAAGACAAATAGTCATCAGAATAATTTGTCACATCCTACAGACAGCAAGAGGTTCAACTTCAGGCTTCTCTCTCCCTTCCTGTCTCCATGTGGGTCACAGATGCTCCTTTAGGGATTTCTAACGAGCACTATTTCCTTGGGTGGACATCATGGGCACAGTAGGAAACATGGGGTAGGAAGGAAAGATGGAGAGGGACTCCGTCAGTGGAATTCCTATTTCTTGTCTTATATTACCTGAAGTCATATGAATGTGGTGTGGGAAGGAAATGTAGAAATAGCATAGAAGATCATTTAAAAGGTCTATGTATGAAGCAAAAGAAAGAACAGAAGAGCCATAGAATCAATTAGTGGGACAAATGCCCACAGAGTTTCAAATGGAGCATCTCCTTAAAAGTAACAATAAAGGAAAGGCTTGGTTGTTGTTGTTGGTTTTTTTTTGTCTTTACCATACTGCATTTGTGATATACTGAAAATTCCATTCTGATGATGAAAGTACCAGTATACACATTATAAGAGCAAACTCTGATTAAAATACTGATGGTACATCTGCATTTTGGAGAAATTAGTGCACCATTGAAAACAAAATTATTTTTTTACAGGAACCATCTGGTTTCAGCAGATATTAAGCTTGATTTATTTTGAAGAACATCGCAAAAGGACTGGGAATCTGAACACAGTTGATCAAGTCCCCTTCTTCGAATACAACTTTCAAAAAATAGATTTTGCTGAAAGACCATCTCCTCGTCTCTTTAGTACCCACCTCCCGTATTACTTGTTTCCAAGTGGGGCGAAGAACAAAAAACCGAAAGTAGGAAATGGACTATGGCTCTTGAAAGATAACTGCTCTTTTTCATTATGTCATTTCCTTTCATTACATTGACTCTGCAATCATCCAACTGTTAGCAAATGTGGCATCTGACATACTTTAATTTCAATAGCCATTGCATCCTCAGAGTATTGGATTTTTATCTTGTACCTTTGTTTTCTGATCACCTATGGAATATATCCATTACAAACAAAAGGGTATATATGTGTATATTTAATTCACTTTCTAATGTAAATTATAATATATACACAATTTATTTTATGTATCCTTTCATTTTTTTTAAATTAGCTACATTCATGGGTATACTTATAATCCTAGCTATTCCTTCACTGCTCTGAGGGTCCTCACGGCTTCCTTTTCATACTCCCACTTATTTTGGTTGGGTACCATGCATAGGGGTGTGTCTTGAGGACTAATTGGTAGTTACTAGGCCAATCATGGAGGAAGAGGCATTGCAGAGAAGGAGAAACCCCAAATACAAAGAAGGATGAATGTATACATGACATGGTTAGGAAACTATAAAGTTAAAAAAAAATAGCCTTCATCCAAGTGGAAGGTATTGGGTTAAAAATATGACATAATGAAAGCAACACAAATAATGAATACTTCCTTTCTTTGCAGATTATTTATGTATACAGAAACCCTAAGGATGTTATGTGCTCATATTATCACTTTTTCAAGAATGTGACCTTACAACTTACAGGTTCCTTTGAGGAATTTTTTGAACAATTTCTAGAAGGAAAAGGTAACTAAAGTTTTATAAAATAAGTAATAGCTTTGGTGTGGTGGGGTTTAAACTTAGTGAGTTTGGGAGAGGGAAAAAAGAAACTGAAGTAGAGTTGAATGCAGGTGAGTAATGAATATATTTAGCCATTGATAGGGTTGTCCTAGATGGCCATGTCCTGCCATTGTTACAGATTATCTTTCCATGGGCTTCCTCTCAGGAGACTGTCAGGATTACAAAGTCATATCACCAAGGAATATTTACATTTAACCATGAAAAGAATATTTCATAAAAAATGTGGGTTTTGTTCTAGCTCAGTGAGAAGCATCTCAGTTCAGATCACAGGTTTGGAGCTGTGCACTACATATTGCAAATGGCTCCTCCCAGGAGCTTCTATATGAAAAAGTTCTAGTCCACATTCGTTTTTTCTCTCTCTCTCTCTCTTCCTTCCTTCTTTAATTCCTTTCTTCCTTCCTTTCTTCTTTCCTTCTTTTTTCATATTTTTTTAATTTAAAATTTTTAAAGTCATCTCTACAACCAGCATGGGCTCCATTTCACAACCCTAAGATCAAGGGTTGTATACTCTATGAACTGAGCCTGCCAGGCCACACCCACATTCTCACCTAAGCAACCAGTGTAGTTGGCTACAACAAGAACCAGACTTGCTGAACCAAAGATGATGATCTGGAATAATGGATCTAAGTTTAGCACCAAATGCATTGTGCTGAGCTGAAGTGAGTCTTCAGGGAAACCACGTGTTCCATGCAGCCAGGAAATAGTTCTATATGCTTGGGAAGACCAGGAGAAGCCAGAAACGATTTTCCTGTTGGTTTTCCTAAGGACATGGTAAATTGATTCTGTGTCTATTTGAGACGCATTTTAGGAGGCCAATTCCTTCTTGCATTCGTGTAATTGTGTCCTGGATGAATTCTTCCATAACCAGGTACTAGGAGAAATCTGGAATCTAGCAGCACACTCCCTTTTCTTCTTTGTTACTAAAGGTTCCTGCATCTACTAAGACTGTAGCTTCTTTTCAATGTATTCAACATATTTACCAAACGATGTTCTGTTCTTCCCACAGTGGTAGGAAGCCTTTGGTTTGACCACATCAAAGGTTGGTATGAGCAAAAAAACCACTTCGACATTCAGTTCATGATGTATGAGGAGATAAAGAAGGTGAGGAACATGACATGAGTGACCACTTTGAAGGTGTAAGCCGGCCTGGCCGAATGAATTGATTGTTCATGCCTAGAACACCCAAGGATGATATCAAGTTGAGAACCCAGATTGTGTACCTGGAGACATTTTCCCTGTATCATTTCTCTGTATCATTTCTGTGCTTCTTTACCAGGTTTTCATTTAAAAACTAGTCCTGGAGATTTCTTTTCATAATTTGTGTGTGTGTGAAGAAATATCTGCTTATGTGTGTTAGTGCGAATGTATTTCATTACTTTGAGTCAGGTTGTTGGTCTCATTTCATGGATTTTCAAATCTATTGTCTGCACTATTCATTCTAATCACATTGTAAATGTTATATTCATCGATCTTGGCTGTACCTTTCGGGAAACATTAATCTTCTTTGCATTCTGGATGATTAAGCATCGCAAGATAAACTAAATGAAAATGCCTCTGTAAGATTAGGGATAATACAGGGTTCTGATGATCAACTCCAATTGGTGTAAAATGGAGGAACATCTAATACTTAAGACTGAATACCAGAAGCAGGCTATCCTTAGGCTGAGTGTACTGATAAGCAGTCAAGCATGTACCAGCATTATCTGTCTTTGTTTTGTATGTGGCTAGGATGTCTCCCCTCATGGTAAAAAGACACTACTAGCACCAAAGTCGTGTCCTCTGATGATGGCATGTGAGGCAGAAAGACATGGAACTAAGAAAAAGTGGCCTTCTTGCCTTGTTTTGTTTCTGCATATTCTCGAGGGGGAAAGTCACCCTAAGAAACTTCTGTTTGCCTTCCTCATTCTTTTTGGTTATAGTTTATTTTATTCATTCATTAATTAATTTATTTATTTGAGAAAGAGAGTGAGACTAAGCACGTAAACTGGAGAGGGACACAGAGAGAGGGAGAGAGAGAATCCCTAGCAGGCTCAACTCAGTCACTGCACAGCCCATGACCCATTAGATCCTGACTGAGCTGAAATCAAGAGTCAGGCACTTAACTAGGTGAACCAACCAGAAGCCCCTTGACTACCTCTTTCTGTTTGCATGCCAATGTAGGATCATGTGACCAGCCTAAGATAACCTTGGATAGAGAGAATAAAATTTCCTGGAGGATCTTGGGTCAATCAGGATCATATCTGGAATAGGGCTGGACACACCTCCAGAACACCACCAAGTGACCTCATAGCAGGAAAGATGAGAAAGAGCTGAGAGTCAGGCTGTCCTAAGGGCTTCTCCATCCTGAGGATTTGTCACTACTCCGTTACACTTGCCCCAAGCCATGAAAGCAAGCCTAAACTCTCATGTTGAGTCTATATCACCTACAAAGAGAGATTCAGTATCTGGCTGGCCTTGAAACCTTCTTCACAATATGGCCCCACTCTTGTCTCCATCATCATTTCCCATAGTCTCATCCAAAGCCTGTTCCACTAGCCCTAGGGAAACTGAACTTCTGTCTTGTGACCTGATATCTCACACCTTCCATGCAACCACACTGTTTCAGAGGTTCTTTCATTTCCCTAGACTCCATATCTATAGTTTGTCTATCTAGAAAATTCATGTATTTCATTAATTCCTAGAACAAATTTCTCATGTTTGTTGAAACAGTCTTTGAATTCTGTTGCAGAATTACTCTCTCTCAAAGGTCCTTGTCCTGAATTCCCAGCACTAACTCCCAATTGTGCCTCTGATCACTTGTACCCTCATGCAGGGCAGTGTCTGACCTATAGTAGCTACTTCCCAAATACCTGCCAGGTTAACACAGATAGAATGAAATGTGATTGTTCCCAAGATGAACCCAGATGTGCTCCACAACAGTGCACAAGTGGTGGATTAACTTATCAAAAAAGAATAAGCGACTAACATCTCAAGGAACAACTCCAGTTTCTCAACAACCCGAGCACCTACAATTTTCTCTCCCGTGATATTAATCTGAATCACTTGTATAAGTCTTCTCTGTGATAAGCTGCATAATGTTTCATACTGTGATTTATTTCAGGATTTCAGAGGCTCTGTACTAAAAGTGTGCAAATTTCTGGGGAAGGAATTAAGTGACGAGGACATGGATTCTGTGGTGACACAGGCCATGTTTGAGAACATGAAGTCTGACCCACGAGCAAATTATGACATTATAATCGAGAGTTTGGGGTTACCAAATAAAGGTCATTTCCTTCGGAAAGGTGAGGTTGAAAACTGAATGACTGTCTTGTACAATGGTGCAAATGAACCAAATTGTAGCCTCTCAGCTTCCTGACTGACTTTCCTAACAGAGGCCATTATGGCCCACTTCCCTTCTCTACACAAATTATTTCCCGTGATTTCTTCTTGGTGTTCTTCAAGACTATATAATTTTGTGTCTGAATGTATCTGAGAAATACCCTAAAATCAGAAGTACTTCACCATGTACCCAGGAAATCTACCAGTGCCAATACAATGTCTGGCACAAAATGATTGTTCATTTCCTGTTAGACTGTTTCCCCACATGAGCATGTGCTCAGCATGGGATGATGAGGCAAAGGTGGGGCTCTGGGCCATCACTGGCTGCTCTTCCATCTCTGTGATTTCTGTCTGAACTGCCCCAGGTCTTAATGAACACCACACATACACTGAACTTTGGTTATTGTGCAGGACTATCACAAGTCCACTAGTAAAGCTCATAATCATGTTTAGTTTTCTCTCATTTTAAATGATCTCTTACCTCTGGTGAGTGGATGACTCCTTCATGTAGCTGATAAATGTCAACATGTGAAAATTTTTATTACTTTAAAAATATTTCTAATTATATTTTTGATCTCCTATCGTAGCACATGGAATATCGATAAAACAGAGGTATATGATGCAGTATTTTGTAATTAATCATCAGGTTCTATGCATTTTGGTCAAGTAGTAATAAATATTGGCTTGATTTCTCTTAGTATTTCCTTCACTTGATCTCTTCATTTGTCTTTACCTAGTCAACTAAAAAACAATGTGAAACACTGGTGACTCAGAGCCAACCTGAAGTGGAGACATTTCCTTCCCATTATGTTCAACACACCCTGTGATGTAGTAGATGCCACAACACTTGTGCACCGCCATTATTATCATTGCACTTGAATTTGTCTTCTCTTGAAAAAAGAAAATTTTCTGTGTTGTACACCTTTTTTTTTTAATGTTTTATTTATTTCTAGGAGAGAGAGAGAGAGAGAGACAGCGTTAGCAGGGGAGAGTCAGAGAGAGAGGGAGTCACAGACTGAAACAGGCTCCAGGCTCTGAGCTCTCAGTCAGCACAGAGCCCGACGCGGGGCTCGAACCCACAAACGTGAGATCATGACCTAAGCGAAAGTCGGACGCTTAACCGACTAAGCCACCCAGGCGCCCCTGTGTTGTACATCTTTAACCTACCTGCAAATGAGAGACAGAAATGGCTGAGAAGACAAGTAGGAGGGGCATATTTCCTTTGGATATGAAGCACACTCCCATGTGTTTCTTCTGCTCACACACATATTTGTTTCTTATGCTAGCTAGAGGAACATCATTGATGCTGGCTTTATCACTCCTGCACTGTTTTGTTTATGTTCAGTTGTGTTCGTGTTTCATTTTTTTTTCAGTTGTTTATAGTTTAGAGTGTTTTTCCAATCAGTGTTTCTTTTCTTCCCTCTCCTTCTATCACCACTATTTATAGACACGACTCTGTATCTATAATAAGTTTAATGTAAAACTGCTGTAATCCTACACTGAGAACAAATGGAATAATTACATGTGAGTCATCCAAACTGCAGAAGCTTGGGTTATATTTTAAAAACCTCTCTGACCATCTATGTCCTCATCAGTGGATATTTGCACAAGGAAATATGATTTTTTGAATTAAAAAATTTTCAACGATTATTTACTTATTTGAAAGAGAGAGAGAGACAGAGTATGAGCAGGGGTGGGGCACGAGAGTGAGACACAAAATGCAAAGCAGGCTTCAGGCTCTGAGCTGTCAGCACAGAGCCCAATGCAGGGCTCGAACTCATAAATGAAAAGACCATGACCGGAGCCCAGGTTGGCTGCTTAAATGACTGAGCCACCTGGGCACCTGTGATTTTTGGAATTTTTGAAGGACTTCTGTAAACTAAAAGAGCCCTGCGAGCTTGGAACAAAATAGGAAACAAGTTGGAGGAATTCCTCCTTTTCAGGTGGCTGATAGTGCAGGAGTTGGGGTACTTTTCTTGAACTACAACATAATTTCTATGACTTTGTATATCCCCTTGCCATAAGGTGGGAGAGCAAAGACATGGTCATGTGCATGAGTAACCAGGGCCTGAGTGGGGAGGATGGTGGAAGTGCAAACCACAGTGTTTCTCCCAACACCAAGGCATCATCTCCCCTCATGCCAGAATCTCCGTTGAGGCAATTTCGTTGCTTTTCCTTCCAGGTACCATTGGAGACTGGAAAAATCACATGACTGTTGAGCAGAATGAAAGGTTTGACAAGATTTTCCAAAGGGAGATGAAAGATTTTCCCTTGAAGTTCATCTGGGATATGAATGAAGAATAGAATTCTAAGCAACGCCTAACTATTTTAAGAAAGCACTTTCAGAAGGAAATACATTGAATCGTACATTTTCATTTTTGACAGTCATTGGCTCATTAATGAAAAGCCACAGTGATGAATAACAATGAAATGTGCCTGTACATCATTTGTGGTCTAAGGCCTCTTTTCCATTTCCTGGGATTCCTCAGTTTCTCATCAGGGGATCATTCTGCTCTTTGTTTTGGCATAGCATTATGAAATAGATGTTATTTTACATTCAGAAAGGCCAAAGTTCTTGAGCAACAAAAGAGCTCATAACATGTGATCAATTTGGCCTCTTAAAATAGATGCCTTGTCATATATAAAAAACTACATGTAGTCTTTCATCATATTGAAGGTCTTACTTCTTAGGTACTCAAATGAGTCAGCCTTTCACTTCATGGTTTCTAGGTCTGGCACCGAACTTAGAGTGTTGCAATCACAAGTATTTTCAAGTATTCCTAACTCCTATCTTTATTTAATCTGAATATCCATCATTTGCTGTGTGAGAACTATTCTTTTTCTAACAGATATCCAATTGGCCCAAGATCCTTTATTAAATAGCCACCAATTTTCCTGCAGATTAAAATAGACATTATCTTGTTTCAAATAAATATACGTACATATGTGCATATAATTGACTTATCTAAAAGACATATTTTTCTCTTCATAACCTTTATTTTCATAACCATATCCATGCCATAATATCATATGTAACTAATAAACTGTCTTGAATTGTGTTGGATTTCTGCTAAGTTTGACTTTACTCTTAAAGAGTCATTGACTTATTAATATTTATTTATTTATTTATTTATTTACGAGAGTGAGAGAGTGTGCAAGCAGGAGAAGGGGTGGAGAGAGAAGCAGACAGAGGTAAGGATGCTGGCTCTGTGCTGATAACAGAGAGTCTGATGCAGGGCTCCAATTCACAAACTGTGAAACCTTGACCTGAGCCAAAGCTGGACCCTTAACAGACTGAGCCTCTCAGGAGTCCCACTTAGAGTCATTTAAAAACTGACATCACCTCAAATAAAGTCTTTCTATAGAGGTATTGTACACTTTTTACTGCATTGTGTTTTCCCTGGGTTCATTTCATAATGATACATGGTCCTTATGCAAGCCTTGCTCGTTTCCTGTGAAGTGTTATCTAAGCACGTGCAGTTGGTATCTACAGTTATAAGGAGGAGAAGAGTCTTGAGTTACATATTCTGACTGCTTCCTTTTGCTCTCATGGATTTCTGCCTGCTCATGCATCATCTGGGTTTCTAGTAGTAAGGCTGGCTGAGTGGAAGCAGTGTTGTCATTTTGGGGGACTCTGCCAGCATCAGATTCTGCAGACACACTGTTGTAATCATATAATACACCTCTCTGTGTTGGTGGCCAGCTTGGGGTTACTGGCTGCCTCCCTTGCCTTTATTTCAACTTGTTCATCACTCTTTCATCTTTCCTAAAAACCACACATAATTTGTTTCTTAAACTCAAGCTTTAAACAAGGACATAAAGGGACCTGATCCTTGTATTGGAAGAAAATTTATCATCCCCTGTGGTCTGCTTCTGCCACACCACTGCTGCCTTTCTGAATGTTTTTTTCCAAGTGTCCATAGCTTTCATAGCTTTGGGTCCAGTGGTGATAGATATCTCTTGAGAAACATTCCTTTTTTCCACGTGGGTGCTTATCTCCTCTCTAACAAGGGTTTGTGTGTTGCAGAGTGAAGGAAATCTTGTGATACATACATATATGTAGATCTTATTGATACAAGATACTGACTTTAGATTTACATATGCATCATCTCCTTTATTATTAAAAAACCCCTTATAAGGTAAGTGGTATTTCACAACTAAGAAACAAGAAGTATAGAGAGGAAACAAATTACCCTTGGACAAATATTTAACATTCACACTCTGATTCAAAGCCTGTTGTGTCTGACTCTAGAAATGTAAAATCCTTAATACCCTTCTCTTAGCACTTAGTTTGCGCTTAAGGATTGAGTTGGTTTGAAACAGAATTTTCAGTTTAACATAACTCAAGTTTGTCTGGTTCATCCCCATTCCACTGAGAGATTGGGTAGTGTGTTTCTTCTTAGCCTCTCAAAATAGAAGTATTTAGTTCTTCCCTTCAGATTGTTCCTACACATTGGGCATAATGAATAAACACAGTATTCAATTTTCATCTTCTAATAAGATCACATCATCTGAGGATATTGGGGTAATCTGAGGACATTGGAGTAAGTGGCCAATTAGTCATTACTCCCATATTTGTGTTCTGCACATTTCCCCCTCAACATTTACCAAGATGTGATTAACTTTTTTAGTATTTGCAGTGTTACATCCTCACACCCAACAAGTTCCTCAACACAACATTAAAATGTAAGAGTGACACTCAATCACTTTAAGATTTACACGTATTCGGGACGCCTGGGTGGCTTAGTCGGTTAAGCGTCCGACTTTCGCTTATGTCATGATCTCGCGGTTCGTGGGTTCGAGCCCCGCATCGGCCTCTGTGCTGACTGCCAGCTCAGAGCCTGAAGCCTGTTTCAGTCTGTGACTCCCTCTCTCTCTGACCCTCCCCTGCTCATGCTCTCTCTCTCTCTCTCTCTCTCCTAGAAATAAATAAAGAAAACATTAAAAAAAAAAAGATTTACACGTATTCATTATGTAAGAGCTAAGCATTTCCAGCTACATACCCAATATGTGCTGAATTCAAGCACCACTTTTTCCCAAGAGTTCTGTCCCTGTATCTAATTGCATAATTTCTCAGCTATATGATCAATGGGGATTCTCATTTTTTACACTAAGCTTTCCAATGAACTGTGATATCCAAAATTCTTGTAAAGATTTCCTCAGCATACTATCATCAACTCAATCTCATAGATTGTGTAATGAAAAAACAAGTTTATTCATAATTATTTTCACGATGAAATTTGAACTCTTCACCTCTGTCTAGTAAATGGGACAGCTCTGGTTGTACTTGTCTTTGTTTCTTAACAAAGCAACATTCTGATCTCTCTTGATTTTTGGTGACTACTTTGGAAGGAAGTGGCCATTGCATTAAGAGACTAGCAAATCAAATTTGACAACATATAAAAAGAATTATTCACCATATTCAGGTGGTATTCATCCCTGGGCTGCAGGTCTGGTTCAATATTTGCAAATCAATTAATGTGATACATCATTTAATAAAAGAAACTATAAGAACCACATGATCCTGTCGATAGATGCAAAAAAAGGATTTTTCAAAATACAACATCCTTTCTTACTAAAAGGAAACCTCAATTAAGTCATGATAGGAGGAACATACTTAAACATCATAAAAGCCACATATGAAAAGCCACAGTTAATACCATCCTCAATGGGAAAAAACTGAGAGCTTTCCCCTTGAGACTAGGAAATCAAGAGGAATCACCACTCTCACCCTGTTGTTTAACACACTGTTGGAAGTCCTAGGATCAGCAATCAGACAAGTTGAAATAAAAGGCATCCAAATTGACTAAGAAGAAGTCAAACTTGCACTTTGCAAACAAGACGTGATATTCTACATGGAAACCTGAAAGACTCCACCACAAGACTGCTAGCACTGATCCACGAATGCAGCAAAGCTGCAGGGTACAAAATCAATGTACAGAAGTTGGTTGCATTTCTGTACACCAATAAGGAAGCAACAGAAAGAGAAATCAAGAAACTGATCCCATTCACAATTGCACCAAGAACCACCAAATATCTAAGAATAAACCTAACCAAAATGCAAAAAGACCTGTATGCTGAAAACTATAGAAAGTTTATGAATGAAATGGAAAGAGATGCAAAGAAGTGGAAAAACATTGCTTGTTCATGGATTGGAAGAATAAATATTGATAAAATGTCAGTACTATCCCTAAGAATCTACACATTCAATGCAATCCCAATCAAAATTCCACCAGCATTCTTCTCAGAGGTAGAATAAACAATCCTAAACTGTGTATGGAACCACAAAAGACACTGAATAAGCAGAGAAATATTGAAGAAGAAAACCAAAATGGGAGGCATCACAATCCTAGATTTTAGCCTCTACTACAAAGCTATAATCATCAAGACGTTACGGTATTGGCACAAAAACAGACACAGAGACCAATGGAATAGAGAACCCAGAATTGGACCCAGAAATCTATGGCCACCTAATCTTTGACAAAGCAGAAAAGAGCATCCAATTGAAAAAATATGGTCTCCTTAGCAAATGGTGAGAGGAGAACCAGTCCAAACATATCTATATGCAATTACACCACTAAAATAAAATGATTTACACTCCAGTTGTGGTGATATCTTTAATAGATTGATTTGTGTGGAACTCAACCTGCTCAGAGAGTTTGAATCTAGGATACATTCCACCTCTACCCCTGGAATCATGTTTTTGAAGAATCAATTGATATAAATTTGGAAGTATCCTCTGAAATTTCGATTTTGTTTTCCTCAGAATTCAAAGAGATCCATCACTTTTTGTCTAAATGCCCTCACAACATTAGGATCTGTTACTAAACGTGTTTGTTTGAAAAGCAAAATGTTGATGTGAAGGGTGTTGAAAATAACATGAAAGAAGAGTTAGGTATTTCTCAAAGATATGCATTTATGAGTCCTTTCCCTTACTATTATCAACTAGTTTCATAGGATCCTTGTGAGGTAAATAGTACCCTAATTCTGATGTCATTTTTATCAAAGGAGCTTGGGATTTCTCTATGACATTGGTGCTCCTTTGATAATGAAACAGTACATATTGAACTTGACCATAGATGGAAAAAGCGAACTTTCCATATTTATGCTGTAATACTTAAATAGTTTTAGTTCGCCACTGAAACTTAACTTTTGGGGTAGTATGCAGGTTAAAAAAATGGCTCTGGTGGAAGGTGAGAACTAGATTAATCAGCTCTCCTACTAACTGGGAGTGTCCAATCATTTACTTCATCTCTGATCCTGTTTCCTTATCTCTAAGGTAGGGATCACCATACTTCCTGAACATGAGCATTTTATTTAAAAAGAAAAACGAATAAACATTTGGAAACTGGTGAGTTATCACCGACGTTGTTCACAAGGCTTTGTCTTCGAAACAGCCCACATTTCCCACTCCACCATTTCCCCCTGCCTCATACAATGAACTTATGAGGAAAACATGGACTGCCATGAGTTGAATATTTGTCTCCCCAAATGTAAATGTTGAAATCCTCCTCCACAAGGTGATGATGCTAGGAGGTGGGCTTTGAGGAGGTGATGATTGGGATTAGTGGTTCTATAAAAAGCTCTTCTACTGCAGTTCCACCTCTCCCTCTGCCCAGAACACCTGCCTTCACTCCCTCACAGGTTTTGTTCGTCAGGGCACTTCACAATGATCATGCAAATCTAAGTGTGTGTCCTGGTAGAACCCGAAGTAAAACATCTTATGAAATGACTTCACTTACACAGTCTGATGACTCAATGACAGATCGGTACTAGAGCAGACCTGCAGAGGGCAGAATGTGATGGGATGGGTGTTGACTAGGGCCCCTGGCTACCCACACACCCCATGTGGTGCTAGGGACCTGGTCCTGAGTAGAGTCGGGAATCTATACAAGCATTTTCCTTTCCACAATATATTAGGTTGGAAGAAGCCAGGGATGCTAGACATTTTCTCGTGTGAAGACAGACCTACTAGAAGCAAAACTATTGCAGAAACAACAGACATACAAATAAATTTAAAACCTGTAAATTTTATTCCGTATACCAACCACTTGTTCAAGTTTTGTCTCCAATACACTCTTTGGTATCTTCAGCTAGTTGTAGGGTTTTTTGTATTTGTCCAAATTTAGGGATGCATGAAAGATGGGCTGAAGGGTGTTTATGCCATCTTCCTGGAAGAAGAACCGGAGTGAGAGAGTTTTTTTTCCTTTTTAACATTTAAAATTTATTTATTTATTTATTTATTTTTATTTTATTATTATTTTTTTTTACAAATAGTTTATTGCCAAATTAGTTTCCACATAACACCTAGTGCTCATCCCCACAAGTGCCCTCCTCCATGCCCACCCCTCCTCCCCCCCACATCCACCAGTCCTCAGTTTTTGTCAGCATTCAAGAGTCTCTCATGGTTTGCCTCTCCCCCTTTCCCCCACCATTTCTGCCCTTCTTCTCCCCCTTGGTCCTCTGTTAAGTACCTCCTAATCCTCCTATTCGTGCACACATATGATATTTGTCTTTCTCTGCCTGACTTATTTCGCTCAGCATAACACCCTCAAGGTCCATCCATGTTGCTACACATGGGCAGATTTCATTGTTTCTCATTGCCATGTAGTATTCCATGGTATAGATAAACCACATCTTCTTGATCCATTCATCTGTTGATGGACACTTAGGCTCTTTCCAGGTTTTAGCTATTGTGGAGAGTGCTGCTATGAACATTGGGGTACATGTGCTCCTATGCATCAGCATTTCTGTATCCCTTGGGTAAATTCCTAGCAGTGCTATTGCTGGGTCATAGGGGAGTTCTATTGTTAGTTTCCTTAGGAACCTCCACACTGTTTTCCAGAGGGGCTGTACCAGTTTACATTCCCACCAACAGTGTAGGAGGGTGCCCGTTTCTCCACATCCTCGCCAGCATCTAGAGTTCTCTGATTGGCTCATTTTAGCCCGGAGTGAGAGAGTTTTGATCCTAGGATATTAAATGAGACTTGGGCAGCTATGATGTATTCTAAGCTTCCCTGTAAATAATTGATCTCAAATCAAGTCATGGCCTCCTTGGTAGGCTACTCACTGTTCCTGTATTATGTGATATAGTTGTAGAGAAAACAACCACCTGTACTTGTTCTTTGGAATCTGCACCTTCTGATGTTCTTTGCCTACATTTTTTTCCTTTATGCCTCCTCTTCCCAGGTAAGAATTATATTGCATTTAAACGTCATCTCAGTCCCTCTCTGGCAAAGTTCCAGGCAGAAGAGAGTCCTTATTTCACATCTGTCATTCAACTCTACTAGAATGAAAGTAATGGGTTTAGTATCAGCATCTTGGCAGTGTAAGTTGTTCATTTTTCTCTGCCCTTCAATTTACGTTATACTTCACTTCCAGGAGGGGAAAATATAGCTCTGAGGAGTGGTGGGAGACAAATGTTTCTGAAGCCTATTCAAGTCAAATTTGTATGTTAAGGTTTACTCTGTATTTATACATATTTGTATGATTTCTGATTAAGAGCATTTCTTTTGCAATTCCAGAAATTATTTTTTTAACCATTTTTTCCTGTAGCTGCATAATTGGAGCACAAATATACGAAGCTGAGAAGCAGTCCCTGAACCACTAACTCATGGACATTGCACCAGACTCCACACATCTTAAATTCAGTATAGTAGCTTTTTGAGTCAACTGGTGCTCAGTGTTTGTGGAGAAGACAAAAAAAAAAAAAATCAATTTCTCTTCTCAATAGATGGCCAATAACAAAAGATACAGAAGGGAAGATTCCAGTTTAATTAAATATCTTTCAAATAAGTTTTTTCTGTCTTTAGTAGGCTACTGAAATATAGAATAATAGACACATTATTCAAATTAAAAGATATTATTTTGGTTGTGCAGAACTTGATATTGACTTCATAGAAAATTTACATGATTTTAAAATCAAAAACGATGATGTCTTCATAATCACATACCTCAGAGCTGATGAGTTTTGTATTTTATAGCTTATATAAGAAATAAAACAATACCATTTTATATGTTAGCTCTGTCTTTTTACTAGTTTTAGCCATAGATATATACACTCAATCAATTGCATATTATAGAGTTAACTGCATTTAACAGGCTATGAAATAATGTCTTCTACAGTGTAGCTATAACGTATTTTTAATTTGACCCAGGAAATGGAGAAACTATTGAAGTACATATACTGAAGATGACCTATCAAAGACTAAATTGTTGAATGGACTGGGAAAGGATGCCGGAATATTTACCATTTTGACAGCTACTTCCAACATAGAGTTGAAACTGTATTTAATTATTAAGAGCAAAAGACAGAAGTGAGTTAACCTACACTGAGTACCATAATGCGTAGTAATCACAAATTATTTGGGTCACACATTTTTTAGCACTTAGATCAGGCTAATGCAGATATAGTGTGTATTATATGCATATATACATACATGTGTGTATATACACATGCATGTCTGTTCAAATCATTTGCCCATGCTTTCGTTAGATTTTTGTTATTTCCTCTATCGTGTTGTGAGAGTTATTTTTATATTATGTATAATAATCCCCCACTTGTTAAACTAGTTACACTAAATTCCTATTTAATGGGTTGCCTTTTCATTGTGCTTTAGTTTGCATTATAGAGGCTTTTAAGTTGGATTATTTCCTACTTGCTTATTTTTGTTTTCTTGCATTTGTTTATGGGGCACATCCTCACTCCATAAAAAACCATTGCTAAGACCAAGGTCTTATCCCTATGTTATTTTTCTAGGAATTTAATGCTTGCAGGTCTACATTCCTGACTTTAATCTGTTTTTTTTGGGGGGGGGGTTTGTTAAATTTTTAAATGTTTTATTTATTTTTGAAAGATGGATAGAGAGAGAGAGCATGAGCAAGGGAGAGGCAGAGAGAGAGGGGACACAGAATTTGAGGCAGGCTCCAGGTTCTCTTAGCACAGAACCTTAAACGAGGCTCAAACTCACAAACTGTGAGATCATGACTGGAGCCAAAGTTGGATCGGAAACAACTGAACCACCCGGGTGCTCCTTGAATCTGTTTTGCATTAATAATTGTGTATGGTGTAAAAGTGTGATCCAAATTCAATCCTTTGCTTCCGGCTGTACAGTTTTCCCAGCATCATTTATTGAAGAGTCTGGCCTATCCCCATTGTATATGTTCGGCTCCTCTGTTGTAAATTAATTGACCATACATGTGTTGGTTGACTTCTGGGTATTTTGTTCCATTGGACTCTGTCTTTTTTTATTCCAATACCATACTGCTGGGATTTGTACAACTAGGGAATCGTATTTGTACCACAAGAAGTCTGATGCCACAACTTTGTTCTATTTTCTCCAAATTGCTTTGGGCCTTCGGGGTCTTGCATGCTTATAAATAAATTTGTAGGAAAACTTTTCTACTTCCATGGCAAATTCCATTGTAATGTTAATAAGGATTGCATTGAATCTGCGGGTTTCTTGATGCAATATTGACATTTTCACAATGTTGTTTCTTCTAATCCATGAGCATACAGTATCTTTTCATTGATTTGTGTTTTATTCCATTTCTTCTAACAGTGTCTTCTAGTTTTCAATTTGCAAGTCTTTTACTTCATTTGATAAATTTGTTCCAACATATTTCATTATTTCTGATGCTATTATAAACGGGGTGTTTCTTAATTCCTTTTGAATAGTTTTGTATTAGTGTATAGAAATGCAACTTATATATGTATACTGATTTGATAGCCTGCAATGTAACAACTTAGCTGAGCTAATTTATTAGTTCTAACATGTTTTTGGGTAGAGTCTTTAGGGTTTTCGAAGTGTAATATCATTATCATCTCAAACAGAGACAGTTTTCTTCTTCCTTTCCAGCTTGGAGGACTTTTCTTTCTTTTCCTTGCCTATTTGCTCTGTCTAGGATTCCCAAAACAGGAATGAGAATGGGCATCCTTATCCTGGTTGTGATTTTAGATGAAAACTTTATATTGTTTCCCATTGGGTGTGATGATAGCGGTGAGCCTGTCCTAAATGGCATTTTGTAAGCTATGTTCCTCCCATACTCATTTTGTTAGGCTTTTTATTATGATGCAGGTTCTGTTTTGTCGAATGCTTTCTTTGCATCTTTTGGATTGATATAATGTTTTTTTACATTTCATTTTGTTCATATAGGGTATCACTCTGATTTGTGGATTTTGAACCATCCTTGTACCCCTGGCTTAAATAGTACTTGGTAAAGGCAGATGATTGTTGGGAGCCATTCTGCACTCACTAGTTGAGGAAACTCCTTGTGAGGTGAAGGCAAGTCTGCGTGGTCTCTTGCTGTCAGATGAGGACCCACCGCCTCTTAATCGTTTCTGCTTGAGCTCTAACTCCCAAAGCACCTTGTTGATTGGTATTCAGAGTGACTTATTCTGGCCTTGATATGCTGATTGCACCTTGTGAAGAAACTTATTGTAGGAACTTTTGTGATTATGAGAACAAACATTGCAATTCCTGAAAAACCTATTTTCCTTAATACTTCCCCTTAGGTAAACAGGCTGTTGACCCCTGCTCACAAAGAACCAACTTTTGCCTTTGCTATTTTAAAAACATTGTCTTGCTTGTATTTGAATGCTAATGATACCTCCCTTCCTTCCCCATATGATAAGCATCTAAATCACCTACCTCAATCACTCTTGATAAAGGTTATGAATGAGTCGTCTACAAATCTGTGTCCTGGGAGATTTTTACATATCAAAGAAATTTGTCATCAAAAATCATTGTCTAAGGCAAATGCCACTTCTGTGCTGTCTCTCAAACACTTAAGCATAAAATAAAGCTAAGCCTCAGTCAGAGCAGAAATGCCTGCCTAGTGACCAGAAAAAATCTGGTGGCTCTCTCATCCCTTTGTCGCTGATAATTTCCATCCTTCAGGGACCCTTGGACCTGCTGGAGCCGAACTCGGACAGATGATCCTTTAATATATTATTGAATTCAACAATATGCTAAAATGTCAAGGGGGATGTTTGCATTTATCCTCATCAAGAATAATAGTCTGTAATACTCCTTTCTTGTAGTGTCCTTGTTGGGTTTTGATAAGGTTGTTCCGGGCCTTGTAAATAAGTTTGGTAGTTTTTCTCCTCTATTTTTGGGGAGAGATTGTGAAGGGTTGATATTAATTCTTGTTTCTATATTTGATAGAAAAACTAGTTGTGTTTTTAAAAGTGTATTTATTTATTTATTTTGAAGGAGGAGGAAGGAACAGAGAAATAGAGAAAGAGAATCTCATGCAGGTTCTGAGCTGTGAGCACATAGAGCCTGATGTGGGGCTTGATCTCATGAGATCATGACCTGAGCCAAAACAGTCACATGCTTAACTGACTGAGCCACCCAGGTGCCCATAACAAAAAGAGTTTTAATGTTTTTACCAGAGTAATACTGCTTTCCTTGCTCTTCCTCCATTTAATTGACATGTTCTGCCTCAGGGTCTTTGCATTCACACATTTCTTTTCCTGTAATGCTCTTCCCCCAGATATGTGCGTGGATTACTCTCTTCCTTCCTTTGGGTCCTTCTTTATAAATTATATTCTCATGATAACATTTTGGATGATTATATAGAGAAATTCACCCCCACTGGAAAACATACAGCCTTCTTTGCTGCTCTAATTTCTTTGCACAATGTGGTATTTATCACCTGAAAACATACCACATATTTTCAAATTTAACTTGCTTATTTATTCCAAGGCCATAGCAAGAAAAATTGTTCATTATTTGCACAAGAACATTTAGGGTAGGCTAAGAGGAAAGACCTCAGACACAATCCCCTGTGTATAAGAGACTCAATAGAAATTTAAAGATGGTCCATCTGTTAATGGGGGAAAGGATACTATGTGTGCTGGAAAATCTGGGTCACTATATGCAGAAAACACAACTGGATCACTAATGCTGTTGAGAAAAGTGAAAGTGACCTCCACGTGTACTAAGGCAGTGATGTTAAAGATAAAACTGTATAATAATTTCCACTAGAAAAACATAGAAAAGAAAACTCCTTGTGACTTAGGAGTGGTGAAGAACTTGTTAAACGAAGGTCTGAACAAAAAACTACAGGTGGCATTCTGGGGTAAAGGTGCTGGAATAACAGGAGGGCTCCAAGCTTGCTTCATCTCTTGAGCAAAACTAGATAAATATCAAATCAATCTGAATACTCAGGAAATTGATATGAGGACTGAAGGAACAAACTGCATAACTAGAGGGAGAAAAGAGGCCACACTGCGGAAGGTAGGTGTTGCGGAGATGTGATTTGGGCAAGACAACTTTGTAGGTGATGCAGAGAGGGGAGAGCCTGAATTTGGCGGGGGAGTGGGGAGAGGTGGGAGACAGAGACAGAGACACAGAGAGCAGGATGCAGGGCATTGCACAAGAAAACACTTCCTCAAAACAATTGAGAGGAAAAATGAGATGGACTGATCATCGAAAGTTTTTATAAGCAGCAGAGCTCAAAGTCTGAAGTTTTAGAAGTCCCCACTATCACCAGGGTGGAGCTGGGTGGGTGTAGAGGTGCTCCTTTGTTATGAAATTTCTCTTGGGCAAATAGTGTTAGCACTCTGATTCAAAACCTGCTCTGACTTTAGAAATGAAAAATCCTTAATACTGTCTCCTCATAGCGTTTACTTTGGAATTACGGATTGAGTTGGTTGGAAATTTAACATGACCTAAGTCTGTCCGGTTCATCTTCATTCCACTGAGAGACAAGGTGACGTGTTTCTCCTTAGCCCTTAGGTGAGAAAGTGTTTAGCTCTTCTCTTCAGTAGTGTGGATTTTCATTTATTTCTCTTGCCCTAAATTTTCAAAATCTGGCATAAGCTCATACCAGGTAAATGCACCCAGGGAAAGAAACCTGAATACTTCACTTAAAGGTGTCTCTTCCTTCCCTGGAATTTTAGTTGATCTAGTTCTCACTCCTTTGAGATATCTGAACTCTTTAAAAACATAATTTTTGTATTTTGTGGTAATTTTTAAATGAAGTTTAACCAGGTGACATTGGCCTCTACTCCATCCTGCCTAATCAGGAGAGGGAGACTCGGGCAGATTTTTCACAATGATTTGGCAGCTTTGGTGGTCTCCTGCTGAAGTGACAAGTTCGGATTGTCTAGTCTTTCACTCGTAGCAGAAAACCCAACTGATATTTTGTGGTAGGTTTTTGACTCTTGGTACTTTTTCCCTCAAATGCATCTGTGGGGCAACAGAGTCTGAAGTGACCTGAGAGGTCCTTGTACAAAAACTTGCTGATGGCACAGGTTTTGTGCAGTGAATCCTGATGCCAAGACATATTATGTCTAATAAACCTTTTCTCTGAACCATTCTGGCCTGAGTGCTCCATGGCTCTTACTATTATAAAAGCTCTTTTATACATTATCTTATTGAAATGTCATTTCACACAGTAAATTTTTAAAAGCTTTAACCAATGATCTCTTCTCAAACTAAATTCATTACAATTTTCTAATCTTTTTAGCCTGGATCTTTGAAATGGGAATTTGATGGTTCCAGATAATGGAGGTCTGATGTGGGAGCCCGACAGTGACCAAAGGAAAGCATGGTTAGGGACGCGGGGATGTGCCTGCACACGGGGCTCCCTGCCTGGGCAAAGCATGCCTGCAAACAGGATGCTCTGCCAGGAGGCCTGCACACAATATCCAAGCTTAATGGTCCGCTCGCAAACGAGGGAACATGCCCTCCTTAGAAATAAGGAGGAGGCTGGAATTGTGAGCAGGCCTCTTAGTAAGCATGTTGTGGTCGCTTCCTCCCTTTGCTCCCCCCTGTCCTTGAAAGGTGTTTGGCTACTTGCCCTTAATTGGTAAAGGAATGCATCTTGTAGATTTCAGTTTGTATCCAGTTACCGGGTATAAAATAAACCACAAGAGGGGCTTGAATAGAATTGTTCCTCCGGCCAGAGTTGTGTCTCTGTCTGTCTTTTGTGTGTGTCTTGCCCTCTGTGTCATTTCGTCCACAACATCTGGCGCCCAACGTGGGGCAGAGGGCGAACGAAACCGAAAGGGTGAGTACCCCTCGGGGATTGTAGGTCCAAGGCAGGGGAACTTTCGGGAAAACTATGGGGAATCCCCCATCAGCAAAGGCACAATACATGGAGCTAGTCAAAGGACTTCTCCACTCCATCGGGGTGAAGGTATCTAGTCGCCGTTTATCTGAGTTATTTCGCCTTGTGGAGCATCATTGTTACGGGTTTAAGTGGCAACCCGAAGTACAATTAAACTTCAAGGAATGGAAATTAATACAGAAGGAATTACGGCAACAGCATCAGAAGAGTAACATAATCCCTTTGAAATTGTGGACTCTATGTAGTGCTATCACTCAAGCACTTGCATTGCTTTCTGCAATTAAGGAGTTGGTGGGAAGAGGAAGCCCGAAAGTAGGCTCAAATTAATGAGCAGAAAATTTAAAACAGAACCCTCCTGGTCCCCTGGAGGATAAATTGATGGGAGAGAGACAATTTCGAGCCTTGAGAGATCAGGCCCAATTTTCTGAGCAGATTTAAAGCAGGTGCGCCAGGTATTTCATAAGGCTTGGCGCCTTGCTGTACCTACTGGCCATGCTCAGCCTTCTTTTACAAGGACCCAATGAACCCTA
Organism: Proteles cristata cristata; assembly: GCA_017311185.1. Taxonomy (NCBI): domain Eukaryota; kingdom Metazoa; phylum Chordata; class Mammalia; order Carnivora; family Hyaenidae; genus Proteles; species Proteles cristata. The sequence goes on along the minus strand of JAESUZ010000976.1, from coordinate 27,227 downwards.
TACTGATTTTCTTGCTAGATTGCGGGTGGCTGTTGAGCGGGATGTTGGGCGTGATGAAATCTCGGAGATACTTTTGCAGACACTTGCTTTTGAAAATGCAAACTCGGAATGTAAACGTGTTTTGGGCCCTTTAAAAGGGCAGGGAGCTTCTATAGCTGAGTATATTAGAGCTTGTTCGGGAGTGGGGGGAACTGAACATAATGCTGCTGTTTTTGCTACTGCTCTGGCTCAGGCTATGAAGCCCTCCAAGGGCGGAAATTGTTAAAACAATGCCGGGGACTCAATTGGCTGCACCTCCCACTCCTCAAGTAACCCCTTTGTTTTCCAACAACCCTTAGAGATGACTGCTGCATCAGGGATAGCTAAACCCTTAATGGTGTCAGATTTACTCTCTGCAACTTCAGGGAGTGCGGCTGCTCATTTACCTCTCGCTGAAAATGTTCTTTTGTGTCCGGGAGGTGGCATTTATAAATTAAGGACAAACATATTTGGCCCATTGCCTAAAGGCACCTTTGGCTTAATAATGGGCCATGGCAGCGCAGTTCTAAGAGGCCTAGCCATCATTCCTGGAGTTATAGACTCTGATTTTGTTGGAGAAATTTTAATCATGGTTTCTACTTCTGTTACACTTTCACTATTGGCTGGAGAACGTATAGCACAAATACTTATCTTCTCTCTCCCATGGGGCTTCTGTAACCATTCCGTAGGAAAACTAGTGGCCACGCTCAAGTTCCTCGAGCGCTCCCATTTTTGTTATTAAGAAAAAAAGAGGTAAATCAACTTATCACCTGGATCCTTAAATGCACATGTGCTTCTGTCTGGGGGATTAAATGAAAAGCCGGACGCAGCTATTTCCGTCCCCCAGGGCACACCGAAACGTCGGTTGGCCCTTCAGCAAACTCATAAACCTGTTTTGTGCCCACTTCTGTATCTGTTTTGTCCTGCTTGTCATTGTCATTGTTAGTCTTATCTGTAGAATTTCTGTGAGACGGAGTATAGTAACCTCTAGTATATATATCGATGTGAATATGCAATTCGGTCTGGCTTGCCTGCTGGGTTTGATTCTGTGGCTCCATGGGTGGGCGCCCTTAAGGTCCCAAAAAGCCTATGGCGTCTGACTGTGCCTGTCTGCGATTTTGTGGTCAACGGCATATGGTCTATGGTGGCATCGGAATAGTTTCCAAAGCTGAGACCCCTACAGCTAAGCTTCCCTTAAGTTCTTTTGGGACATGACCAAACTGACATCTGACCGGTCCCCTCATTAGAGAGGGCACCCCCAACCCTTTGTCTGTCTTTGTGTCATTGCCTCACTAAAAGAGTGCCCAACCAATATCCGAGAAAACCTCATACAGGGGACCTTACTGGTCTGGCTGAAAGAAATTGAGACTGAAGGGGATGTTAACTCTCTCCTGTTCTCTGTTCCTCTTTCTAGTAAATGTTGAGGGCTTCTCACTCATTCTTTTCCCAGATTAATGGCTATAATTGAAGCCAACTGTGGCTGGTTTACCTCGGGACGGGGACTTTAAGGAATATTCCCAAGCAGCTGCCGAAACTCCTTTTGTTTCGGGAAAGTCCCTCGTCTTCTCCAGACTGATACAGACTGCCTAACAAACCTTAAGTCTTCTCTGTCTGAGCTCACAAAATTTAAAACTGCTAATTCTCTTTCTCTGCCTCCTGCTGTCAACCTGCCTCTTCTGCCTTCCCCATTCGTTTTGCTCTGTGCAGCCTGCTGAGCTGTCGGATATTTACTTAGTTTTGCAAGACTTTCCTCAACTCCTTGTTAACATTGTTTCAAATTCTCGGTATGCTGTGTTCTCTCTTGTTTGCAGCTTGCTCAGGTTTCACTGCCTATAACTCTCAAGACAGATATTGACAAATTGTTTTGTCAGGTACAACGATCACTTCTGCGGCATTCAGAATTAATTTTCTTTACCCATATCCGTGCACATTCCGCCCTTCCTGGACCCTTGTCATTCGGAAATGCTGTAATTGATGCATTACTTTATCCTATAGAAGCAGCAAAACAAGAGCATCGTCTGCAACATACTAACTCTAAAGGATTAAAAAAAAATCTTATTCTTCGCTCTTGTTCTATTTGTGCACCTTTTACCTTACCATTTACCCCACCAGGTGTCAACATAAGAGGATTGCAAGCAAATCAGGTATGGCAAATAGATGTAATTTTTATTTCATCCTTTGGACAACAAAAATGCATCCATCATACTACAGATAAATGCACACATTTCCAATGGGCTACTACATTATACTCTGAAAAGGCTGATGCTGTTATTACGCATTTATTATCTTGTTTTGCAGTTATGAGGGTCCCAATTGAATTGAAAACTGATAATGCACCCGCCTACCAATCTGCAAAATTAGCTCATTTTTTATCCCAGTATCATGTAATTCATACTTTTGGCATCCCTTATAATAGTCAAGGACAAGCTATTATTGAAAGGGCTAATCGTACTTTACGTATGTTGAAAAAATAAAAAAGGGGGAACAGGAGAGATTTATGAAACCAAAAGACAGCTTGAATAAAACCTTACTAACTTTAAATTTTCTGAATATTTGGAGCAAAGAAAATCTATCAATAGCAGAATTGCATTTTCGAAGGAAAGAAGAGGAGAAGATGGCTGTGGTTACCTGTCAGGTAATGTATGTGCAAGCGATAGAATATACTTATTGGGCTTATGTTCCTAATCCTCCTCTTGTGAGAGCTGTCTCTTGGGGTGAACCTGAAGTACAGGTATGCACCAATGAAACTGCATTCTTCCCACCACCCGCGTGTGGAGGAATTGAGCATCTGTATCATCATAATAATCAATATACCATAAGTAATGATACTGTTGCAGTGGAGGGTCTCCCCTTGTGCATCCCTTTTGCCTCTCTACAAGAAAGCATAATCATTACTCTTATAATACCTGGGGAATAACATATAATAATTAACATCCTGCTGTCTTTACTCTACTTGTTTCCACCAGGGGATTCAACACCTCTACGACGCCGATGAGTCACCATCCTAACACCTTTATACAATTATGCCCTTCTAATTTTTTTATTCCTTCTCTAGAATCTTTGGAATGGGAAAGATGCCGAAGTCCTCAGCCTTTTAAAGTCATGAATTATTCTGGATTTGTTATTGTAGATTGGACCCCTGATCATGGTCAAATTTTGGAAAAATGGTCTAACAAAACTTTCAAATGGCATCGAATTAATAGTACTTTAGTGGGTAACGGTAATGAAACTGTAAAATGGCAGCAATTTGCACTCATTTCCCCTCAGTTGCAATTGTTAGGGTATCCCCACTTTCAAGGGAATATTTGGAAATTATGGGCAATTTCAGGGAATCTCACTATATGGTCAGGAAACTATACTTTGGATAAGACTGACAGTTCAGGTCCCTTTCATGTTAAGTTGCATGTTAATAAATCCTATTCTGCTGCGGCTTGTCTAAAATACCCCCTTTGCATTGCTGTATGGGAATTGGACTTGGAATGCTACAGAGGGATCTATATCATGTAATCATTGTAATTTAACACAATGTGTAAATCAGTCATGGTGGAAAAGTTTTGAAACACAAATCAATAACTCTAATTTTTCATTGGTGATTGTGAAAACTCGAACCGAAGTATGGTTGCCTGTAAATGTGACAAGACCTTGGTCGGACTCTTTGGCTGTATCTCATTTGGTGATTGCTATACAAACCTTGCTTCACCGGTCCCGACGCATGCTTGGAATCATCATAGCTTCCGTTCTTGCAGTGGCTGCAGTTACTGCGACCGCTGCCATGGCTGGACTTGCTTTGCATCAAGGGTTCCAAACAGCAGGCTTTGCACGGGAATGGCATAAAGACTCTCGGTTATTATGGCAACAACAACGAGATCTGGATGCACAACTTGCAACTGATGTTCTCAATCTTCAACATACTGTTTCATGGCTTGGGGATTAATTAACTGTCATATCCACAAAAAGTGTATTGAAATGTGATTGGAACTCCTCTCAATTATGCATAACATCTGTACCTTTTAACATGAGTGAAGGTTGGGAAAAGGTGAAACGGCCATTAACAGGGCATCAAATCCTTACTAAGGAAATTATGGAGTTAGAGCAGCAAATTTTGTCTACATTTAGCAAAACACTACCTGACATTACTGGGTCCGATCTGTTAAGGGATTTACAGAAAGGGATGAATAATTTGAATCCTCTTGGACATGTGTCTGCCCTAATTGGAACTGTTCTCGTGAATACTTTGTTCATAATACTTTTATGCCTTGTTATTATTTCAATCTTCCGGTGCTGGCAAAGAAGGCAACAACTGAAAAAGGATAGACAACGCGTTCTCGCCGCCTTTCAGTTTGCTACCGCTTCTCAGAATAAAGGGGGAGATTTGGGAGCCCGACAGTGACCACAAGAAAGCATGGTTAGGGACGCGGGGATGTGCCTGCACACGGGGCTCCCTGCCTGGGCAAAGCATGCCTGCAAACAGGATGCTCTGCCAGGAGGCCTGCACACAATCTCCAAGTTTAATGGTCCGCTCGCACACGAGGGAACATGCCCTCCTTAGAAATAAGGAGGAGGCTGGAATTGTGAGCAGGCCACTGAGTAAGCATGTTGTGGTCGCTTCCTCCCTTTGCTCCCCCCCGTCCTTGAAAGGTGTTTGGCTACTTGCCCTTAATAGGTAAAGGGATGCATCTTGTAGATTTCAGTTTGTATCCAGTTACCGGGTATAAAACAAACCGCAAGAGGGGCTTGTGTAGAATTGTTCCTCTGGCCAGAGTTGCGTCTATGTCTGTCTTTTGTGTGTGGCTTGTCCTCTGTGTCATTTTGTCCGCAACATCTGATAGTAGTTTTAAGAATGGGCTTTTTTTTTTTGGACTAAGTGTTCTTTCATTGATATTGATTTCTGTTGATCTAGGGGACCTACTGGACAGCCAGACCATGATTAATTTCAGATTCAGATGCATGTTTTTATAATGTTTTATTCCAGTCACCCAAAATATAAGATATTGTTATTCTTCTTTTCTGAAATGATAAAAGTGACCAATATTCTCTCTCCATCTTTCCTCTATCATTTACATATGCTTTCATAATTTTTACCTCACCATTAGAAGTCAATTGTATTTTCTATATTCTTATAGGTTTTTCTCATGACTCCTCTATCTAATCTTACCAACTAGGCATACATATTTTTAAATGTATTCTAAGTACCATATCACTATCTTTATTAACAAATAGACAATTGTTTACTTGCTTGTTCATTGGATGTTCATGTGGTAATCTTATAAATTTTGTTTAGGAACCGGAAAATTTGTTGCATATCACATCAAATTTGTGTTGTTGCCTTTTAATAGCGTCATCATGACGTCATGGTTGTACAAAGCATGTTTCCTTGTTCTAATTGATTGTAATCAATATTTGCCCTGTGATATTCCAAGTCCTTATTTTCAGCTCTTTGACCCCGAGTACCTCCTCTGATAGCATTGTAATCTTGTTTATTTCCGAAAAGATCATATGGTACTGAAACGCCCAGAATTCGAGAGAACCCCAAAATCAGACCACCAGAGACCAGAGTCAAAGCCAAGCGGCAAGGGTTGTTTATTCGCAGGTTCGAACCCGGTCCTCCGCGCACTCGTTGCCGGTGACGCTAAGAGGCCCTGAACAAAGCCTTTGCAGCCTTTTTATAGACAGAAGTAAACAAGTCATGGGGAGGGACAGGAGATTTCCATGGTTACAAGTTTGCCATTGGTTAACATTCAAATGTGAACATATACCGTATCTGATTGGTTCCCGCCATCAGGTTTTTTGCGGGATCCAATTACAACATTTGGGATACCTTTGAATTCAGTCTATCATAGAGCGAGTTTAAAGTCTTGTTTGGCGACTAACAGGTTAACATCTCTCTCTCCAGGCCCTTCCCCCAGCAAGGTGGGGGTTAGCCGCTGGCCTTTTCGGATTGGCTGCCGCCATGAGGCTAGTCCCTTGGGCAATCCAGTGGCGGGAACGCAAGCCTTAAGCATTGTTACAGAAGCAGAAAGAGCTGGTTAGGTAATGGCTTCCCGTAGCGCAGGCATTTGCCCAGAAGCGGAAAAACTGGTTAAGTTTTAGGTTTAGTTTATCTAGGACTGGGGCTACGTGCAGCCCGAGGTTTCTCTTAATGGAGGACTTAATTTTTGGCTCTTCAGTACAGGGTTTTTGTTATAGTTTTAATTCCAGACTTGGAGCTGGCTGCACTAAAGAGCCACTCCTCTTTACAATGAAAATTAGTATTACAGCCCAATGTGGGGGTCACGTGTAAAATAGGTTGTCCCTCTTGAACACTGAGGATGGCACAGAGATGCCTTAAATTACTCTTGTGACAGAATACTCATCTCCTCTAGCTTCCCTTTGCTGTCTTGTGTCCATTTCCTTCCATAGCTGTCACTTCACCTTGATGACTCCAAGTAACTTGTACCTCTCATAAATTCCCTTTGTAAAGAAAAGCTGTCAGTCCTAGGTTTCACAGTAAGAGTGTGACTGTCAAAATATATTTTAAAAGTCACTTATTTTTCTCTATGATTGATACTTGGCCCAGGCTTCCTGGAATTCTTTTCAAATTGTGCATTTCTGAATCTCTTCTCTTTTCAGCTCTTCCTATTGATGAGGGACGATAAGGCAAGCTGAGAGCCAAGCATAACCTAGCATTAACCCACTCCTGTCTTCCCTCACCCCCAGGTGGGATATGCTTGACATTCCTCAGACACTCCTGGCTTCCCAAGGACAAAGAAAAGGACAGAATACAAATGGTTAAACTGATAGTCTCCATCAGTTTAGAAATATCTCAGTAAATTACAAGAAAGAGGGAAACATATCACTAGCCTAATCTCCCCAAGCCTATAGATTCATTTTCTTGGCGCCTCAACATTCATAGTGATGGGAAACAAAGGTAAGAAAGAAATGGCACATAACAGTGGTTTCCTTATAACCTGCAGATCACTGACAATTACTTGTGGCAGGCAAGTAAAAGTTTCTCCAGGAAATCCCTGCTGCCTTAATTTAATGGTTTGCTAGAAGGAAAAACAACATTAGCTTGACAATAGCGAGCCTCCAGTAATCTGTGTGTCTTTAGCATATGGATAAGCCCTTTAAGAAATTTCCTCTTGACTTTATCTCCCCTAGCCCCATAGTATATAAAGAGTCACTATTCATAACCCAGAACAGCTTTTTGCCCTAGGCCTCTGTCTCCATTCTTTAACAAAATTGTCTTTTGCGCCAAAGATATCTCAAGAATTCCTTCTTGACCATCAGCTCTGAATACCCTTATCACTCCAAAACTTCACCACTATGACCAACTACTTTTGGAAATAGTAATCGGATATTTCATCTGGAAGAGCCCCCAAGTCAACTGAAACCCAGAGTTCTCAGGATCAAAATGCATTTTTCCATATAGCTAGTAGCCAATGGTGAAAGGCAAAATATGTACAAAATAATGACTCACAAACTTGGGTTGAACTTTCTATATATGTTTTCTTTCACAGTTTTCTTTGTGGCATTGTCTGTATTGTCATGATGGACAATTTAATTGGTCACATGCAATGTCTCAGGCTTCCTGGAAAAGATTCATGTCTGGGAACTCATGCTTGTACAACCCCACTTACTCTAAAGGTGTCACAAGTTTAAAAAAAAGAAATATTAAATTAAAAGGTAACAAAATTATTATAAACAGGTTAACTCCTTCCCAGAAAGTATATAAGGAAATATTCTATGAACTTTCTAAGACTTAAGTCATTGTAATTCATTTACAAGGAAAAACACCAGCCCAGCCAATGAAGACTATCTGGCTGACCTCATAATCAAGTGTTTTGGAAACGCACTTCATTCCAATGTGTATTTTCACTTTGTTTCAAATATAGATCTGATTAAAAGAATCTTTTTTTAAAATATTGAATAATCACTCAAACTCTTTTCCCCCTAGCTCCATGAATGCAGCACACACACATAAAACCAAGACCTAGGCATTGTCCCAAAGTGAAGAAAAGTCTCCTGGGTATTGTCCCAAACGCCAGGTGTCTGGTGTCCGGGATATAGCTTTCAGAGCAGTATTATCAGCATTTATGTTTGCTAACAACAAAGATACAAAAGGGAAGACTCATAACATTCTACTAAATCTCCCTCAAATGCTTTATCTGTATTGTGCAGGCATGGAAATATGGAAGACACAGAAACATTTTGATTCAAATTTAAAGGACTTTATTTCTAATATTTAGACTTTGGTGTTGGCTTTATACAAAAGGTAGATGATTTTGAAATCAGAGATGATGATGTCCTCATAATCCCATACCTATATCTGGTGAGTTCTGTATCTGAATAGCTAAGATAATAACTAAAATAATTCTATAATATGGGAGCTCTGTGTTTTTACTTGTATATTCCGTATGCATATACACTTTTTCTACTGGATAAAATGAGTAAATGGAATTAAATATTTTGTTAAATAAGGCATTTAAATGTAGTTATAAGTAATATCTAGGATGGTAAGGGAAATGGACACGATGAGGAGCAGAGAGAAGACACCCTATCAAACACTGAGTTGCTGAAGTCAACTGGGGTAGGACACAGGGATATTTACCACTTGGGTGTCTACTGGGGACCTATATTTAAAGATGTATTTAATGGACAAGTACTTTAGAAGGAATATATTTAGATTATATAATACCATGGTTACCCGAATATTTTGGTGTTAGGAGTCATTCTAAACTCACTAGTTGAGAATACTCATTGTGCAGTTAAGGCAGGTTTGCAAGGTCTCCTACGAGATCAGATGATGACTGATGATACTGATTCCTACTCCCACTCAATTGTTTCTGCTTGAGTACCACCACCACCCCCTAAAGCACCTTTGCTTTCATAAAAACATTATCTTGTTGTATTTGAATGCTAAAGGTACCCTCCTTCCCCATACATTTATGCATATCAATGCTCTGGAAAATTTTTGCTGACCAAAGAATTTATCATAAGAATGCCACTTCTGTGCTGTTCGCTATACACCTATAAAATAAACCTGAAACTCAGTCAGTGGGTAGATGCCTGCCTGATAATCTCAAAGAATCCTGGGGCTCTCTCATCATTCTCTCACCTACAAAGTCCATCCTTCAGGGACCCCTGGACTGGCTGGAGCTGGTCTCCAGCAGGTTGCACCTAAACAGGGACTTGAAGGTAATCTCTTTAAACTATGTCTTTTTCATTGCATTAGTCAGGACGGTTAGGATTCCACCATATGGTTTCTCAGACCCCTCTGCATAAGATAAGTAAGGTTAGGTGGTGGGTAAGTAAAGAACGGTTTTTGAGAAGTAATGGGCCATAAAGACTGTAAGGAAAGGGGACTCTTTATAGATATAATACAGAACATGCTAACAAATAAGGGAGTAAAGGTATCCCCTCAACAAATTGCTCTATTTTTACATTTTGTTCAAGAGCAAGATCCCTGGTTCCCTGAAGAGGAAACTGTTAGCCTCAAGACTTGGAACCAAGTTGGGACAGAAATAAAACAGTATTATGTGGTTATGGAGTCACAAAAGGTCCCCATCGATGCCTTTTTACTGTGGAGTCTCAGATGAGAAGCCTTAGACCCACAGTCAGAGGCGATAAATTAGCTAAAGCCCCGCAAGCAACAGTGGCTACAGAGGAAGATTTCACTTTCCCTATTCCTTCCAAAGATGCCAATACTGACGACATAGAAGAAAAAGGACAACATAAGGGACCTCTCCTAAAGGCTAGGGACAATTTGGAAACAAAAGCCAATGACTATAGCAAGAAAAATTGGGCTTTCCCTCATCCAGGCTAGAAAAACTTCATTTAAACAAATAGATAAATTCAGGGAACCGCCCCGAACCTCCTCCTCCTGTTCTCTTATCCAAATCAAATAGCTTCTAGAAGGGGCCATTGTACCACTAGCTGCTGACCCCATAGTCTGGAAGTCTCATTCTCCTCTATGGGTTGAACAATGGCCCCTAACCTCTGAAAAAATATCAGCAGCAAAGCAACTCATTGAACAACAACTAACAGAAGGTCATATAGAGCCCCCCGTTAGTCCTTGAAACTCCCCTCTTTTCCTTCTAAAGAAAAAGTCTGGGAAATGGAGGCTTTTACAAGATTTGAGGGCTATCAATGCCATCACGGAAAGCATGAGTTCCTTACAACCAGGGCTCCCATTCCCTGTAGCTGTCCCAGATGGATATCATATAATCGTAATTGATTTACAGGATTGCTTCTCTAACATCCCTCTACACAAAGAGGATTATCGGAGATTTGCCTTTAGCTTGCCTGCTTGCTAATTTTAAAAGCCCTAAGTCCTTGGACTGGGGGCGGCACCTTTAGAGTTCTGTGTTAACTCTGTGCCGTCCTGGCCCGTAATAAAGACATTCTTAATTCAACTTCAGTGGACTCGGTTGGTCTCTATGTCTCTCAGCATAACATTTTGGAGGTTCCACCGAGATTATGGAGACCACAGACCTCCAAATTCCTGTCGAATTTGCCTGCACCCTCCCTGGCTACTGAAGATGTCCTGGGACCTGAGGCAACATTCTTGTCTCTCCTGCCACACCGAAAATGGCCCCAGGTATCCTGTGGGAGTCCCCTGTCTGCACCTCGGAAGGTAAGTCAGTTTATCATCTGAATTCTGAGTGCCCATGTGCTTCTGTCTGGGGGGTTAAGTGGAAGGCTGGACGCAGCACTACTTCCCACTCAGGGGCGCTCTGAGACATCGGTTGGGCCCTTCAGTAAACCTGTAAACCTGATTTGTGACCACGTCTATATCTGGTTTGTCCTGTTGTCATTGTCATTCCATTTAGTCTCATCTGTAGGAATTCTGTGGGAGGGAATGGAATAACCTCTGGTGTGTATGGGAGTGTGAATGTGCGATCCAGTCTGGCTTGCCTGCCGGGTTCCATTCTGTGGCTCCATGGGTGGGCACCCTTAGGTCCCCAAAAGCCTACAGAGTCTGAGTGGACCCATCTGCGATTCTGTGGTGAACGTCATACAGTCTATGGTGGCACTGGGACAGTTTTCCATCGTAAGTCACAAAGCTGAGACCGCTACAGCTAAGCGTCACCCAAGTTCCCCTGGGACACGGCCAGACAGGCATCTGACTGGTCTCCTCAATTAGAGGGGGCACCCCCACCCTTTGCCTGTCTTTGCGACACCGTTTCACAGGAACATTATGGGCTTCCGTCTGTGCAAAGAGGGGATTTTTGAGAGACTATAAAATTATGTAAATTAAAATGGCCCACTTTTGGTGTAGGGTGGCCTTTAGAGTGAACTTTAGGTGTCCCAACCATCTGCTACGTCTGGCATGTTGCACCCCATGTAGGGGTACAATTTACTTACAACAAACAGGGACACAGAAAGAATGAGTACCTTGATCAGACAGGGCCTGCCAAACCCAGCTATATGGGGACCTCGAGAAGGGGACCTTATTGGTCTGGCTGACATAAAATCAGACTGAAGGGGAGGTTAACTCTTTCTGTTCCTCTGCTTAGTAGATGTGAGGGCTTCTCTCTCATTCACTTCCCAGGTTAACAGCTAAAGTTGGAGCCAGCTATGGTTAGACTACCTCGAGATGGAGCCTTTAAGGAATATTCCCAAGCAGCTGCCGAAACTCCTTTTGTTTTGGGGAAATTCCTTGTCTTCTCCAGGCTCACACGGACTGCCTAATTCTACTCATAAAAAAAAAGCAAAACAAAACAAAACAAAACAAAAAACTAAGGAAATCTCAACTCTTCTCCTCTGTCTGAGCTCACAAAATTTAAAACTGGGAATTCTCTTTCTCCACCTTCTGCTGGCACCTCTCCTTTTTTACCCTCTATTCCCCTACTCCTTTTCTGCATCACCTGGGGGAGGTGGGCGGAAACTGCATAACTGACTCCTCAATGCCTCAGGCACACTGACTCCTCCTCTCACCCTGAAGGTCACGGAGCAATGTACACTTCCATGGACATCTAGGTCTTTTCCAAGCTGAATGCATGATTACTGAACATAGATTTGAGTTTTCAACTTCCTGTTGCAGGGAAAATAAGATTATTTGGACGCATTCAAAAACATGGCTTATGCTTAGTTGGTTCCTGAAATTACCATCTAAAATATTCTGGTGTCAATACCTCTCAGTTGGTTACTAAGTCCTCAATTGGAGACTAAAGTTTCCTAAGAGTTAAAATTCTGCTAAATGTACTTAAGACTGTTGGAAATAAGGAAAACAACCCTGTATGTAGGAAAATGGGAGCTATGGATGAAAGATGTAAGGAATGGAAATACATATTTGTTGAGGGTAAAAGAATGTAATTTTGTCCTAAATGAGACTGGCTGTTTAGAGAGAAATGGCTTTGAGACAGAGTTTAAAGCAAAGGAAAGTTGTAGAAGGTTCTTTGGAAAGGAATTTTATGTGTGCTCAAGATAGACTAAGGTTGAAATGAATGAAATTTTAAAAATGCACTGGCATAAGGTTAAAACTCTGCTTTTCTCAGGGCGCCTGGGTGGCTTAGTCGGTAAACCTTCTGACTTTCGCTTAGGTCATGATCTCCCGGTTCATGGGTTTGAGCCCCGCGTCGGGCTCTGTGCTGACTGGCAGCTCAGAGCCTGGAGCCTGTTTCAGTCTGTGACTCCCTCTGTCTCTGATCCTCCCCGGCTCATACTGTCTCTCTCTCTCCTAGAAATAAATAAAACATTAAAAAAAAATAACTCTGCTTTTCTCTCTGTTCAAAAGACCAAGTTTTTGTGGATTGTTAATCTTCTCTTGATCAGACAATGTAAACAAAGGTTTTCTCTTTGTCTGCCAAGAAAACCAAAGCTTTGGTTTCATCTTTATCAGGTCTTTGATTGCTTAGTTTAAACTTCTCAATGTTAAGGGAGCTATGTTTTGCTAACAACTATACAATGCTACACATTCGCCTTTAGGATCTTTTATTGCCACTTTGGTTAATAAAGTTTGAAGATTTGTCATGATCTGTGCTTTATCCCTTCCTAAGGTTTTAACAAACTTCCCAGGATTTAAATGGTGAAAGAAGCCTTTTGACCAATTAAGCCGTTTTATTTAAGATGCTAAATTACTTGGAGAAGCACTGTGGTACCATGGTAAACCTTAGGTTGTATTTTATGAGGAAATGCTGCAACTGCCCAAATATATATACAATTCCCAAAGTTTTGATGTTTTGGTATAAGGTAATCACTTAGTATGCTGATTACTTGAAATGTTATGTGTCACCGAAATAACTGAATTTCTTTGTCAATTGCATCATAATGAACTCTCATCAGATCTTTAACAATGTCCATTTCTGAAATTTTGTCATTTATATTTGTTCTTATTCTCTCATAAAACGTGTTTCTTCTTCTAGAGATTTATAAAAAGGACTTTTGAAACAAATACAGGTAATTGAGATCTTTAAGATTAATACTAAAATGGGTAATACTTTCCAGAGCTAAAAAGGCTGCATTTAAACTGAACAGGAAATAGAAACTTGGGATGAAATAAACTGAGGAAGATTATAGTTTGCTGATGCTTGTTGAAAATATTGCTATTTCTCTAATGTTTGCTTTTCCAGATCAAGAAAACATTTTATTAAAATATCTATGATATACAGAAATGTCCTAAAGTATTCATTTGTAAACTGAGGCATTTATCTTTTCTCTCTACTTAAACTCTCTAAAATTCAAAGACTCAGTGATTGTTCTTTCTTTCATGGCAATTACACTTATTTGCCTAAGTTCGATAAGAATCTGTTTATCTTGTAACACGTACATCTTGTAACTGGAAATACTGGTTACTTAACCAAGGCTTTCACTGAAATGTCACATCTGAGAGTGACATGCATAGACTCAAATATAACCAGACAACTTTAAGGAACTAAGGTTGACTTTATGAAACATGGAGCCATAACGTCCCCTGGAAATGTTGGTCAATAACTTGCTTAAAGAATTCCCAGCAGCCTCCCCAGGTGAGTAAAGAAGGTCACCTGCTGGCAGGTGCAGGAACCTCAGGATATCTTGGGGACCTAATAAAGAGGATTCGCCCAATTCTACAGGTATTGCAGGCCTTTCTGATGGGAAGTACTTGGCTTGGCTTTTGGCCTGAAGAGGCTACTACTAATAGTTCACCCTCGAGATTCCTTATAAAAGATCCCAGCAAAGCAAACTTTAAAAGATTCTCATGAACAATTGCTATTCTTGCTGAGTTTATGTAAATAATTAGGCCAAAAGTAAGACGGGACTTGTTCTACAAATGCATTGGTAACAAATTGGCTAGCTATCTTTGAAAATGAGGGTTTTTAGGGAGAAAAACTATCTTTCAACATTGCACGGTTATGGATGTTAAATTCTAGCTCTGCTTGTCTGTTTGCCTAAATCAGACAATTTGAGGTAACCTTCAAAAACTTGTTACAATATTTCATGTATACACATGAAGAACATCACAAGAACACTGGGATTCTGGAAATGATTGAGTCCCTTTCATCAAGTGCAACTTTTGAAAAATGGATTTTGTTGGAAGGCCATCTCCTCATTTCTTCACTACCCACTTGGTTCCCAGTAGGCTGAAGAAGAAAAAAGTCACAGTAAGACATAGGCTATGACTCTTGAAAGATAACTGCACTTTTCATTATTACATTTCCTTTCATTACATTAACACTGCACTCATGTATCAAATGTGGTAGCAAATGTGGCATTTGTCATAGTTTCATTTTCAACAGCCATTTGTGTTCTTATAGTATGTGATGTTTATCTTTCACTCTTTGTTTTCTGATGATATAAGTTGTACAGTCATTAAAAGATGAAAATGTATATATGTGTGTATTTAATTTACTTCATAGAGTGTATTATAATATCATATGTTACATATTATGTATCATTTCCTTTTTTTAATTAGCTATATTACCAAGTATAGAGTAACTGCTAGTAACTCTTTCTTCTTTACCCTGTGTGTCCTCCTCACTTTCATTTGATGATTTCAACCATTTTGCTCACTTTCTCTTCAAATGTACAAAGTTCATTAGAAGTCAGGGAACCTCAGAGAGAATCATTTGTCTCTACTGAATGGTGTTCTGTCCTTCTCCCAGGTCAGTCACGTCCATCCATTGAAAATTTTGACACTTGGTTGGCTGCCTTCTTCTCTACCTCTACTCTTCTTATTCATGGAATTATTTCAAAGCTGATGTACCTGGCCTCTGGCTGGCCAGATTGGGGGAGGCCGAATTGTACTTGAAGGGTCAACATGAAGGAGGCACTTCCTCTTAGGGCCACATAAGTGAGGGATTGCCTCCTTCAAGTTGACCCGCAGACTCTGCACTGGCCTCCCATACCCCTACCCTGCCAGACCTCTCGGGGTTGACTTCAACTCGAACCACCTTTACTCACCCCAACCTCAGCAAACTTCCTCTGCAACAGATGTGTTATAAACTTATCTTTTATGACAAGCATTTGCCATCTGCTGCAATACATACATACTTGCTTATTGCCTATGTTTCTGGCCCCAGTGTAAAACCCTTGAGAGAGTTGAAATTTGTAGTGTATAGAACTCTGTCCTACATGTAGTAGAGTTGAATGAAACAAGGAATCGGCAGTAATCAATCTTAACTTCAAGTACCTAGTTATGTGAGTGTTGTCTCCTTTTCCTCCTCTTCCTTTCATTTATCCTCTGAAGTGATGTGCAGCACATTCAGATCTCCAGTCCCCTCCCCCTCCACTTGTCTACACCACTCAACACTCTCTCTTCTGAGCATGCACATCCTCAATTTCTCCTTACTTGCCAATGAATCCATGTTTCATATTCAAATCCATTTTGTGTAAATTCCTTGGCTCCATTCAACTCCATTATGATCAGCTGCCAACCCTTAATTCTGATAAAACACAATTATTCTATATTTGTATCTATGTGCTAAATATGGAATTCAAATATCCAAATGAGTTTTAATTTTAACTCCAAACCACTCCTCTTCACAGTTTCCTTATATTAATAACGTGTACCATTATCTCTTTACGAGACATAGGATCAGGATATGTGACTGGAGTTACTCAGTTATGCCAATGTCTGTGACCCTTTTACATAAGCATATAGATCAATGACAGGAAACCATTATCAAAGCAAAGCAGGAGACATGAAATATCACAGCAAGGGAGTGAAAAAAACTACCTTCATGTTTAGGATGGTCTATTATTTCTTTACAGAAACATCAATAACTCTTGATATTTGTTTGATAGCAGCCACCACTTTGTTGAGATGAAGTAATTCCCATGGCCGAAAGACTCTATTTCCAGTGCAGTGGGGTCACAGAGGGCTACGTACAATTTCAGACATATCTAGCATCAATCAGCTCATCTTGCAGCATAAGGATTTACTCTGAGCCATCTGCAGGTTGTCAGAAGATGAACAAAAGCTTTCCTATAATGAATCTGGATACTTCCCATGAGGAGTAACAAAATATATAGATACCATTTCCCAATGAAGATAGAAGTTCCGGATTTTATCCAGAACCCCTGAATATCATGATATATGTGGAATAAGCCACTTAAGTGTGGGTTGGACAAATAATGATGATATTTTCTCTTCTAGAGTCATTCATTTACTTAACTGTTTTATGAAATTATGTCTTCTTGGTTATATGAAACAATTTTTAAAGAATTTCCTAGTCTCTAAATGCAAAGAATATTGAAGAAGTAACTGCTGTGGGCCATGTACCTTTGTTTTATGATATGAAGGTATATTAATAAGAACTATGCAAACCACACACTGAACGATGAGAGAAATAAATTCTCTCTCTCTCTCTCTCAATCTCTATATCTCCTCTGCTTTGAGTCTTAGTCTCTCTCTCTAGATAAATAAACATTTAAAAAATACATAGTAATTACTATTGAACTCGTGTTTTATTTATTTATTTTTTGACATTTAAACAGAGTAGTTTTATTTTATCTTAATTTTTTACAAATAGTTTATTGTCAGTTGGTTTCCATATAACACCCAGTGCTCATCCCCACACGTGCCTTCCTCCATGCCCATCTTCCCCCTTTCCCCAACACCCATCAGTCCACAATTTGTTCTCAGCAATCAAGAGTCTCATGGTTTGCCTCTCTCCCTCTCCTCCACTATTTCCCCCCTTCTTCTCCCCCATGGTCCTCCATTAAGTTCCTCCTAATCCTCCTATACGTGCAAACATATGATATTTGTCCTTCTCTGCCTGACTTATTTCTCTCAGCATAACACCCTCAAGGTCCCTCCATGTTGCTACACATGGCCAGATTTCATTGTTTCTCATTGCCATGTAGTATTCCATGGTATAGATAAACCACATCTTCTTGATCCATTCATCCGTTGATGGACACTTAGGCTCTTTCCATGTTTTAGCTATTGTGGAGAGTGCTGCTATGAACATTGGGGTCCATGTGCCCCTATGCATCAGCATTCCTGTATCCCTGGGGTAAATTCCTAGCAGAGCTACTGCTGAGTCATAGGGGAGTTCTATTGTTAATTTTTTGGGAACCTCCACACTGTTTTCCAGAGCGGTTGCACCAGTTTATATTCCCACCAACAGTGTAGGAGGGTGCCTGTTTCTCCACATCCTCGCCAGCATCTAAAGTCCTCTGATTTGCTCATTTTAGCCACTCTGGCTGGTGTGAGGTGGTATCTCAGTGTGGTTTTGATTTGTATTTCCCTGATGATGAGGGACGCTGAGCATCGTTTCATGTGTCTGTTGGCCATCTGGATGTCCTCTTTGGAGAAGTGTCTGTTCACATCTTCTGCCCATTTCTTCTCTGGGTTGTTTGTTTTTTGGGTGTTGAGTTTGGTGAATTCCTATAGATTTTGGATATCAACCCTTTATCTGATATTTCATTTGCAACTATCTTTTCCCATTCTGTTGGTTGTATATTAGTTTTATGGATTGTCCCCTTTGCCTTGCAGAAGCTTTTAATCTTGATGAGGTCCCAATAGTTTATTTTCGCTCTTGATTCTTTTGCTTTTGGGGATGTGTCAAGTTAGAAATTGCTGCAGTGGAGGTAAGAAGGATGCTTCCTGCTTTCTCCTCTAGGGTTTTGCTGCTTTCCTGTCTCACTTTCAGGTCTTTTATCTATTTTGAGTTTAATTTTGTGTAAGGTGTGAGAAAATGATCTAGTTTTATTCTTCTGGATGTTGCTGTCCAGTTCTCCCAGCACCATCTGTCTTTTTTCCATTGGATACCCATACCTACTTTGTCCAAGATTAGTTGGCTGTATAATTTTGGGTCCAATTCTGAGTTTTCTATTCTATTCCATTGGTCTATGTGTCTGTTTTTGTGTCAACACCATACTGTCTTGATGATGACAGCTTTGTAGTAGAGGCTAAAGTCTGGGATGGTGATACCTCCCGTTTTGGTTTTATTCTTCAATATTTCCTTGGTTATTTGAGGTCTTCTGTGATTCCATACAAATTTTAGGATTGTTTGTTCTAGCTTTGAGAAGAATGCTGCTGTAATTTTGATTGGAATAGCATTGAATGTGTAGATTGCTTTGGGTAGGAATGACATTTTAACAATATTTATACTTCTAAACTATGAGCATGGAGTGTTGTTCCATTTCTTTGGGTTTTCTTCAATTTCCTTCTTAAGTTTTCTATACTGTTCATCATACAGATCTCTTATATCCTTGGTTAGGTTAATCCTAGGTACTTTATGGTTTTTTGTGCAATTGTGAATGGGATCTGTTTCTTGATTTCTCTTTCTGTTACTTCATTTTTGGTGTATAAGAATGCAAGCGATTTCTGTATGTTGATTTTGTACCCTGCACTTTGCTGAAATCTTGGATCAGTTCTAGTAGGCATCTGCTGGAGTCTGTCGAGTTTTCTATGTAGAGTATCATGTCTTCTGCGAAAATGAAAGTTTGACTTCTTCTTTTCCAATTCTGATGCCTTTGATTTCCTTTTGTTGTCTGATGGCTGATGCTCGGACTTCCAGCACTATGTTAAACAACAGTGGTGAGAGTGGACATCCCTGCCGTGTTCCTGATCTCAGGGGGAAAGCTCTCCGTTTTTCCCATCGAGGATGGTGTTAGCTGAGGGCTTCTCATAGATGGCTTGTATGATGTTTAAGTAAGTTTCTTCTATCCCGAGTTTCTCGAGAGTCTTTATTAAGAAGGGATGCTATATCTTGTCAAATGATTTTTCTGCATCTATCAACAGGATCATATGCTTTTTATCTTTTCTTTTGTTGATGTGATGTATCACACTGATTGAACCAGCCCTGTAAGCCCAGGAATGAATCCCACTTGATCTTGGTGGATGATTCTTTTTATGTGCTGTTCGAATCGATTTGCAAGGATCTTGTTGAGGATTTTTGCATCCGTATTCATCAAGGATATTGGCCTGTAGTTCTCTTTTTTTGCTGGATCTCTGTCTGGCTTGGGAATCAGAGTGATGCTGGCTTCATAAAACGAGTCCGGGAGTTTTCCTTCGACTTCTATTTTTTGGAATAGCTTGAGAAGAATTGGGATTAATTCTGTTTTAAATATCTGGTAGAATTCCCCAGGGAAGCCATCAGGTCCAGGGCTCTTATTTGTTGGGAGATTTTTGATCACTGATTCAATTTCTTCACTCGTTATGGGTCTGTTCAGGTTTTCTATTTCTTCCTGTGTGAATTTTGCTAGTGAGTGTGTGTTTAGGAATTTGTCCATTTCTTCTAAGTTGTCCAATTTGTTGGCATACAATTTTTCATAGTATTCCCTGATAATTGCTTGTATTTCTGAGGGGTTGGTTGCAATAAGTCCATTTTCATTCATAATTTTGTCTATTTGGGTGCTCTCTCTTCTCTTTTTGAGAAGCCTGGCTAGAGGTTTGTCAATTTTGTTCATTTTTTCAAAAACCTTACTCTTGGCTTCATTGATCTGTTCATTTGTTTCTTTGGTCTCTATGTTGTTTATTTCTGCTCTGATTTTTAATATCTCTCTTCTTCTACTGGATTTGGGGTGCTCTTGTTCCTCTGCCTCTAGTTACTTTAGGCGAGCTATTAGATTTTGGACTTGCTCTTTTTCTAATTTCTTGAAATAGGCCTGGAGTGCAATGTACTTTCCTCTTAGGACTGCCTTTGCCGCATCCCATGGAGTTTGGATTGTTGTATTTTCATTTTCATTTGTTTCCATATATTTTTTAAATTTCTTCTCTAATTGCCTGATCGGCCCATTCATTCTTTAGTAGGGTGTTCTTTAAACTCCATGTTTTTGGAGATTTTCCAGGATTCTTCCTGTGATTGATATCAAGTTTCAAAGCATTATGATCTGAAAGTGTGCATGATATGATCTCAATTCTTTTATATTTATTGACGGCTGCTTTATGTCCCAATATGTGATCTGTCTTGGAGACTGTGCCATGCGCACTTGAGAAGAAAGTGAATTCCCTGGCCTCAGGATGTAGAGTTCTGAATATATCTGTCAGATCCATCTGGTCCAATGTGTCATTCAAGTCTTTTGTTTCTTTTGTGATTTTCTGTCTGGTTGGTCTATCCATTGCTGTAAGTAGAGTATGAAAATCCTCTACTATTAGCACATTCTATCTATAAGATTGTTTCTGTCTGTGATTAATTGTTTTAATTATTTAGGTGCTACCACATTCGGTGCATAGACATTTATGACTGTTAGTTCTTCTTGATGGATAGACCCTCTAATTATTATGTAATGCCATTCTTCATCCCTTGTTATTGTCTTTAATTTAAAGTTCAGTTTGTCCAATATAAGTATAGCTACTCCAACTTTCTTTTGACTTCCCATAGCATGATAGATATTTCTCCATCCCCTTACTTTTAATCTGAAGGTATCTTCCAGTCTAACATGCGTTTCTTGTAGACAGCAAAAAGATGGATTTTGTTTTTTTATCCATTCTGCAACCCTATGTCTTTTGATTGGAGCATTCAGCACAATTACATTCAGTGTTATTATTGAAATATGTGGGTTTAGAGTCATTGTGTCCTTTGTGGGATTCATGATTGTGGTGGTGTCTCTGGTATCTTGCTTTCCTTGCAACACTTCCCTCAGAGTCCCCCCCTCAGGATTTCTTATAGGGCTGGTTTAGTGGTGACAAATTCTTTCAATTTTTGTTTATTTGGAAAGACTTTAATCTCTCTTTCTATTCTCAAAGACAGGCTTGCTGGATAGAGGATTCTTGGCTGCATATTTTTTCTGTTCATCACATTGAAAATTTCCTGCCATTCCTTTCTGGCCTGCAAGTTTCAGTAGATAGGTCTGTAACCATCTGATAGGTTTCCCTTTGTATGTTAGGGCCCTTTTCTCCTTAGGTACTTTCAAAATTCTCTCTTTGTCCTTATATTTTATCAGTTTCACTATGATATGTTGTGCATAAGATCGATTCAAGTTACATCTGATGGGAGTTCTCTGTGACTCTTGAATTTTTACATCTACTTCCCTCCCAAGGTTGGGGAAGTTCTCTGCTATAATTTGTTCCAGGACTCCTTTAGCACCTTTCCCTCTCTCTTCCTCTTCTGGAATTCTTATGATATGGATATTGTTCCATTTGATTGTATCGCTAAGCTCTCGAACTCTTCTTTCATGTTCCTGGATCAGTTTACCTCTTTTTTCTGTTTCTTCTTTTTCTATAATAATGTCTTCTAAATCACTTATTCTCCTTTCTGCCTTTTCAATCCTTGCATTGAACGCCTCCAGTTTATTATGTATCTCATTTATCCTATTTTTTAATTCACCATAACTATTTTTAAGTCCATATTGTTTGTATCCATAGTTTCTCTGATGTCCTCCATGCTTTTTTCAAGCCTGGCTATTAATTTTATGATTGTTGTTCTAAATTCTTGTTCAGTTTTGTTGCTTATATGTTTGAGCAGTTCTCTAGCTGTCATTTCTTCCTGGAGTTTCTTTGGAGGAGAGTTCTTCAATTTCATCATTTTGGTTAGCTTTCTATCTCTTTTTAATATTAAAAGCTTGTTGTACACATGTACCCTGTGAGTTCTGCTGTATTAGAGAGGGCTCTTTTGACTGTTCAGGGCCTGTCTCTTCTGGAAGTGTTTGGATGGTGTCTCTTGGTTTCTCTTGTTGAACGTTTGGTTCTTTTGTTTCCCTACTGGTAGCGGTATTTGAGACTCTCCACCATGTGTACTTTGGCTTATTTCTTGAGGCAGCCCTGAAAAAGAAAACAGACAACCACAGAGGGAGCACAGGTACACAAACGCACAGACAAAACCAATAAACACTCAAACCCAGGCTCAGGTAAAAATAGCTACAAGAACAACAAAAACAGCTATCTGGAGGGGATGGGTGTGGTTTGGTGTAGGCAGGTCTTGTCTCCACTGTGTCTGCTGGCCTCCCTGAAGACCCTACTTGGTGGTTGTGGGGAGAAAAATGGAGTCACCCTAGTCCCTTCTCAACCAAGCATTGGAAATCACTTCTTCGGTCTGATCTCCTTGTGCTGAGGATGTAGCCAAGGTGGGCTGGGTTTCGCTGCCGCCACTTCAGCGGGCCACTGTCACGTGCACAGCTGCCACTTCACCCAGTGCTGAGACCGCCTCCGCAGGCATTGCTGCCGGTTCACCGGGCCACCGCCGCCATGGATGGTGCCGGGCACACAACAGTTCAGTTTTTCCTGGCGCCTTCTGGGACCAGGGCACCTAGTTTAAAGTCATCACCCCAGCCAGAGCTAACAAACACTGTATTTCCAAGCTGAGGTTTTTTTCTCTTTTCCAGGGATGGTTCTATGAGCAATCTCAGCTTTTCATTCCTTTCCACTGAACTCGTTGCAGCTCACCACCACTCGCTGGTTAATCACTCACCACAGTTGCACCCAAGCCGGGTTCCCTCCCCTCCCTCCATATCTTTGGGTCCAGTCCTGCTTTTATCTTCCCCAGTTCACACTCACGCACTTATGAGGTTTCCTTCCCAGTGTACTCTGTCTCTTTCTCTTCCCAAACTCCTGTGGCTCAGTGTCCTATGACTTCAGGCCTTCTCTGTTTGAGAGAAGGGTGCAGGCAAAATGTAAGGAGAGCCTTACTTCTCTGCCAAATTGCCTCCGACATGAACTCCTGTTTTGAAAATAACAAATAGGGACGGTGACTGACTCAGTTGAGCTTTAGGCTTCAGCTCAGGTCATGATCTCATGGTTACTGGGTTGGAGCCCCACATCAGGCTCTGTGCTGACAGCTCAGAACATGGAGCCTGCTTTGGATTCTGTGTCTCCTTCTCTCTCTGCCCCTCCCTCGTTCATGCTCTGTCTCTGTCTCACAATAAAAATATTTTTTAAAGAAAAATAAAAATAACAAATAAAAATAAAATTCTCTGAGCATCTATGACCTCATCAGTAAATATTTTCTCAATGATATCTGATTTGGGGAATTTTTAAAAGACTACTGTAAACTACAATAGTCCATGTTAGCCTGGAACAAAATAGTAAATAAGGTGCAGGAATTTTCTTCTTCTCCAAGTGACTGACAGCTGAGTTATCAGGCTAATTACTTAAATTACATCGTAATTGCCATGATGAGTTTGTGTGACCTCTTGGCATAAAGAGGGAGAAGGGCATGGCCATGTGCAGGAGCAACTGGGGCCTTGTGTGCAAAGGGAAATTGAATTGCAAAGGATGCTGTTTCCCCCAACACTAGGGCTCCACGCCCCTTCTGCCCAGAATCTTCTTGAAATAATTTCTCTGCTTTTCTTTGTATATATATATATCTTGCTCATTTCATGTGTAGTTTATCCTAAGCACGTAGAGATGGTATCTTTAGCTATTGGGAGGATGACCTTTCTGAGTTACATTTTCTAACTGCTGATTGGTGCTCATGGATCTTTGCCTCTTCTTTAAAAAATATTTTTTTTTTTTGGAGGGAGAGAGAAGAAGAAACAGCTTACGAGAGAGTGGGGAGGGGCAGAGAGAGAGGAAGAGAAAGAATCCCAGTTAGGTTCTGTTCTGTCAGAAACTAATCTATGTGGTGCTTGATCCCAGGAACCCTGAGATCATGATCTGAGCCAAAATCAAGAGTTATATGCTTAGCCAACTGAGCCCTCCAGGTGTCCTAGAATTTTGCTTTCTTAGGCATTTTTTGAGTTTCTGGTAGTAAGGCTGACGGAGTGGAAGCATTGCAGTCATTCTGGGTCCAAAGGCTGAGGATGCTGCCACCGTCTGATTCTACAGACTCACTGTTGTCACTCTGTGTATTTATGCCCAACTTGGTGTTGCTGGCTGCCTCGCTTGCCTTTATTTCAGTTTTGCTCATTTCTCTGTTAATCTCTCCCAAGAAACACACATAATTTATTTCGTAAGCTACAGCTTAAAGATTTCTAATTTAATTTATTTTTGAGAGAGACACAGAAAGAGATCAAGTGGGGAGGTAAGAGAGAGAGGGAGAGAGGGAATCCCAAGCAGGCTCCACAGGTTCAGCACCAAACCGCATCCAGGGCCTGAACTCAGACTGTGAGATCACGATGTGAGCCAAAACCAACATTTGGACACTTAACAAACTTAGCCACCCAGGTGCCCCGAAACTGCAGCTCTAACCAAGGATATAAAGGACACTAACACCTGAATTGGCAGAGAACTTCTCTCCTCTGTAGCCCGCTCCTGCCTTTCTTCCAAGGGCTTATTACTTCCACAACTGTGGGTTCAGGAGGTGACGTATGTCTACAGAGAAACATTCCTTTTCTCCTCTTTGCTCCTTATTGGTTCTTAAACAAAGGTTTACCTGTGGTAGAGCAAAGGGACTCTTGTGCTCAAAACTATATTTGTGTTGGCAAGACAAAAATCTCCTTTACTAACTAATTATTCTCAGGTAGATACTGTATTAGAACTCAGAGAAGAGGGTGTAGGGAGGAAATGAGATTTCCCTCGGGCAAAGATTTAGTGTTAGCTCTCTGATTTAAACCCAGCACTGTCTGACTCTCGAGATGAAAAATCCTTAATACTCTTCGCTTAGCGTGTAGTTTGCAATTGGGGAGTAAGTTGGTTTGAAACTGAGGTTTTCAATGTAAGATGACTCAAGTGTGCCTTGTTCATCCCTATTCAACAGACACCGGGAGATGTGTTTCTCTTTAGCTCTTAGATATGGAAGCGTTTAGCTCTTCTCATCAACGGTGTGGATTTTAGTTCTTTTTTGTCCTGCTTTAAATTTCAAACTCTGGCCTAAGCCCATATGTGGCAAATAGGCCCAGGAATGGAAACCAGGAAGCTTCACCTAAAAAGGGCTCTTCCTTCTCAGGACATTTAGTTGAGCTAGTTCTTACTTTTCCAAGATCTAAGGTTTCTAAAAATATAATTTTTGTACATTAGTTGTTATTTTTAACTAGTTTTAGGCCGGGTCACGTTAGCTATTCCTTCCTCCTCCATCCTGCCTCCTCGGGAAAGGAAGTCTTATCCAGAGTTTTCACAATGATTTGGCCAGTTTTGGTGACCTCTTGCCAATACGATGAGTTCAGGTTTTCCAGTCTTTCAGTCGTAGCAATAAAATCAACTAACACGTTATGGTAAGAATTTCACTCTTGGTACTTTTATCCTCTAATACATCTGCAAGGCAACAGATGGCTCTGAAGTATATTAAGTCGTCCTGGTACAGGACCCCGTTGATGGCTCAGGTGCTGTACAGTCCTTCCCGATTCTGGGACAAACTGTATCCTATAATCCATTCCTCTGAACCACTTACTTATCCGAGGAGTGCTCCATTTCTCTTATTACCAGAAATGCTTTTTTCACACCTTATGTTAGTGAATTGTTATGTGTTCTAGAAAAGAGACAAACTTACCAACCTCAATTCATTCATGGGAAAACAGATTTCCGTTGGTAATCTGCCAACAATTTTCATTAAACCTCAGTTGATTAACAGGCTTAATTATCTCACAATATATACTGATGCTTCTGTCTACAGTGAAGAACATATTTCTGCTGCCTTTTACATGGATTGATTCATTCTCAGATTTACCTTTCTCAAATAGGCATCCCTGAGCTCAGGGAAAGGATTCATTTCAAATAAGATACACATTCACTGGAACTTCTTTTTTTGGACTTTCAGCATAAGGCAATTTCCTGGTTTGGGGCACATGGGTGGCTCCGTTGGTTAAGCATTCGACTCCTGGTTTCTGCTCAGGTCATGATCTCATGGCATTGTGGGTTTGAGTCCCACATTAGGTTCCTTGCTGGCGGTTCAGAGCCTCCTTGGGATTCTCTGTTATCCTCTCTCTCTGCCTGTGCCCTATTCGTTTTGTCTCTATCTCTCAAAATAAATGAATAAAGCTTAAAAAACAAAGAAAGAAACAAATTTCCTGGTTTTGTGTTAAAATAGAGCAGGGCCTCACACCATAGAAATTGGATTTTGCAGGCTTTCAGGAAAATCCAGATCTCAGAATTCTGGGTAGTCAGGCTATAGCCATACTTCAAGTGATATAAATGCTTCCAAGTATTTATAGGAGTAGTAATCTGGTGTGTGTGTGTGTGTGTGTGTGTGTGTGTGTGTGTGTGTGTGTGTGTTTGTGCACGTGCGTGTGTGAGAAAGAGACTATAGTACGTGTTTCACTATGTCTGTTGCGGACGCAATGACACAAAGGACAAGACACACACAAAAGACAGACAGAGACACAATTCCGGCCGGAGGAACAATTCTACACAAGCCCCTGTTGCGGTTTATTTTATACCCGGTAACTGGATACAAACTGAAGTCTACAAGATGCATTCCTGTACCAATTACGGGCAAGTAGCCAAACACCTTTCAAGGACAGGGGGGAGCAAAGGGAGGAAGCGACCACAACATGTTTACTAAGAGGCCTGCCCACAATTCCAGCCTCCTCCTTATTTCTAAGGAGGGCATGTTCCCTCGTGTGCGAGCGGACCATTAAACTTGGATATTGTGTGCAGGCCTCCTGGCAGAGCATCCTGTTTGCAGGAATGCCTTGCCCAGGCAGGGAGCCCCGTGTGCAGGCACATCCCCGCGTCCCTAACCACGCTTTCTTGTGGTCACTGTCGGGCTCCCACATCTCCCCCTTTATTCTGAGAAGCGGTAGCAAACTGTAAGGCGGCGAGAACGCGTTGTCTATCCTTTTTCAGTTGTTGCCTTCTTTGCCAGCACCGGAAGATTGAAATAATAACAAGGCATAAAAGTATTATGAATAAAGTATTCACGAGAACAGTTCCAATTAGGAGAGACACATGTCCAAGAGGGTTCAAATTATTCATCCCTTTCTGTAAATCCCTTAACAGATCGGACCCGGTAATGTCAGGTAGTGTTTTACTAAATGTGGACAAAATT
>JAESUZ010000975.1:0-176839 GCA_017311185.1 Proteles cristata cristata | reverse complement strand
GAGCCTGGAGCCTGTTCCAGTCTGTGACTCCCTCTCTCTCTGACCCTCCCCTGCTCACGCTGTCTCTCTCTCTCTCTCCTAGAAATAAATAAAACATTAAAAAAAAATTTAGAAAAAAAAAAAAGAAACTAGAAAACAAAGGGCAAATTAAACCCAAGGAAAACGAAAATAAGGAAGTAATGAAGGGCAGAGTGGAAATCAGTGCCACAGAAAACAGAAAAACAGTAGAGAAAATCAACAAAACCAAGAGCTGATTCTTTAAGAAGGTAGAGAAACCGATAAACCTGAAGTGAGATTGATTAGGACAAGAGAGGAAGAGCGGAAAAGAGCAGCAGCAGCAGCGGACAGGCGGCGGCTGCAGATTCTACAGGAAATAAGGGAATACTGTGAAAAACTTCGTTCCAATAAACTTCACAACTTAGACGAAATGGATAAGTTACTTGTGGGACCCAAATTACCAAAGGTCACTCCAGACGAAAAAGATCATCTGAACAGCAGGACGCAAAGAAAAGCGCAGGCTCAGATGGCCTCCCTGGGGAGTCACCGCCCATTTGAAGAAGAGACAGTACCGAGTGGACACGGTTCTCCAGGGAACTAAGAGGACAGTCACACCCCAAGCCCACTCCGCTCTCCAGGAGGCCCTTACAAGAATCCAAGGCTGAAATACAGATCCCTAGACGGTATTTGCTGAGCACACACCTGCGAAGTACCCCGAATGTTTAAAGAGCTCTTAAAAGAAAGCTAACAACCCAGTACAAACATGAGAGGCCTATTTAAATGAACGGTCCCCCGAGGAAGTTACCTGGTGGCCACAGGCTCAACACCATCCGTCACCGGGAAAATGAAGCCCCAAAGAGAAGGTGCTGCACGGGCCGAATTTGGAAGGCGGACCGTGAAGTGCCACCTGGGACACAGAGGGGCCGCCAGTGGGACATGGAATGTGCTGGCAGTTTGGCAGCTCCTTGAACGTGAGCTAAATGTTCCTGAGGTGTCTGCCCCAGGAAGCATATGTCCAAACAACGACTTGGTCAGGAGTGTCCACGGCGTCCTCTGTGACATCCCTTGCAGGAAGGAACCCAAGGGTGCCGCGGCGGGCAAGTGGACAGACCAGCAGCGGCCTCTCCACACATCAGGCTCTCCCTGCTGCACAACAGCATGGAGGAGCGTCGCCACCCCGAGTGAAGGTGACCAGGAAACAACCACTGTGTGCTGCGTGATTCCACTTAGGTAAAACCCAGAAATGTGGCCTGGCCCGCCGAGTCAGGCCCGTGGCTGGTGGGGGATGGGAGGCACAAGAAGGCGTCCGGGGTGACTGGTGGATACACTCAGCAGCTCTGCTCGGGGGCTGGCTTCACGCGCGCACCACGTGTCCACACTCATCACCTCGTGCACCTGAAGTACGTGCAGTTGATCTCATGTCCCTATAACTCCACGGAACTCTTGCTAGAAGGAGAGCATGTGTGACTAGAGACACAGCGTCTGCTTTCCCAGCAGCAGCACGGCCATCAGCAGCTCAGTTTTAGTGCCTAAACCACTGTCCCGCGCTGGTGCTTCGCGATCTGTTTCATCTATTTTCCTCTGTTGGGCACCTGGGTTGTCTATTTTTCATTAAAATGACACGGCGGTAAATGTGTGACTACACGACTCCGTGTACATTTTCAGGATGCTGGTGAACATCATCGCCACAGGCGGGGCGGTTGCCCCCACAGCCTGAAACCCGCTGTTCTCCACCCCCTGCAGGCTCGGGCTTTGGAGCTGCCACCAAAGCCATGTGCGTGGGCATGCGGTACTGGAAGCCGGAGCGCCTGGAGACCCTCGTGGAAGTGAGCATCGAGTGCGGCAGGATGACGCACAACCACCCCACAGGTGAGCTGCGCCAGCCGCCGTGCACCCAGCTCCTGCCGGCGGGTCGCCGAAATCCTACCCGCTGCTCCATTTGCTTATGTGTTGGCAGCTCGGGCTTGTCAGTCTCCGGTTCTGCTTAGACTGTTTTCGTACTAACAGCAGGGCTGGGGATGGGCGTGGAAAGCACCCTCCCCGGTTTCGGCACCACGTGTGTCAGGGCAAAGGCAGGGCACCAGCTCTCCGAGTGAAGCCGCGGGAACCCGCACTTCCAGCCCCCGGGCACTGCCTCTGCCCGGGGCTGTGCCCGCCGGGGCCCGAACCAGACCCGCCGCTCGCTGGCTGTGGGAGCCGGAACACCCACCGCCATGCTTCTGTTCCCCCCCAGGATGGCCATGCGTGAGGCGAGTATCCGCATGTCCCTCACACAGGCAGGGCAGGCGGGCCCCCCCGCGCCTGACCCGGAGGCATGACTTAGAAGGGCAATCAGCTAATTTTACAAAAGAAGAATCACTTGAACCTCTTGCTCCCATAGGCTGTGTGCCCTCCCCCGTGTCCAGGACCCTGGGTTTGAGAACTGGACACTCACTGCACCTGTAGTGATGCCTATGGTGGCCAGAAGCCACTGAGAGCGTCTCTTGAGGTGGCCATGCCCTTTCCTGGGTGGGTGTGGTCCTTGCGCGGCTGTGCACCTCGGGCTGGCCTGGCGGGCACGCCTCTGTGCTTAGAACCGTTTGTCCCCGCGCGCCTGGGGGGGCTCAGCCGGTTGAGTGTCCAGCTCTTGATCTCAGCTCAGGTCATGATTCCAGGGTCGTGAGTTCAAGCCCTGTGTTGGGCTCTGCGCTGGGCATGAAGCCTGCTTTAAAATAAGAAAAAAAAAAGAACCATCTGTCCCAACGACAAGCCCTTGCTTGCTGGTGGGTGTGACACGCCTGTGTGCAAGGAACAAAAGTCAGAGCCCGAGAAGCACCAGCCCAGGATCCCCCCGCACCTGCCGACGGTGCCTCGGGCGCCCACACGCCATCGTTGTGCCCTCCAGGCTTCCTCGGGTCCCTGTGCACGGCCCTGTTTGCGTCCTACGCCGCGCAAGGAAAGCCGCTGGAGCAGTGGGGCAGAGACATGATGCGGACGGTGCCGCGGGCGGAGGGGTACTGTAAGAAGACCATCCGGCACCTGGCGGGTGAGCCTGGCCCCCTTCCCATCACACGCGAGCCGACGGCAGACACACCGCTGTCACCCCCGCCTCCTGCTCCTGCACTGCTGTCCCCGCTGTCCCCACGCCCCGGCGGGTGGCCCTCGCCTGCAGCGCACCCCGTTCTTTATGTTTAGAATACCAGGAGCACTGGTTTTACTTTGAAGCTAAGTGGCAGTTTTACTTGGAGGAGAGAAAAATCAGCGAAGACACGGGAAGTAAAGCCACCTTCCCCGACCGCTACAACGCGGAGGAAAGAGAAAAGGTGAGTTGCCGTGTCCACGCAGTGAGGACAGCAGCCGGCAGGGTCCCACTGCCCGGGGCCCTGCCCAGAAGCCGCTGCACCTGGGCTGCCCGGAACCCCACCTGGCCCCCACCCCACCCCCACCCCGGCAGCAGCGAGGGGCCTGGAGAAGCACCAGGTGGGGGGTTGGGGGACTTCCTGGAGGAAGCAAGTGTGAAACAGAGAGCACTTCATTTTCATTTCCTCTCATTATAAGCACAGTATTGCTAGAAAATGTGATTGTTGAAGATACTCTCTTCCCCTTCGTTACTCCCTAGGGGCCAGGGCATAAAGTTGTACCCGATGAGTAAGGCTGTGCACACCAGCATCACTCATCAGGCTGAGAACTGGCTGACGTTGTCGCCATCGGGTTTGGTAGCACAAGAGAAAACCCTGAGTCGCTGTGGCTTAGCCGTGACAGAGACTGATTTCCTTATGTCCTCGGAGCCCAGAGCTGAGCTGCAAGTCGCTTGCAGTGAGGAGCTGAGGACACTTCTGTGTGGCCGCTCTGCATTCTGCATGCACAGCTCGTAGCCCACGCTGGCTGCTCTGGCTCCGGCCAGCACGTCTACAGTCTCTCACAGGCTCCCGCAGTCTCTCCCACTGTCTCCCACAGTCTCCCACAGTCTCTCACAATCTCCCACAGTCTCTCCTAATCTCCCATAGTCTCTCATAGTCTCCCACAGTCTCCCGCAGTCTCTCCCACAGTCTCTCAGTCTCCCACAGTGTCTCACAATCACCCACAGTCTCTCCCCATCTCCCACAGTCTCTCCCCATCTCCCACAGTCTCCCGCAGTCTCTCCCACAGTCTCTCACAGTGTCTCCCACAGTCTCTCACACAGCCTCTTTCACAGACTTCCTCAGTCTCTCCCACAGTCTCTCCCAGAGTCTCATAGTCTCTCATAGTCTCCCACAATCCCCCCACAGTCTCTCCCAGTCTCCCACAGTCTCTCCCAGTCTCCCACAGTCTCCCACAGTCTCCGCAGTTTCCCACAGTCTCTCACAGTCTCCCACAGTCTCCCACAGTCTCTCACAGTCTCTCACAGTCTCCCACCGTCTCCCACATTCTCCCACAGTCTCCCACAGTCTCCCGCAGTCTCCCACAGTCTCCCACAGTCTCCCACAGTCTCTCACAGTCTCCCACAGTCTCCTCCAGTCTTTCGCAGTCTCCCACAGTCTCCCAAGTCTCCCACAGTCTCTCACAGTCTCCCATAGTCACCCACTGTCTCCCACAGTCTCCCACAGTCTCTCACAGTCTCCCCACAGTCTCCACAGTCTCCCATGCCCTCACAGTCTCCCACAGTCTCTCACAGTCTCTCACAGTCTCCCAAGGGAGGTCCACCCTTCTTCCTCTGGTGCTTCCCACAACCCCTCCGTGTACCCCCATGCACCTCCCCGACCTCCCCTGGGTGCAGGAAGGCCCAGGCGTGCCATCCTTCACATGGAGATGCTGCTGTCCCCAAACCAACACCGAATCTGCTGCTAGGGCACAGGGGCGTGACCTGCCAGTGTCCCCCTCACAGGCCCCTCCCCACGCTTTCTGCCCAGGATGCATCTGCAGGGCATTGTTCTGCATGACCAGCCAGCCCTGGCCACAGGGTCTTGGCGCCCACTCACACCATGACCTGTTTGGACCAGGGTGGCATGTGTCCTAACAGCCTCAGCGCCGGCCCTCCACCTGCTGGGCGCAGACTCTTGTCACAGACTTTCTGGCGACCCTAACACGTGCTCAGGTTTGCTTATCTGTGGAGTTTGCGTCTGCAGGAGCCCTGAGAAGTGGGTCTTTCCTGCGCCCTGTCACCCCCAGCCCCAAGGCAGTGCCCGGCACACAGGTGAACGTCGGTGCCCTGGATAAACTCGGGGCGTGGGCTCCAGTGCCAACCAACATTGTTTTCCCTGTGGCCGCACGCCCTGACTAGGCTTTTTCTTCCAGGCTTACCGGAAATGGAGCTCTGAAGGCCGAGGGGGCCGACGGGGCCACGACGCTCCCATGATTGCCTACGACGCTCTCTTAGGTGCTGGGGACAGCTGGACGGAGCTCTGCCAGAGGGCCATGTGCCACGGAGGTGAGATCGCCTTCTTCAACGTGCAACCAGCACCCCACCCCACCCCAAAGCACCCACCCAGGATGTCCGGGGCTGGGGGCCTCGAGCGGCCGCCTCCTGACCCCCCAGGATGTGTGTCTTTCTCTGGGTGCGTGGCTGTGCATGCCGGAGCTCAAGAGAAAATGGCATCTGGGGGGGCCAGGCTGCGGGCCCCTCTCCTTTGAGGCCACGGGGCCCTGCTGGTCTGGGCCACGCACAGCCCGCCAACACTGTAGCCAAAGAGAGCTTTGCCCCACTTTGAATCGGTGCTCCGGGTTCGAGGCCTCGGTGGCAGCCGGGACTGTCCCAGCGCTGGGTGGGCTTGCTCCTTCCTGGTGCCCACTCTCTCCTGCGAATGTGAAATGAAAGGACTCCAGACAGACAACCCCCTGTGCTGGACAGGGGTCTCCGTGCCCACCGGAGACCCCAGTCCCTGATGCTGGGGTGACAGAGACGCCAGCACCGCCCCACAGACAGGGGACCCCTGAGCGCCCAGGCCCGGGACAGCAGGGCATCCACACGAGCCCGCGCGTGTCCAGCTGTGCGAGCAGGGAGGGAGCTGCCCAGAGAGGTCTCTGAGTCGGGCCCTTGGTAAGGGGACCCGCAGGCACCGGCAGCACGAGGCCCCGGGGCCCCTGAGGACCTGTGTTTCCGTTCCAGGCGAGAGCGGGGCCACGGGGACTATCGCGGGCTGCCTGTTCGGGCTGCTGCACGGCCTGGACGCGGTTCCCACCGACCTGTTCCAGGGCCTGGAGCACCAGGAGGAGCTGGCTCGCCTGGGCGAAGCGCTCTACCGCCTGTCCACTCAGGAGAAGTAAAGCTTCCCGCCACGTCCCTCCGCGGGCAGCCGCGTCCCGCCCTGGGCGCGGGGTCCACATGCCGATCACCGCCCTCCTGAGCCTGCCCCACGCCTGACTGGCCATAATCGCACGTTACCTGTTTCCTTCAGAGCCCTAACTGCCGTATGAAATCCCGTTTGTCCTTCGAGAACGTTTGTCCTTCCCGAACCCAGACCCAGGGCCTCGCCGGGGTCCACCCCCTGCGAGCCTCCAGCACAGCGGCACAAACAGTCTCTCGGACAATCGGTGTGTTTCACTCTGTGCAAAACTAATGCTGCCCGCTCACTCACGCCCACACCACTAACTACACAGCTGTGCTCAGACGCGCGGCCCTTGGAGGGCAGGGCCCAGGACGCAGCGAGCGCGCGTGGCGCTTCACCGCACAGCCGACGGTTTTAATCACACTAGATCTTTAAGACCAAACCCTCTGGAACAAGTGACAGACAACCAGGAAATAAAGGGCTCTCGTGTGACACCCTCATCTTCTGTGTGGTCTGAGCCAGGTCCCGGGCGGGGCCCCCAGACTCGCCGCTGAGGGCGTGGGGCCGTCTCTGTGTGCGGGTCTCGGGTAAGAAAGTGCTCTTGTTAAAAATAACCTTGGACACGGCCCTTTCGAAGGAGCATCTGGTGTGAATAAAAGAGCAGTTGGTGTTTCATGTTTAACACGGCGCTTTGGCGGCTTGGCTGGAGCCGGCCCGCGGGCGGCAGCACTGTTTCCGTGGAGGGGCGGCTCCGGGCGGGCGGCGGCCCCCCGAGGCCGAGGGCTCACCCCCTCGCTTCTCAGGACGGCACGAGGCCTCCCTCCCTAAATAACAACTAACCTTTGCTGCTGCTGGTGCTTTTCAGTGGGAAGAGCCAGACACCGGGCAGCCCCCGGCTGGGGGTGGGGACGTGGGCCAGCGGAGGTGGGTGGGCGCTGCCCAGGGCCAAGGCCACGGCTGAGCCCCGAGAGGGCTCCTTGGTCTCCGTTGGGAGGAATCCATTCTTGAGAATCAGGAAGTGGGTATTTACAGGTGGATTACAAAACATAAACGAAAGTCCAGAGGAAGCACTGGACTGTCCCCACCTCACTGTCCTGTGAGACACTGACAGACACAGAAGCGCGACAAGTAACGGGTGAACACGCCTGTGCTTTCGTGTTTGTTGTAAAGGAAACACATGCATGTGACCGTAGAGACTCATCGCAGCACGCGGTGGTGGGTGCGGAGCAGGGACCCCCGACACCCCGGCCGCCGTCGCGCCCCCCGGGCCCCCGCGCCCCCCGGAAGCTGTACGTACCGTCAGGGCTCCGCGTGCCGCCCGCGCACCGTACACACGCTCCCTTCCTTCGGCACTTTTGCCCCAACGGGTGCCGTGGCTTCGACCCTCCCAGCTGCTGGCGACGTTCCACTCGCTTGTGAGCCAGCTGTTGGCACTTCTGAGGTGACCGCGCCGCCCATCAGGTCCCCTGCGGAACGTGGGCCCCTCCCTCCTAGGGAGACGCCATCCCCGCCCGGAACCCGGCCACCTTGCCTCCCAGGTGTGGCGTCACTGTCTCCCGGCGGAGTCACAGGCAGGTGCGCGTCCTTCTCGTGTAGATGGCGTCCCTGGCAGAGCGCCACCTGGGGACCTGGGGTCCAGGCGAGATGGCAGGCCCCCTGCGACGGAAGGGTTTGTGCTCTGGCAGCCCCCATGCCGGTGGAGACAGGCGCCATGGGGACAAGAGCCCACGGGGACAGGGACAGGCGCCCGCGGGCACAGGGACAGGCGCCCGCTGGGACAGGGATAGGAGCCCACGGGGACAGGGGCCTGTGGTGACAGGAGATGGCGGGGGACAGGGGCAGGCGCCCTCGGGGACAGGGATAGGAGCCCACGGGGACAGGGGCCTGTGGTGACAGGAGATGGCGGGGGACAGGGGCAGGCGCCCGCGGGGACAGGGATAGGAGCCCACGGGGACAGGCGCCTGTGGTGACAGGAGATGGCGGGGGACAGGGGCAGGCGCCCGCGGGGACAGGGATAGGAGCCCACGGGGACAGGCGCCTGTGGTGACAGGAGATGGCGGGGGACAGGGGCAGGCGCCCGCTCCTGCCCAAAGCTGCAGTGTTGGAACAGGTCCTCTGTTCGGCTCACAGGTTTCGGGACTCGGGCTCACTGGGTTAACTCCTGTCCCCAAACTCGTTAGTGAAGAGGTTTTGTGTCTAGATTTTGAATCACTGTCCCCATGTGTTCGTATCTAGAAGGCAGGTGGTGGCAGGTGTGTTTGGCAGACACCGGAGCCTCTCTGCCGGCCGGGGAGACGAGATCGGAAGGGTCCAGACGGAGGGGCCTCGCACAGCTGCACACGCCGGGCGGTCCCCCAGGTCAGAGAGGCAGGGCCCAGGGCTGTCCAGGCCCATTGTGTCCAGGGCGGTCAGAGCCGCAGCCAGGCCGCCTGGTGGCCCAGCGCCTGCTCGCGAGCCCCCCGCCAGCCTCCCCCGCTCAGCCACGCTTGCCCCCGGCCCCGACCACCGGTGCCTGGACCAGACAGCACCGGACACAGGCAGGTGTCCACGGAGGGAACTGGAAATACCCCTTGTTTCCGAGGAGGTCACCGGGGAGACCGCCAGGCCTGCGGGCACTGGGGCATTCGGGGCTCTGCGTCACCCTGCCCTGCTCTGATATTCTGATAGCTCGTTTTCAAGCACATTAAGACACACAAAAAGCCACAAAGTAGCCCAAAGCTCTCCCTCGTCCAGCCGCACCAACTGGGCCCGTCGCTGCCACACAGGGCCACACGGGCCTGGGGCCTCTCGGAGCGGACGGCTGTGCCCGGGTGGGAGGGATGGGGCGCCTGCCTGCCCGCGTCTGTCCCAGCACCTGTCGGCCGGGCTCCGGGCTCCAGGCCCAGGAGTGGCCTGGGTGAGGTGGCCACCAGGTGTCCTCAGGGAGCACGTCTGTAGGGGCGGCAGAGGCCCAGGCCCAGGCTTGCTCTCCAAGGGGCAGGTCCCAGGGGACCAGGGGGCCTGGGACACGGCTCACAGACCTGGCCGCCACGGGGGCTCTGCTCTCCGGGGAGACGCCTCTGAGCACGGCGACAAGAGAAGTGTGGGCGCAGCACTGTGGGGGTGGCCCTGGCTGAGACTGTAGTTTCTCTCCCCTTCGTTTGTGAGGATGAACTGGGGTGGGGGCTGGCTGCTGGGGGCCCGGGCTCTCTTCCCAACCTCGCCAGGAGACCCCAGGTCTCAGAAGAGGACATGGGCCCCGAGGGTCGTCCCCTCACTGCCCCAGGACACGCGGACGAGCACAGAGTGGGCACAGGTCAGCCTGGGTCAGCCCAGCGCCTGCTGATAAAGCGGATAGTGAGGGCCCGGCAGGTGCCGCCGGGAGCCCCTGGACCAGCCGCTGCGGCCTGTGGAGGCTGGGGTGCGGCGGGGGGTCTCGGCCAGGGTGCTGTCCCGCATGCTGACCCCCCAGTTCCTCGTATTTCCAGGGGACCTTTCGGTTCCCAGAGGGGCCAACGGGAGGGTTTACTGCGGCCGCCGTGTTTACAGTGGCCCCGGAGGAAGTGTTCCGATCCAGCCCAGGCCCCAGATGCCTCTGGGAAGCGCTGGCAAGACGGACACACGCCTGCCTTTGAGGAGCCAGCAGCCGTGCTCCCCACCACTGTCCTCCGGTGGCGCGGGGGCCGACCGCGCACGTGCTGCTGCAGGTCCAGGGTCGGGAGCCATCGGCGGCCCCGAGGAGAGGCCCTGCCTGCAGGGGTGCACATGCCCAGGCCCGCGGGGGAGGTCACGCCGCTGGCCATTCTGATTCAGTGACTGCAGGCGTGCGTAGGGCCGTGCGGGTTCCCCTCGAGGGACGGGGGCATCCAGAGGACCCGGGGGGAGGCTCAGTGTGCGGCCGGGACGCAGCACAGCAGGGAGCTGGGCTGCTGCCAGGGGACACTCGAGGCGCACAGGCGGGCGTCCCTCACCCCCGGCAACCACGGCAGGGTGAGCCAGGGCCCCGAACGGGGCCCTGCCGGACCCCGCTGCAAGCCCCGGGGGTGCACAACAGATGGGCTCCCCGCCCACATGGAGCCAAACAGATGCACGTGTTTGAAACCGCACTGAGTCTCAGGCTGGGGTGATTGCCACAGGGATGGAGACCCCAGGTGGCGTGCCGGGGGTGTAGTGGGTTGTGTGCTTGTGTGGTGACCTCAGGAGAGCAGGCTGTGTGAAGCAGAGAGAACATCTTGTGCAAAGGCCCTGGGGTAGGATTGAGCTGGGAATCAATCAATGGCCAGTGCAGCTGGAGCAAAGTACCAGGTGGGGTCAGAGGGCAGGATGGGCCGCGCTCCTGGCCTGGGCACCGGGTAATGTGTCCCTGCAGGGAGGGCAGGAGCCCAGCTTGGCTGTGCGGTGAACATGCACCGCACAAGTGTCCTGCAAACAGAGCTCAGCGTTTCTCTGGGGAAGAGGGGAGAGAGCAGAGACGGCGCAGGAGCAGGTGGAGGAGAGGACGGGTATCGTGTTCACGGCGGCTGTTGCACACGAGCCGCCTCTTGGAGGAGCCTGTGCAGTCACACTCCTGTGTCCGCTGCTGGGGGGGCCTTGTCCTGATCTTGCTCGCCTCCGAAGGTGCCCGGCTGGAGGTGAGGCCACCTTGGCAAGGCAAGGCGT
Source organism: Proteles cristata cristata (assembly GCA_017311185.1). Taxonomy (NCBI): domain Eukaryota; kingdom Metazoa; phylum Chordata; class Mammalia; order Carnivora; family Hyaenidae; genus Proteles; species Proteles cristata. The sequence goes on along the minus strand of JAESUZ010000975.1, from coordinate 165,980 downwards.
GCCTAGGAAAGGACCTGGCTAATCCCCTGCGTGACAGTCTGTAGGTGAAAGCCAGTCATGATGAGTGCCAGGGATGGAGCTCAGCGGGGGGCTGAGCAGCGCCCGATCCCACGGTCAGCTTGATACCTTGCAAACTCGGTGTGGCGCCGAAGCCCTGGGCTTGGGCCCCCACCTGCTGTCTGTCACGAAGATGCCTCCCAGCAAGAGGGGCACTCGGCACCCCCTGGGGGGAGATCTCGGAGCGAGCTACCCCGTGACCCCGGTGTCCACAGGCCAATGGCAGAGCAACAGGGCACATCTGTACCAATTTCCCTCATTCTGAGCCCCTTCCAGAGCCGCCTTGGGTTCAGAAGGGAGGTTGGCAGGAGCCTGATGCCAGCACATTTTGCCCTCTCTCTGTTGGACTGTGGGTCCCCACACCTGGAGGCATGGGAGCGTGGGGGGGCAGAGGCGGCCACGTGGCAGTACCTCAGGGGGCCGTGCTCACATGTCAGAATGTCCCCAGAGTCATTTCAGCCATCAAGTGACTCAACCCACAGTCATGAAGGTGACTGGAAAGGCCAAGCGGGGGGTGGCTGGCACGGCATGATGGCCCTCATCCCCACCCTCACGGAGCCCCTCCTGGGCCCAGAGGCCTCCGCGTGGGCTGCAGGTGGCAGGCACTGTGGCGGCCATCGTCTCCCACAGAGCCACTCGAGCTTCACTGCCGGAAGTGCACAGTGACAGGCAGCGCTCAGCCATAGCACCGTGTCACCAGCACCGACTTGGGGCCGGCTCGCAGCCAGGCCCGGACTGAGCCGACGTCACTCACTCAGAACCGCGGGGATTGCCCTGCTTGCCCCCAGAGCCCTCCTGGCAGTGAGGAGTGCGCTCCCCGTGGGCTGGGCTTCCCGTGTCTTCAAGGGGCAGACAGTGTCCCTGAAGGAGGGGTGCGAGCGCGGACAGCACCAGTGGACAGAGGGCAGGGCTTGCACCCGGTTCTGGAAACAGCGGAGGCCCGGTCCGCGCGATGCAGATGGAGAACCCGGACACGCAGTGTGCAGACGACACGGAAGGACACGGGGGCGGGCGGCTGTGAGCTGTGCGCGTCCCCGATGGGCCCCTGCACCGTGGAGCCCCTGAGCGTGCTCCCGTGCAGGTATCCGCAGAGCCGCAGGCCGGAGAGAACCCGGAAGAGTGAGCTCAGCTGCAGCCCAGCAAGGTCAGCGGCAGGGCCCCGGGCTGAAGGGTCCCGAAGAGACCCAGGGACGCCCACGGTCCTTGCGCCTCTGCAGAACTAAACGGGGCTGCCAACCGAGCGACCCGCCAGGCTGCTGTTGTGCCCGATTCGCGAGTCCCCAGAGACCACCAAGGAGCCGACACCGATACAAGTACAAAAGGGTCTTTATTACAAGCTCGAGCAGGGGCTCACCCGTCTACCGATGTAGTGGCAGCAGGGTGAAGCCCCGAACAAGAGTGAGCAGAGTTTTATGGGGTAAGGGACGGGGTGTTACAGTGCACATGTTGTACGTATGACATCATTACATAAGCTCTAATTACAACTGTACAGCATCCAAGGTAATATTTTGACTATTCAGGATCTGTGAGGCGTCCGTTATTTTTGGCAGGGACCCAGTCATGACCTTTGAGTATCTTTTGAAAATGGCTAATTATGAGGTGAGCTCAAAGGGTCTACGTAGGGTTTAGGCAAATGGTGAGTAATTGGTTAATTTGTCTGCAGTTCCCAGCCCTGACTCAGACCACAGAAATGTTTAGCTGATCTGAGAGCGGTCCGAGGGAGGCTTTAGCCTTGAACAATCTGAGGCTTTTTCTGGAACAAGGGCTACATGTAGCCCGAGGTTGCTCTTAATGGAGGCCTTAATCTCAAAATGACGTTACTTAGGCTCTTCACTGCGATGCCCATGGCGCAGAGCGCTGCGCTGGGTTCAGCGCGCCCCGCGGGTCGGGTCTCCTGCAGCTTCCTTGGGTGGTGGGGAGAGGAAGCTCGCGGACCCTGGAGGAAGCCTGGACCACTGAGCCCCAGGCTGGCTGCTGGCCACCTAACTGGGCAGGTGAAGCGAGGTGTCTGGTGACTCTGGGGACCGTAGAGGGAGAGAGGCCACAGGGGGCAGGAGACGAGGCGGCTGGGTCGTGATGCAGGCGCCAGACGGCGCGGTTGGAGAACGCCAGCCTTCTCAGCTGGAACGGAAGGTGCCGAACGCAGCCCCAGCAACTCTGGGGTCGGGCTGTTCCTCTGTGTCCCCTAACCCCAGGGCCAGGGTGTGGGAGCCCTGGGATCGCCACCTGCACTGAGGACACAGCCTTCCTGGGGGTCGTGCGAGCCCCTCGGATCTGCTGCTGGACGGCGCAGCTGCGGCCTGGCTTCGGCTGGTGCCGTGCGCACTTGTCACCATGCAGACAGAGGCCCACCCACCCCTGGCCTAGGACTGGGCCCAGGTTTCAGTTCGGTTTTAGGAGCCTGGCTCACCAGGGCGGCCGTCCGAGCCCAGTTGTCTGAGGCTGGGGAGGAGCCCTGATTGTCTCTGTGAGGGCAAGGTGGGGCCCTGGACCAGCCGCGCAGCAGGTTCGCAGGCCCCTGGCGGCCGACTGAGTCAGACACAGCGGTGGATCCACGGACTTTGGGCCCTCGGGAGGCCTCTGGCTCCCACAACAGCGAACGCCGCCGCCCTGCAGACCTGGCTGCATCCAGGTGATGGTGTCTGGGGAGGCTGCGCGGGCAGGTGCCCAAGGCTTTGTGCCTGCAGAGGACCCGCTGGCCACTCCTGGAGAGGCACGCGCCCCGAGCGCAGGCTGGGGTCAGGCTGCCACGCGGTGGACTGCCCGTGACCCCAGCACACGGGGTTACCAGCGCTCCTGACAGCTGTTTACAAGCACGAGTGTGTGTGGCCTCTACCTTTCTGGGAAACGCATAAAAGCCCGAAAAGAAAAGTCTGTATGTCCTCTTGCACTCCAGTTTCAGTCAAACCAAGTCCAGGCGCAGCTCCACAGCCCGTGTTTGCAGCCGCGCCAGGAGCACAGCGCTGCCCCTGCCGGCAGAGCTATTGCCGCACCGCGCACGGGCCGGGACTGGAGCAGCCTGGGGGCCGGGCTGGCGCGATTAGAACGTTTCCGAGTCTTCAGTGTCATCAACAGCAGTGGCCCCTACTCTGAATCCTGATGGGCTTCTGGAAGGAACAGTTAGAAGGTTCCAGGCTGGGCTGCATTCTGGGTGCGTCTTCACGGAAGAGCTACTTGGAGACGTCGGAGTGGCTGTGCCCACTGTGGCAGGGGGCCCTCCAGTGCTAGGCTGCTCAGGAGAGAGAAGCCCCATCAAGGACCAGACACCCCAGACTTGTCAGTGGCCAGGTTGAAGTGTGGGGACTGTGGCCAGGGTGCTGATAAACCTCTCCTGGGGACAGGGCTGCAGGGAAAGGGGCTTGGGGATCTCAGCCTCGGGGGTTTTTTAGGGGCGCAGGAATGCAGGCCTCAGTGGGTGCCCCAGTCCTCCCCCCACCGGCTCTGCGGCAAAGACCACCTCCTCTGGCTCCAGGGACCCCTCATCCCCGCCCAGAGCCTGCAGTCTTACAGATGGCTCGACACTGGGACAGGGAGTCAGATATAACAGTGGTATTAACTTCATTTCCTGTAATTAAAGTTAGCTATGCAAGAACTCCACAGAAAATAGAAATTCTCTATGCTTTTTTTCCTATTCATGCAAGCATAATATCTCCATTATTAAAAAAATTCAAATACTTTGCACATGCGCATTAGTTTTCCAAAGTGCTTCCGCAGAGCTACTTAACACCAGCCTCCCAAAGCCTTTGGAAAGATAGCGGGTTAGAAGCGGGCAGGGGACACTGGCCTGAGAGGCGACAGGCCACACTCATGACTCCCAGTCTCCTCTGTCCTTCCTCCTGGACTTCCTGGGGTATTTGGAATACGATTGTTCCGTAGGAAATGCCCGATGGAGCCACCTTGGGAAAAACGATGATAAAATCTGTGACGATTGATTTTTTTTCCCTACAGGTGCAAGCACGGCCAGATTTGTGGCGGTAGGAAGCCCGTTGATGCCCAAGCCCTGAGAAAGAAGGTGGGCGGTGTGACGTGTGGCCCGGCAGCGCGCGCCATCCTCAGCAGTTTGCTGCTCTACATCACTGACCTGGAGGACCGGCCCCTGGAGCCCCCTCCCGCCAGGAGGGCAGAGGGCGGGGCGAGCAGACTCAGGCGCTCTCAGGAGACCCAGGACTCGCACAAGCGGCCCACCTGCTTCCAGCTGCTGCAGGCCAAGTTCATGGGCACCGGCCGAGAGCCCCGCCTCAAGAAGACCCGGGAGGTGGGGAGGCTGATCTTCAAAGACAAGCAGGGCCCCAGCAGGAGCCTGGTGACCGCCACCATCAACAAGCTGCTGGACAAGGCCCGGGAGGGCGCTGGCCGCCCGGCGCAGGACGCCGGGCCGCCCCACAGCGACAAGTCCTGGAGGGGCCTTCCCGCCGCGGGGAAGGGCACCGTGAAAAACGTTCTGAAGGTGTTCTTGGCGGCAGAGGAGAAGAACGTGCGTGAGAAGCCGGAAGCTGCCGGGGGGGCCGCGCCGAAGCTGCCCAGCAGGAGGGGCTCCGTCCTGTCCAAACTGCGGGAGAAGTTTGAGCAGAGCGGCTGCCTCTGCTCCGAGGCCGGCGCGCTGCCGCTGCGCGCCGAGGCGAGGAAGGCGGGCCTGCGCAGGCGGCGGGTGCGCCGGCCGGAGCCCCGCGTGCTCCGCACGGCCGCCATGGCCGGCACCTGCGTCCGCGCGCCCCTGGCCCGCCTCCTGGCCTGCACCGCGGAGCCCGTGCTGGCCTTCAGCGTGGCCACGGTCGTCTGCAGCCGCGGGAGCTGGCTGGCCCACTGCGCCAGAGTCGGCCTCTCCCAGAGGGGGCGCGCGGCCGCGGCGTCCGGGGGCCACCAGCCACCGGGACGGGGGCCGCCCGGCGGGCACCCCGCGCAGCCCCCCGCGTCCGGGGCCACGGCTCCCGGGGGCGGCCTGGAACCCGGGTTCCCGGGTGTGGGGCCTCCGCCTGTCTCCAAGCCAGCCCTCTCCTCGGCCTCCCACAGGGGTGAGGCCCTCCCTGGCCGTGAGCCCGGGGTGACCGCACCCAAACCAGCCAGCCCGGGGCGTGCTGGGGCCGCAGGAGAGGGCAGGATGGGGGCCCCCCACGCAGGGGGCTCTGCGCGGCACACCTGGGTGCCGGGGGGAGCCAGGGAGGGCCTGTGGCGCGCTAGCAACAGAAGAGCAAAGCAATCTCAAAGAAACAAGGAAGAAACGTAAATGGCTGTCACAGAATTAAGTGAGAATAGAACTAGAAACAGAGGAAACAGGAAACTAGAAACCACCAAATGTAAAATAGAGCAAAGGAAACAGAAAGCAGAGATTAAAGGAAAACTAAGTGAAAACCCTAAAGCAGGAAATAAGTGTAAACGAGAAGTATAACCAAAGAAACAGAGGGAAATAACAAACAAAGTTAAGTCCCAGAAACGTAAACATAAGCAAGGTGAAAGCAAGATAGTAAGTAAGTTAGAACAAGAGCGTAAGCAGGAAACAGGTTGGAGACGTGAGCAGAGCAGGAGTGTTAGCGTAGAAGGGTAGAGCTACCAGCAGGAAGTGTAGGCAGGGCTGGAGCCATAGCCACAGTTGCAAGCACCAAGTAAACAGATGAACAATGTTAAGGAAACGAAACTAAGGCTGAAAGTAGAGAGAACAACAGCAAAGTGTAATAGATATAGGCTTAGGAATTGGAAGCCTTAAGGCAAGCTTGTAAACAAGTTAGAAACAATGCAAACTACAAATATAGAAACGGAAATTCAAACAAATTAAGTCGTAAACGAAATTAGAACCAAAGGAAACATGCTACAAATGTAAAACAAGATTAGAAACAGAATTAAAGTCGTAAACGTAATTAGGAACAATAATGAAACGAGAACTATAAACGAAACTAGAAGATAGCAACAAGTGTAGATATGGAGCAGGTTTAGGGCAAGGCATGTGCAGATGTGCGACAGAGGATCAGAGCAGGAATTCCAGGAGCAGGGAAACGTAAGAGTAGAATTAAGAACCAAGAGGCCATTAGTGGCTACCAACAGTAGTCTGCAATGGGTAGAGCGACAAGGAGCACCGCAACAAGCAGCACCCAGGCAAAAAAGCAGCTGGAGTAGGGCGAGGCCTCTCTCGGAGCCCTGAGTGTCCCTCCGGCAAGGGGCGTCGCCAGCGTGAGTGGGGACCTCCCAGCAGCTGGTCCGCAGCGAAGTCCCACGCGGGTAAAGGGAAACACGCGCAGCGCTGCGGATCCAAACGCGCTCCGGCTCCGGGATCCCGAGGGCGCGGCCGTGCAGGACGCGTCTGAGCCCGCCTACCAGAGGCATCTGTCGCCGGCAGCAGGTGACGGGCGAGCCCGTGGTGAGGACGCTCCATCGCATCATCTCCCCGCCTCGGAGAATCCGTGGAGAGGGGACGGCCACTGGGCCCCCGGCCGCGGCAGAATGAGGTCCGACGGTGCAGCCTCCGTGCAGGAGAAGGCCCTGCGTGAGCAAGAGCCTGGGGGGTCGCCACGGAGGAGCCCTGCCCGCCTGGTCCTGCAGGCCGCAGAGCTCTCCAGCCCGGGCCTGGGTGGGGACAGACCCACCTCCCTTGGTGAACTCCCCAAACCGAGTACCGAAGCCCTGGTGGCCGCGGAGAGTCCCATCACAGCAGCGCCAGATAGCACCCGGAACCCCGTAAACGACGCGGCCGGAGAGTGGAAGCCTGTGCGGGAGGCAGAGGGCGGCGCCCCGCCGCTGCACCACAGTCTCGCAGCAGAGGCTCACGCCCCAGCCTCCAGCCAGCTGCTGGGCTCCGTGCCAGGCGGGCCCTCTAGGCACCAGCTCCGAGCAGCCGGGAGCAGTGCCTGTGGAGGCTCAGGGCAGCGTCTGTCGGGGACCCCCGAGTCCCTGGCCAGGGTCCTGCCGAAATCAGAGGTCCCCTTGCCCACGCATGCTGCAGCCCAGAGCAAAGCTCACACAGGCGCAGGGGGCAGAGGTGCCACAGCCAGACAGGGGAGCCCACAGGGGGGCAACATGCCCCCAGTCCCAGGCTGGGCTCACCCCACGCCCCAGAGCACTGCTGCCGCGGGGCCTCCCCAGAACCGACAGAGCAAGGAGGACAGGCGCATCCTTCTGGAAAAGCAGGCCCCTCCCAGGGCAGGGGCTCCCCGGGCGGCAGCAGGACAGCGGGCAGTCGGGGTGCCCCAGAAATCCACTGACCCCCAGGCACACCTGCCGCCTGCATCCCTGGCAAGGTCTGACATCCCAGAGGGAGTCGAGGTCAGGGACAGGCATCAACCTCAGGCAGGCCTGCGGGTGCCAGAGGAAGGGGCCGCAGGGCCCATGAGGCTGGGTAGTCCCCCAGAGAAGGGGGTAGCTCTCCAGGGTTGGGAGCCTGGGTCATGTGCTGCAGAAGAGGATCAGACACGGCCCTGGGAGGTCAAGGTGAGCAGTGGTCCCGACACGGGGGACACCAAGATGGAGACTGGTCACCAACACTCCAACAAGGGCCCAGAACGTGTGCAAAGGCAGCGGGCTTGGCACGTAGAGAACCCCCCTCTGGGATACAGTGCCCAGGCTGGCAGAACGGCACCCCGCAGCTCGGCAGGCGCCCCCAACAGTGCCTCAGAAGCAGTGGCCACTGCACGAGCAAGCGGGGGTTCCCAGGGAACGGACCCCAGAGGCGGCCAGAGAGGGCCTGGGGCGCTGCACGGGGTGGGAGAAAGCCTGGCGCCCTCCAGCCCCAAGCCAGCACAGGGCTCCGTGGTGCCCACGCCTCGTGCCCCAGCCCAGGAGGGGCCCTCACATGCCCTGGAGGCAGGAAGAGGTGCCACGGACCGTGAGCACCACAGAAGGCTGGCACGCTTTGCAAAGTATAGAGCTCAAAGCTTCAGCGACCAGAGGTCCTTCGATCTGTCCTTCAGACCCACAACCATCAGGTACAGTGACACATTTGAGCTTCCGAAGTGAGGCCCCAGCTCCCGGAGCACTCGCACATCCGGCACGTCGGTTTCTGCTGGTCACCAGGCTCTAGGCTACTTTCCTGCCTCCAAACACCCAGACACGGACTCGTGCACGGGGCTCTGTGTGGCCAGTGCCTCTCCGTCTCGGGCGACCCGCCCTGGCGGTTCACGCTCCAGAACTGTGGGGCTCTGCACCGTCTCTCCCATGCAGCTGATGAGGCAGGTCCTCAGGACATCTGGACACTCGTCCCCCAGCGTCCTGTTCTTGAGGCACCTTCACTTGGAAGGTATCCAGACCCATGTTTCTGTCTCTGTGCCGAGTTGTGTTGGTTTTAGTTCTTTAATGTTTGGTGCTTATCCTTGCACGTGTCTCTCCTGTCCTGTCTTGGTGGCTCTGGCCGGCCCCGTCTTTGAGGGCACCTTTCTCGTTGTGCGGTTCTCGGCAGGCACCAACCAACAGGGCGGGCATCAGGCTGCGGCCCCTGCCTCGCCCAGCACCACCTGCGTGGCCCTTCTGCTTGGCTGGGGCAGGGAGTTGCCCACGACGTGGCCCCCGGGGCTGGAGCAGGACAGATCACCCGCTTGTCCCACAGGAAGGGACGGAGAATGGGGATGGAAGGTCGTGTTCAGAGCAGTCCCACGGGAGCATTCTCGCGGCACCAAGTGGTGGGGCCGTGAGAGGCCACAGGGCCGCGTGCCCGCCTGTCCCCAGCTGCCCGTCCTGCCGTGTCCCGAGAACCCAGGAGTCTTGCCCCCCTGCCCCTTGGGTGCTGTTCCTTGCTTTCCAGTCCCTGAGGTCATGTGTTTGTGGCTAGTATGTTTGAATCTGTGTACAAGTGTGAGGCAGGAAATAAAAACCACTGATAATCACGTTGCCTCAAAATAAGTCTTGCTGTCGTCTCGGGCTGCTTTCCCCCAGTGTCTCTAAGGCGCACCCACCACTGGGGTCACATCTCACGTACAGTCGAGGACTCTCAACGTTATAGCGCACACGTATTCGTGGCCACGGAGTAGCCTCGGGAGAGCCGCTGGCCGGCAGGGGGACGGCCGTGGCCGCAGCCCCATGCACTCCGCGCTACTGACACCCCCTCGTGAAGGGCTTCCCGCTTCTCAGAGAAGCCCTTCAGGGGTCAGGGGGGTGGTCTACACCTCTCTACTCATCCTGTAGAGCTTCCTTGACGCGCACCGTGATCTGATTCTCTGGCTGCCACGTCCGTGCAAGGTGGGTGCTTAGAGAGAACTGGGTCGTCAGTCCCCGTCCTGTGCAGGGCAGGGTGCTGCCTGCCGCATCCGGCGGACATGGCCAGTGTGTGGAGCTTCCAGAAGGGCTCAGCCAGAGGTGTATGGTCCCCGAAGCCAGCCGCGTTTTGTTCTGGGGCAGGCTCGCTTCCTGCTCCCCACTAGGGCCATCGAGTTCCAGGCCGCAGAGCGGCACCTTGCGCAGCTGGGGCGTCCCGGGCCCGCGAGCCCCACGCCGGTGCCAGGATGTGCCGGGCCTGGACGGCGGTGCAGGCCCCCGTGGAGCAGGAACGGCGCTCAGGGTGCCTGTGAGGGCCCCAGCCCTGGGGGAGGGGGCCCTGCGGTGACCCCTCGCCCACCACGTGTGGCTCAGGCTTAGGGTCCTCTGCCGCAGGGTGGTGTGTCCCCTCCTGGGGGCCTGGTGCCCCTGACCTGTGCACCTCGTCTGACTGGCTTTCTGGGGCCCCAGGAGATGCCTGGGCAGCAGAGGCCTCTTGCAGGAGCTGCTTACTGACCCTTCCTTCTTCAGACTTTGTTCAGAAGGGCTGAGACCTCTTTCCACAAAGAATGTGACGACAGGAGATAAAAATATTACATTCACCGAGTGTTCCCTTTTTAAAACAAGGAGTAGGATTGTGCTGCTATTTTTAAATAGACCAGCGAGTCCACTGGAGAATCTGAGCGGTGCCAGTGCGAGTGGTGGAGACCAGAACCTCCCCCAGATGACAGCTTCAGGGAGGTCATACACCCAGCTCCTCTCGGCACCTGGCAAGTTGGGGGGGTGGTGAGTCTGTGACCTGCCTGGGCCAGGGGCCCTCGCCCCCATTCGCCTAGTACAGCCGCAGGACCCCTGCCCGTGGGCGGCTCACAGGGGAGGGTGATTTTCCGAGGGGACTTGTCAGTGTCAACGTGCACTTGTGGATGCAGGTGCTTCCACGGTGGACACGGCCACTGCGTCCACACAAGATAGGCCTGCGAGCCTCCCCCCCGCCCGTGTGGAAACACCCCTTGGGGAAGGTTGGCGGCCAGCAGACCGCGGGCTAAACGAGGGCCATAGCGGGAATCAGCGTCTCTATGTGGGCCTGTTAGCCCGTGGGTGGGGTCTGCGTGGGAGGCCCGGGGCTGCCTCGGATTTCACAGCTCCTTCGGCGTTTACAGACCCACCCGGGAGCCGGTCGGCCGGGCTCCCACGGGAAGTGTTTGTTGGTGAAAAGTCTGTGGCGTGCGCTCGTGTCTTAGATCTCCACCACGAATGCCACGGTTGGGGGTGTACGAACTCGGCATCACTTCCTCAGTCTTTTCGTGAAAGTATCTTTGCCACTTGCATTATGGTCTTTCAATCGCGCGATTATGTAAGACCCCACAGCTGTTTAACTCAGCGTTCTCTGGGTTTTTCTCTCTGGTACGCACACTTCTAAAATGAGTTTGTTAGGAAAAACTGCTAACTGTGTTCTGTTGTGTTTGTCGCTTTATTCACCTGGAAATAATTTCAAAAGCAGAAATCAAATATGTCACTTATCACAAATCTCTTGGCAGGATGGGGTCATGTCTGTGTCGCTGTGATGCTCTCCTTAGGGCCCCTTAAGTGGGGCGGGTCTCGCTCAACCTTCCAGCATCGTCAGCCAGGGCCTTCCCGAGACACTGTGGCTCTGAGAGTGGCAGGGCCGTGCCTGTCACGTGGCTGCCACAGGGCGCCGTGGCTCAGGGAACTGTGGGGCGACAGGACCTGGCCCTTGGGGCTGACCCTTGAGGACCCTCAATCTCCGTCCTCCCTGCCGGACAGGTCTTTGTGGGTCCTCCACCCTTAGGCCTGCGCTCTTGTCTGTGAGAAGGACGTGGGCGCCGTGGGTCCCTGGGCCTCAAAGTCCGGGTAAGGAGCATCACACGGTGTGAGGACTCAGACGCTCAGGCCACCGGTCCCCCGTGTGAAGGACCACAGTCTCGTCAGCGCCACCAGACGGCTTCCCTGCGGCGCCAGCAGCGCTCAGGGGAAACCCTGGCCCGGGGACTCTTCCTGCGCCCCAAGTTCTGTCAGCCCTCTCAGCTTACGACCCAGGCCTCATCTTTTCTGAACACTCGCTGTGGGAGGGGAACCCACTCCCAGGGGTAGGCTCGCTCCGGGGTGGGGGGCCTTTCCTGTCCCGCTTCTCCTGAAACTGAAGAGCCCGGCTGCCCAAGGGGCCTCTGGGTACGTTTGACCCCGTTTCCTCCCCCAGGCAGACAGGATCCCCCCCCCCCCGCCCCCCGGTGCAGCCAGAACCTGTCTGACAGGTTCAGACGGAGAGTGAACCAAGGAGACTCTGTCTGCAGCCACAGAAGGGCTGAACGGGCTCAGAGCAACGAAGCCGGCAGCGAGGCCGGTGCCCCGACGCACCTGCAGGTCGTTATGTCCGCAGGAAACCGACGGCAGGGCCTGCGGGACTCCACTCCCCTGAGGTCCCGAGGGGAGCCCCATTCCCAGCGGCAGAGAGCAGGAGGGGCGCCAGGGGCTGCAGGTGTGTCCATGCGGCCACAGTCTGAGTCTGGGCAGATGAGAACGTCCCCATGGCAGAGGGAGGTGGCTGTACAATAGTGTGCGTGTGCTAAAGGCCCCCGAGCTCTGTTCCCTCACGGATGGTTCAGAGGTCAAGTTCTTTGCCACATATATTTTAGCACAGTTTTACAAGCGGGGGAGGTCAGTGCGTGGCTGTGGCATCGGTGGACAGGAAGGGGGTGCATCGGGGGCTGGAGGGACAGCACATGCACCAGGCGTGGGGGCAGCTCACAGCCGGCAGCCCCTCCAAGTGAGAGGCTGAGCCGCCAGCCTGGAGGTGGCGCTGAGAAGCACCATCGAGCCTCTAGGAATAGATGCCCTCCTGAACTTGTGCGGCGCTGGCCGCTCGTTTGTTCCTTCTGCGAGCAGGGCCTTCCTGCGAAGCCGGGGGTCCAGGCAAAGCACAGCGTCTGTTTGCGATTCAGCTCCTTTGGGTCACTGCGGACACTTTGCTGGACGCTTTGCTGGCAGGAAGGGAGGTGCAGATGGTCGATACCTACCTGTGTGCGTGGGGACGCCTCCCACGGGCCGTGGCAGGTCCTGCAGGGCTCTGCTCGCACCCAGGGAGCCGCACGGCTCCATCCGGAAAGTGTGGCAGCCGCTGTGCGTCTGGGCCGAGGGGCTGTCAGAAAACTTCAGATGGAGAAGCACAGAGACAGCGCACTGTTCTTCCTGCAGAACAGCCTCCCAGGAAAAATTCTCAAGTGGAAAAGAGCTCCTCGCCTCCCAGTCACAGAAATCTGGGCCACGGTGTCTCCTGTGCGTTCGGGAGAAGATTGCCGGCGGGAACGCAGATGCCGTCATCTCCGAAGTGCGGGCGCACGGCGACCACGTAGCTCGCGTAAGTGCGCCCCGTGCTGGTGCCCGGCACGAGCACTTTCACAGGAAAGCATCAGTGTGTCAGGCCTGTTTGCGGTGGAAGTGAAGTGGGTTTCTCCGGGTGTGTGACTTTGATGCCGTGAATCTGGGACACTTGTCTTTATATTATTGCTCTTAAGTTCCAAAGTTGACATGCTGTCATTTTTCAATAGTAGAAATATTTTTGAGCGTGACTGCATCTGGAGATCCAGCCTTTAAAGAAGTGAGTATAGAACGAGGTCAGTAGGGCGGCCCCGATCCCCCATGACTGGTGTCCTAATAAGGGCGATCAGGTCGCACAGGGACGCGTGTGAGGACGCGGGCAGGAGACGGCATCCGCGAGCGCAGGGGACCAGCCGCTCCGGGACTGTGCGAGCGTGACTGCCATCTGCGCTGCCCTGCTGCGGCCTGTGCCAGAGGCCCGCGCTGTGGGCACTGAAACGGGAGGTCCTATCACAGAAGGGAGAAGGGGAGAAGGACGCTGGGGACGAGCGGCGGCGTGTGCCCTCCCCCCTCCCCGGGGACTGTCCATCCGTCTGTCTGCGGGTGGGGCAGGTGGAGGCAGAGCAGCCGGCTCTGCGCCCGGGGCCGGGCTGCCTCCCGCGCCTGCCTCCTGCTGCGTCCCTGAGCCTGATGACAGGTTAGACTGTATCACGCGAGCAAACTCCCCCAGCGTGGTCTCTGGAAGCCAATCGGGCGTCTCTGCTGATGCCCAGAGCGCACAGAGGAGCTGCGCCCCACGTCTGTGCAGGAAGGACCGGAAACACCAGCTGACGGACGCGGGCTCGTCCATAATTGTGGGGCTCCCTGTGCTGTGCACCTGCCGTCTTCCAAAACCTGTTTTTCTTCTGCAGAGGACTCTGGGGGGACCTGCCCTCAGAGGAAATTGCATGTGAGACGCCTGAGCCTGGGAGGCCGGGACGACGACAGGGGCCTGGTGTTTGCGAGCACGGCCCGCACGCCGGGCACTGACCAAGCCCCTCCGGCTCCTGCTGGGGACACGGGGACGTGAACAAGGGGACGAGCGTGACTGGGTCACAACTCCAGAAACAGTGAGCAGGGGACACGGACACGGGGGCCGCCCCAGGACAGCCATTTCGCTCAGGCTCCTGGCTGGACCCCCAGCGGGGCCGGAGGAGCCTGTGGTGTCCGATGACCTCCCCATGACTCTGCACTCGGTCCAGGCAGGCAGCCGCTCAGACTCAGAGATGTGAGCATCCTGTGGGGCCACTGGAGACCACGTAGCGCCCCCGCCTCTCTAACATCTGCACTTGTCCCCTCTGGCTTTGTGGAGACGCCAGGAGCAGAGGGCCTCATTCCCTCCAGGTGGTTGGCGGTGCACTGACCCCGGGGACCCGGTGCGCCCGTCCGGACCAGGGAGCAGGCCCGCAGCGGGCTGATGGGGGCCAAGGCCGCAGGGCCAGTTCTGGGCCCTCCTGCCCCCAGTCGGGGGGGGCCTTACCGCCTCACTGGTTACACACAGCGTTCTGGGAATTTTCACACCAGAAGGCCGCTCCCTGTACCCAGTGCCCAGCTTCCTGGTTCGGCCGTGGCTCCACCCGTTTTTCTCTCTTCTGGAACATGTCTCAGGCCAACTCCAAACCTCATTATTTTACCCATCAATACTCTTCTTTAGGCAAAGAGAAAACAAATCAGGGCTTAGAACTTTAACTCGAAGGGACGGGACTACTGCCACAGTGAGGTCTGGATGCTTCCCCGGAGCTGGGCCCCCAGAGGCAGGCGTCCGGGGCCCAGCAGGGCAGGTGAGACAGCGGGCTGGCGGCTGAGCGGGCTCAGCGGCCCTGCGAGGTGAAAACAGTGCAGCTCATCACTGGCGGGCCAAGGAGGGCTGCGGGGGCAGAGGCTGGCTGGTCCTGGAGGAGCGGGGGACCCGAGTCTCTGCTGCACCCCAGGGGAGGGCTTCCCACCTGGCATGGCTGTGTTGCATCGGTGGTCACATCTCTCCAGCCTCTTTTCCCCTGAATCAGCAGACCCCGCCTCCCGCGCCAAATGTGGGGTCACGCTGCTGTACAGGCCCCGGCTGCGGAGCAGCACCCACATCCAGGGCTCGATGGACATGCAGTCTTGGGCTCCCATGGCCGCCCTCTGGGTCAGGGTCCCTGCCCGGGCGCGTCACTAGGGCATCCACAGCGGGTGTCCACCCCACCTCCCGCCAAGGCTCTGCCTGCAGGAGCTCGGGGACAAGGCAGGGGGCCTGGTGGCGCCCGGCGAGTGGCAGCCTGTGTGGTCCCCAGGGAGGACGGCTCAGCGCTCTGGCCTCCATCACCATGGCAACGACGGCTGTCCCAGGGGGTGGGCACCCCCAGGACTAAAGTTCCCTGAGGCCGGTTCTGACTTCTAAGAGGCGGCAGCTCTTAACAATCGGGCACCGAGAACCGGGGCTCCTGCAGGGAGAGGCATCTGTGGGCTGCGTGGCCACCGAGGCGCAGGTCAGCCTGCAGATCTCACACGCGGCCGTGGCCCCAGGAGCCATCAGTGCTGCGGGGGTGGCCAGCAGGCTTGCTCCTGGAGGGCGTGACTCAGTGTCCTGGATAATTGTGGCCGCCAGCTCTGAGGAGAGGTGCTCGGGCCAGGGAAGGTGCCCAGGGAGCTCAGCCCCGGGCACGCGGAGGCGACAGAGATACTCGGAGGACACGGGCGTGTGGCTGCCTCCTGTTCCTAAGTGGGAGGCTCAGGCAGACACTGGGCCGGGCAGCCCTGAACCTCTCACCCTCTGGCTGCTGCCCGCCCTGGGGCTCCCTGCCCCTCTCTTCCCTCCCCTACCTCCACGGCTGGCCGCCCTCACCTCACGTGCACACAGAACGCCCGTCCGCCAGTTGCATCTGGCCCCAGTACACCTCCAGGGGTGCCGCCGTCACACTCAAGCCCACGTGCACCTGTCCCGTGGCCTGGGTTTCCCACGGGGGCATCGGAGCCAAGGCCCACGCTGCTCTTCAAGGCAGTTGTGAGAAAGTGTGTGGCAGGGGTGAAGCTGGATCCTGACCCCGTCAAGAGAAGGGCGGAACTTACAGACAAGGAGACAAGGGGCGTCCCGGACCGCCGGGTGGGGGGAAGCCCCAGAGCCGCGCTAACGCGGCTGGGAGCCGGGGTGCTGAGCGCCCGAGAGCGGGGGGCAGGAGCGTCAGCAGGTAAGCACGGCGACAGGAAGCAGGAAACGGGTTTAGCCCGAACGGGAGGGGATTCAGGGTAGCAGGGAAGCCCGCCAAGGGAAGATGAGCAGGTGGGAGAGGTGTGGGCGTGGGGGGGGACCCCACACTGGTGTGAGGATAAGTCCTCCTGTCTGCCGACTGGAGTGTCTGCAGCAGAAAGGACCCTCGTTGAGAGTGTCCCACGGAGGTCACGGCAGGGACCAGGGGGCTTAGAAAGAAGGGACACTATCTTTCAAAAGCAGAACGCTGTGCACTAAGCTGGGGCCCCAGGACGCGGCAGAACTGGCCTGTGCGGCGGGGTCCGGCGGGCCCCCCATGTCTGCAGAAGCCTGACGAAGGCTGGTGTTCCGCCGCGTCCTCTGCCCGCTCGCGGCCCAGCCCTGGACCGACCGGCTCCAGGCCGGTGTCAGCCGCCCGCGGGTCCAGTAAGGCCCGGGGAGACGTGAGGGGGCGCAGCCACATCTCTGCGCGTGGCCTGCGGGCACTACTCACGAGAAAGCACACGGGCGCCCAAGAAGAACATTTCCTCGGGGCTGGTCACCGGTGGACCAGGCTGAGTCTTTCTGCTCAGGCTCATCGCTTCTAAAAGGACCCTTGGGGTGAGGAGGGCTGAGGCTAGAAAGTGCCTTAAATCCAAAATTCAAAGAAGCTTGAATACCCCTTCTCACCACATTTGTAAACCAAAGCTCACAACACACTTCTGGCAGATTTTCTATGGTCTCCCCGACGACGTGACAAGCAGCTTAGACGTGGCTTTCAAGCCACAGCGTTAAAATCTCAGGAGAGCAACGTGCTGGGCCCAGGGCTGCCCGGGGCTCAGGGCTGGTGGCCCCCCTCCCCCTCGCCCTGAGGAATGGTTGCAGACAGCACCCGGCCATGACCCACACTCCCAAGATTCTGAACACAAGTTCAGGGAGAGGCGGTTGAGGAGGGAGCCCCCCATTCTGCCTCCTGTGGGGGCCCCCTGACCTGTGAACCCCAAGTCACCCCAGACGACAATCCTGCAGGGTGCACAGCCAGGCAGTTCCTCTGACCATGTGAGCCCTGGCTCGGTGGGGGTTTTCCAGGGCAGGTAGGGCAGGGCAGGGCTGGAACCCGGGACCCCCTCCCCAGGCTGGTTTGAGGGGGCAGGAAGGGACAGGTCTGCAGGTGGGTGCAAGGGTTATGACCTCATTAACATGCTGTTCTCAGGTCTGAAGTGGAGACTGAAAAAAACAAGTGAAAAGTAAGACTTGCTCTTTTCGGGCATAAAGAAAATTAAAACAGGGCTCATAGGTCAGAACTCTGACCTTCGGACCCGCGACGCACTGAAGTTTGAAGGTATCTCAGAAGAATCCCAACTCTATTTATCTCCCATCTCTGCTCAAAGCCCGGGAGGCCTGAGGGGAGGGACAGGGAAAGCTTTCCACCCAGCCAGCCAGCCCCGGGGCACACACTTGAGCTCAGGGACCCCCATCCCGCCCCCGCGTGCACCCCCTACATCCCATCCGGTGCCCCCGTGCGCCCCCCACGCGTACGCCATCCCGCCCCCGGGACCCCCGGTCCCATCCCGCACCCTTCCCCCGGGGCTTGACGCCTCCCACGCTCCCGGCTCCCGCAGCTCCGGACACCGCCCTCCGCCAGGGCCGCGGGAGCAGGTGCAGCCCGCCCCGCCCCGCCCCGCCGCCCCTCCCCCTGCTCATCCCTCGGCCCCGCCCCCCGCCCCGCCTCCCGCGCCCGCGGCCCGGCGGAAGGACACGCGCTCGGGTCGGGGAGGGGGACTCGGCCCCCTCGGCGTGCGCCCCGCGGTCCCCGCACACCCGGGCGCCCCCTCCCCGCCCTCCCGGCATGGAGCCCGCGGGGCGCGCCCGGGACCGGGTCCCCAGGTGAGCGCGAGGGGGCCGGGGCGCGCTTCGCCCAGCCTGGGGTGCGGGATGCGGCGCTGGGGTTGTGGGGTGCGGGTGGGTGCGGGGAGGCCGGGGCGCGCCCCCCCCCGCGGGCCGGTCGCGGTTCCCGTCGCGCCGCCGCCCCCACGCGCGCTCGCGGCCTCGTCCCCGCGGGGACTCAGCGCGCGCGCGAAACTTTATCTAGGGCTCACAGGCTCCTCGTGTTCTCGTGTTGTAGGGTTGATCCCTACGGGTTTGAAAGGCCTGAGGACTTTGACTATGCAGCTTATGAAGAGTTTTTCTCCGCCTATCTGGTGACACTCACTAGAAGAGCAATAAAATGGTCCAAACTTCTGAAGGGGGGCGGTGGTGTGCAGAAGAGCCGCACAGGTGAGTCGCAGCCGGGCTCCGACGCTGGGAGAGGCCGCGCCTGGGCAGCGCGGCCTCTAAGGGGCAGGGTCTCCCTTCCTCCTCCGACTTGGGGAGGCGCCCCTCCCACCCTGGTGACCTGCCCCTGCCCCGCTCACTGTGGGCCTGGTGCCCCCCCTCCCCGGGCCTGGTGACCCCCCCCCAGGGCCCCCCAGGCCTGGTGCCCCCAGGGCCTGGTGACCCCCAGGGCTGAGACCCCCTCCCCGGTCCTGGTGCCCCCCCCAGGGCCTGGTGCCAGGGCCTGGGCCTGCCCCCTCCCAGGGCCTGGTGCCCCCCAGGGCTGGTGACCCCCTCCCAGGCCTGGGTGCCTGGTGACCCCCCCGGGCCTGGTGACCCCCCCCAGGGCTGGTGCCCCCTCCCCGGCCTGGTGGAGCCCCAGGGCCTGGTGACCCCCTCCCAGGGCCTGGTGACCCCCCCCCAGGGCCTGGTGACCCTCCTCCCTGGGCCTGGTGACCCCCCGGGCCTGGTGCCCCCCCCGGGCCTGGTGCCCCCCAGCCCAGGACCCCCTCCCCGGCCTGACCCCCCCTGGGCCTCCCGTGGCCCCCCAGGGACCCCCTCCCGGTCCTGGTGCCCCCAGGGCCTGGTGCCCCCAGGGCCTGGTGACCCCCTCCCCGGGCCTGGTGACCCCCCAGGGCCTGCCTCCTCCCCGGTCCTGGTGCCCCCCAGCCTGGTGCCCCAGGGCCTGGTGACCCTCCCAGGCCTGGTGACCAGGGCCTGGTGCCCCCCGGGCCTGGTGAGGGCCTGGTGCTGGTGCCCCCAGGGCCTGGTGACCCCCTCCAGGGCCTGCGCCCCCAGGGCCTGGTGCCCCCAGGGCCTGGTGACCCCCTCCCAGGGCCTACAGGGGGCCTGGTGCCCCCCAGGGCCTGGTGCCCCCCAGGGCCTGGTGACCTGGTGACTCTCCCAGACCTGGTGACCCCAGGGCCTGGTGACCCTCCAGGGGCCTGGTGACCCCTCCCAGGGCCTGGTGCCCCCCAGGGCCTGCCCCCCAGTGCCTGGTGACCCTCCCGGGCTGGTGACCCCCTCCCAGGGCCTGCTGGTGTCCCCCAGGGCCTGGTGACCCCCTGTGGCCTGGGCCTGGTGACCCCCTCCCGGGCCTGGTGACCCCTCCCAGGGCCTGGTGACCCCAGGACCTGGTGACCCCTCCCCGGGCCTGGTGACCCCCAGGATCTGGTGACCCCCTGTGGGCCTGGTTACCCCCTCCCCCGGCCTGGTGACCCCTCCCAGGGCCTGGTGACCCCCCAGGACCTGGTGACCCCCAGGGCCTGATGTCCCCCTTCCCAGCACCTGGTGACCCCTCCCCGGGCCTGGTGACCCCCTCCCCAGGACCTGGTGACTTCCCCAGGGCCTGGTGACCCCAGGACCTGGGTGGTGACCCCCTCCCAGGGCCTGGTGACCCCCAGGGCCTGGTGACCCCCCCCGAGCCTGGTGCCCCCCAGACCTGGTGACCCCCCCAGGACCTGGTGACCCCTGGTGACCCCCTCCCCGGGCCTGGGACCCTCCCAGGGGCCTGGGTGACCTGGTGACCCCAGGACCTGGTGACCCTGGTGAGCCCCAGGACACCTGGGCCTGGTGACCCCCAGGACCTGGTGACCCCCAGGGCCTGGTTACCCCCCTCCCCCGGCCTGGTGACCCCCCTCCCAGGGCCTGGTGACCCCCCTCCCAGGGCCTGGTGCTCCCTCCCTGGGGCTCCCTCCTGGGGGTCGGGCGGGGGCCTGCTGGCGCCCATCTGGTGTCCTGTGTGGTCTGTTTCTGCTGCTGGAGCCGCACTCCCCTCCCTGCCCCAGTGGCCTCTGTACTTGCTAACAGGGCTGTTGAACGAATGACGTGCTCCCCAGCAGGTGGGGAGGGCCCTGGGAGGTGTGTGCTTCCTGGACTCCAGATGAGGGACGGGCTTTCTGCGATAGGACTTTAATGACAGAGATGGGTGAGGCCAGAGGTCAGCCGCAGGCACGGAGCTGCGTGGCCGGTATTGGGGACGTAATGAGGGCGTTCTGGTCGGGCAGAGAGGCTGACTGTAAAGAGGTTTTTGGTTTTTTTTAATTCATTTTGGAGAGAGAGCGAGCGCGCAGTCAAGTTCAAGTGGGGGAGAGGGTCAGAGAGAGGGAGAGAAAGAAACCCAAGCAGCCTCTGTGCTAATGTGGGGCTCGATCCCACAATCCTGGGGTCGTGACCTGAGCCGAAATGAAAAGTTGGATGGGCGCTCAGCTGACTGAGCCACCCAGGGGCCCCAGTAAATGGGTTTTTAAGCAAGGAGGTGTGACAAGCTCATTGTTGCTTTTAAAGGGGTTAAATTAGTGAATTGGGGCCCAAAGCGGCCCCAGTACATAGTGCAGTTGAACAGGACGGTGGGTGGGGACAGGTTGATCTTGGGGGTGGGGCCCTCAGGGAGGAGGGAGGCTCTTTCCCAGCACTGGGCCCCACCCCCAGCCTGCCTCTCCCTTGACCAGGGCTCCTCACCAGGGCTCCTCACCAGGGCTCCTCCTCAGGGCTGTTCCCGCTGGGGGAGTGTTTAATAGTGACTCAGGTACACTTGCAGTGCACACAGTCCCACAGGGCCGGGCGGGGCCCTAGGCTGCCGGCCCCCCCCCGTTGCTGGGCAGACCTTGGACACCAGCGCCCCATGCGCCCCCTGCAGGGATCATTCACTGACTCCGGTCCATGCCTGGCCCCTGCCTTAATGTGTTTCTATCAGCCTGTCTGCCTTTATCTTCCTTTCTGTTTATTCTTTTTTTTTTTAAATATTTTTATTTATTTCTAGGAGAGAGAGAGACAGTGTGAGCAGGGGAGGGTCAGAGAGAAGGGAGTCACAGACTGAAACAGGCTCCAGGCTCTGAGCTGGCAGTCAGCACAGAGCCCGACGCGGGGCTCGAACCCACGAACCGCGAGATCATGACCTAAGCGAAAGTCGGACGCTTAACCGACTAAGCCACCCAGGCGCCCCAGCCTTTCTGTTTATTTTTAAGAGTTCACAGGTCTTTTGTTTTTAAAAAATACAAGTGTGTAAGAGTAAACATAGTGTGGATCCATGGTGAAAATCGTCCTCACAGTAGAAGCAGAGAAGCTCCCCTGGGTTCCTCCCCTGGCCTGGCCCTTGTGGTGGGCAGAGGCGATCGCTGACACCACCGCGCGTCTCCCGGAAGCAGGGTGTGCGCAGGGACACGCGTGTGTGCCAATGCGGCGGTGGCCTGAGGGGCGGGATTTCACCGTCGCACAGGAGAGCCTGCTGAGGCTGACTCTGGACCCGGGGGCGGGTGACGCGCAGTGCGCCTCTGTGTCCCTGTCTGGTTCTAGCCGTTCCCTCTGAGGGACGTGGGTCCACCGGTGGACCCTCGGCATCTCCTTCCCAAGCCGCACTTGGTGCCATGCGTCTGTTTTCCTGAATCTGTTCTGTCCAGGGTGAGCAGGAGTTAAGAGCATCCGGGTGCAGAACCTTCCAGATGCTTACCCTTGCTATCTTTGCAGTTGTTTTCCTGGTTCAAAGGTTTTGTCTTGTTTTTTCTTCTATTTTCTTTGAGCACTGGTGTCTGTGGACTCCAAGAATTTAAGGTTGTTTTACTGAAATAATTCTCTTTTTGTTTTAACATTCCTTGACTTACGTAACAGACTACGTGACTGTGGTGACAAGTATTATGGGCAAAACAGGTTTGGGAGCAAGAGCGGCGGCTTTGCGATGAGCCTCGGGCCTGGGGCAGGGCGTCCGGTGGAGGGTGGCCCGGTGTTCTTTCGGGAAACAGGGCACAGATCAGTCTGCGAGAGGCACGTGGCTCGTATGGTTCGGTGGCTCCTGGTGTCTGGCTGGCCCTGGTGTGGCTTCGGGCAGGCCGGTCGGGAAGGCCGTCAGCACCCGCGCGGCCCTGCAGGGGTGGCTGTGAGGTGCAGACAGGAGTGGGCGCGTTATTCCAGGAATGTGAGTCCGGTTCCGCAGTCACGCTCGGCTGACTGTCCTGGCTGGGCCGGGACACCCTAGGGGAGGCCCCCGGGGAGCTGCAGCAGCGCCCCCTCCTCCCCCTTGATCCCGTTCTGTGACCTAAGTGACTGGGTCTCGTTGCTTTGTCGTCCTGTGCAGTTTTCTGTGTTGGGGGACTGTCGTATGGGCGCCAGCCCTTCTGTCACCAGGAGCACAGTCGCCTCTGAGTCTTGGTGTCCCCTTGCCTCCAGGCGGCCGCCCGAACTCACGGCCCAGTTCCGCCATGTGGACACAAGCAGGGTTTCCTTTTCCTCTTCCTTTTTGTCTGCAGCAAATACTCACCAGGAGTGCGTGGGACAGCGCGATGCTTCTCCCGCAGCCTGGACAAACGGACTCGGTCCCGCCCTGGCCCAGCCACCCCCGCTCCAGCCCCCTTCCCGGCTTCTCGAGGGCCGAGGCCCACCCGCCTTCGGCAGGGTCTGAGCTCCTCCCTGGTAGCTACGAATATCAGCACCGTCTAAGTCAGAGTCACGCTGCAAACACGTACAGTAGACGCAGGGATTTGCTTAACTTTGTTGGGACGATTGTTGGGACAGGCAGCCGGGAGTCAGCTGTCCGGGGCCCACCTTCTTTAAAGAGCTGCTCCCCGGTCTTCCCAGGGTCGAGGGCTGCTGGGCGAGCCCTGCCCTGGGGAAGCGGCCAGTCTCTGAGGATGGGTGGGCTGTTTTCGCTCCCTTCTGAAGAAGCTGGAAGCGTCTGAGCGCAGATAATGAAGGACAAAGAGGCGGCAGCCTTTGTCCCCGGAAGCTGTTGACACAGCTCGGCCTCCTAGGCCGCCCGGATCTCAGGCTGGGGCCCCGCACTTCACCCCCTTCTGATGAGGAAACTGAGGCCTTCCCAGCAGAATCCAGTGTCCGACTCCAGTGAGGGGTTTAAGCATCTTGCGGTGCCTTTTTTTCTCTTACGAGGTGAATTTGCAGCAAGATCCACTCTTCCCAGTTAGCACTTCTGTGACCTCACACAGAGGCCCTGTCTTCTCAAGACCCAAACCAGTCCATGTCCTTAAACACTCGCGTGCGCCGCACCCCCAGGTGCTGGGGCCGACGGGGGTGTCCCGCCAGTGGGCCCCACGGTCCGGGGCCCGCGAGGCAGCTCGCTCCGCGTGCCCTGACCTAGGGGTCCCGTCCTTCCCTCCCTCCCTGCCCGGACCACATCCGGCAGCCGGGGGCCCTTTGGGCCGACGGTATAAACCGCCGTGCACGCAGCCTGCGCACTGAGGCTTCCTGACGCGGGGTTGTGGGCTCGGGGCCTAGTGTGCATCTCGCCCGGCTGCCCGCGCTCCGCCCGCGGTGACCCGGTTCCCTCCCTCGCCCGGTGGGCGGTCCCGCTGGCCCCACTGTGGGCCTTCCTCGGAAAGACTGTTCTGCCCGCAAGACTTTCCTCTGCAATGTTGGCAAAACGCAGTCAGCTCCGCTCATGTGGGTTATTTCTGGAGTTTTCTTCTGCTCTGAGGCCTGCGAGTGTGTTTTCAGCGGTGCGGCGCCATCGTGGGGCCCGAGGTGGGAGGTGAGCCCCCAGCTCAGCGGCCCCTCCAGACCCCTCGGGACTGTGGTGGGTCCTGGAAACTGTTGGTGCGCCTGGCGTCCACGAGTTAGGACAGTCCGGCCGGACTGGCCCCCGGTGGGTGGGTGGCGGCTGCAGGGTCTCCCCGTCTCCCGGAGGCCGGGGGTCCGGGGCGCCCATTTCCCGGGAGAGCGCGGCAGGCTGGAGGCAAGGTGGTCCGAATGGCTAGTGTCCTTGGTTCGCATGACGGGGCCAGCAAGGGGACCTGCAGAGGGTTCCCGCTTCCGGTGGCTTCCGCCCCTCATCTCGCACACACCTGGGGGGCCTTTCCTGTCCCCACACGGCCTCTGGAAGCTTATGCAGAGGCTGCGTCCTTGGCAGGTTAGCATGGAGTGTGAGTTAGCGGGGTTTTATCAGTAGAACTTTCCTCGGAGGCCCCTCAGTTATTCCTGTCGTGGCTTCTGTGAAACGCAGCTGGCGCTTATAGATTGTTTTCTATTTGTAGCAGATCGTGGAATTATTTTGATTGTATGGCCTTTCTTTTTTCCTAAAATACGTTTCTTAAAAATGCTATTTGTGGGGCACCTAGGGGCTCAGTCGGTTGAGCGTCCGACTTCAGCTCAGGTCATGGTCTCACGGTTCATGGGTTCGAGCCCCGTGTCGGGCTCTCTGCTGACAGCTCAGAGCCTGGAGCTGTTTCAGATTCTGTGTCTCCCTCTCTCTCTGCCCCTCCCCTGCTCACGCTGTCTCTCTCTCTCTCTCTCTCAAAAATAAATAAAACATTAAAAAAAAATTTTTTTTAAAAAGCACAGTGTTGCATCCCCAGGCTTCCTGTAATTCACTGAATGTCAGGCTCACAAATCTTCCCCATTTACCTGGGACACGAGTGAGCAGTGGTTCACTGAGAAAGCTCATGGCTCTCGGCTTCTTTTCCTATATGTCTCTATGGTCATTAGAAAATTAATGATTCGTCTTTCACATATTTATTTTCAGTAAAAATACCCCTCCCAGAGGAAGTGGCTGTCCCCTGACACCTGTCAGGTACAGAGCATGATGGTGACAACGGCCACAGACCCCCAGCCAGGGGCGCACAGACCTCCAGCGAGGGGCGCACACAGACCCCCAGCCAGGGGCGCACAGACCCCCCAGCCAGGCCGCTACAGACCCCCAGCCAGGGCGCACAGACCCCCAGCCAGCGGTGCACAGACCCCCAGCCAGGGCGCACAGACCAGCCAGGCACAGACCTCACAGGTACACACTCCCAGCCAGCACACACCCTGGAATAGGCACACAGACCCCCAGCCAGGGGCACACAGACCCCCAGCCAGGGCACACAGATCCCCCAGCCAGGGGCGCACAGACCCCCAGCCCAGACACCTGCTGGCCCTGTCGCCTCCGGGGCGGGGCCGCACACCTGAGCCTCCGTCCCTGCCCACAGCTGTCCCTCTGGCCAACCGGCCGTCTCCTGTATGTGCAGCTCGTGGGGCCGGTCACCAGCTGCGCCCTGGGCTGCCATGACTGATCTTGGTCTGAGGGGCCCTGACCCAGAGCTTGGGGCCCGGCCCTCGGCGACCCGCTCAGTGCCGGCAGTGCAGGAGGACCAGGGCTGCCCCATGCAGGGGAGAACGATCTAGAACAGTGTGTGCAGCCGGCTGGCCGGGCGTCTGCAAGGTTCTGCACCTTCTCGTGTTTGACAGGGAGATGTGAGCTGAAAGCATGGAGGACGGTGGCCTCTGCTCTGAGGCCCTGCGAGGCTCTGGCCCCAGGCCACGCCGCTCTGGCCCCACGCCACGCCGCTCTGGCCCTGGCAGCAGCCCCTTGTCTCCGTTTCAGTGAAGCGCTATATCCGGAAAGGAGTCCCCCTGGAGCACCGGGCCCGCGTCTGGATGGGGGTGAGCGGAGCCCAGGCCCAGATGGACCAGAACCCCGGCTACTACCAGCGGCTGCTGCGGGGAGAGGACAACGGAAGGCTGGAGGAGGCCGTCCGGACAGGTGAGCCGCGGGCGGGCGCGGGGACGGGCGGCCCGGGAGGGGGCGCGCGCTGTTCCGGGTCGCCCCACTGCTTAGGATTTGAAGTTTTATTTCTCTTATGGGAAAATCAAAGCTTAGGCATCTGTGAGTGTTCGTCATTGACTTGGGAGACACTTGACGCCAGCCAGCTGGTAAGGTCAGTGAGGGCAGGACACAGAAGACCTTGCCGCGGGCGCTGAGCCGGCCGTCGGGACCTGGAGGGTAATCGCTGGGAAGGCTTTGTGCTGAGGGCAGCGCCCTGGGACTCAGGGACGCGGGACACGTCTGTCCCGACCCCTTGTCCTGACGCCTCATGTGACCCGCGCGTCCCAACGCCACACACGGGTGTGTGTCTTGTGAGTTCCACTCGTCATCTGGGTGCTCACGGTGCCCCAGACGCTCTCAGTGGTCACACAGGCTCACGAACTCCTAACTGTTCAAAGTGCTCAAGACTGTCGTTTAACCCAAGCTGAATAATTAGATTCTTAGGAAGTGTATCTGCTCATCTGATTTTGCCTTTAAGAAATACACACTTAAGCATAAAATAAGTTTTTAAAACCCAATTAGTTGAGGGGCACCCGGGTGGCTCAGTCGGTTAAGCGTTTGACTTTGGCTCAGGTCATGATCTCACAGTTTGCAGGTTCGAGCCCCACGTCAGGCTCTGTGCTGACAGCTCAGAGCCTGGAGCCTGTTTCAGATTCTGCGTCTCCCTCTCTGTCTGCCCCTCCCCAGCTCATGCTCTGTCTCTCTGTCTCAAATATTTAAAAAAAAATAATAAATAAATAAATAAATAAATAAATAAATAAAACCCAATTAGTTGAGCGTACTGAGAGGTGGGACTCCCCGGAGGCGTGTCCCTGGGGGTCCCTCACTGCCCAGCACGGGCAAGGACGTGTCCACACTGCAGCAGCTGTCAGAACCCTTCCTTCTCAGGGCCGAGTCCCGCTGGGGTGTGGACAGAGCCCGTTTGGCTGGTCTGTTCTGGCCCCGGGGGGCGCTGGGGCCGCTGTCCCTGACTCTGCGGTCTGCCGTCACGGACGGCGCTGCCCAGGCACTTCCGACACCCGCTTTCCAGTCTCTTGCACGTGTGCCCAGCTTGGACGTGCTGCACCAAGGTCGATCTGTGTCTGTTTTTCTGAGGGATCTGGAGAACTCACTTATTCACAGGGCCCGCGGGCACAGACCGAACGGCCTGTCCCCACCTGCCTCCACGATGGCCAGAGGAAAATTGCAAAACATCTGCTAAGAGAGGATATTATATAAGAACGAGCACAGCTGGTCACCCAGAGTCTGAATTAGTAAAAAGAAAAAACCAAAACGCCACTAAATTCCTGGTGGATTCTAAGTTTTTGGAATATTCAGAATTCCAAGAAAAAACCTTGTTTGTAAACAAATGTACAATGAAAAATAACGTCCTTCGAGGCACTAAGGCTTCCTGCTCTGCCTGGGTAAGTTCTTTTATAAGCAGAGGTGTGGCTCTGGGGCCAGACGGAGGGGCGGAAGCGCTGTCCCATCAGCTGAGGGGACGCTGGCCTGACAGCCGGGCTGGGGCCACGGGCTCTGCGCGTCGGATCCTGTCGGGGCATCAGACGTAGCCCAGCAGCCGACCCGCCACTAATCTGATCCAAGTGGAGTCAGTAGGTCAGAAAAAGAAGTTCTTGTGCAGCGGATGCACAGCTCCCCACTTCCGCCCGCTGTGGGGCCGGCGTGGGAGGCCCAGGTGAGACTCAGGGTCAGGTCCACAGGAGGCTCCCACAGCCCCCGTGCGGAGGACACGGGCGTCTGACGAGCAGACAGAGGCCGGCGGTGCCGAGTTCACTCACTTCTCAGTGTCCGGTTTTGTCGTTTGTCTCTGAAAGGGAGTCCCGGGCTCTGCCTCTGTTCTGTCTGCAGAAGTGGGAAGGTTCTCCTGTTTTGTGTTGCCTGTGGTCCGAGAGTTAAGCAACCCACTGGCTAAGGGGGGGTGTTGGGGACATTGGGGCGTGGTGTGTGACAGGCTGCATGGTGGGGGGCTGCGAGGAGAGGCGGGGGCCGCGGCCGGAGGAGCAGGCGGCGGGTGCAGGGGACGCCTTCCTTTTCTGTCTTGACTCCAGTCGCCGTGGCCTCAACTGTGAACGTGGCAAGGGCTTGTCCGCAAAGGGAGACCAGGGTCGAAACCTGGGCTCACACCTGGCCGGGTGGGGCTTGGGGGCCTTGCAGTAGACCCGAGGGGTGCGTCACAGGCCGTCTTGGGTAACCCCATGTTGTGAATTTCCCTACAGATATGAACAGGACCTTCCCGGACAACGTGAGATTCCGGAAGAGCGCAGATCCCTGTTTACAAAAGACTCTGTACAACGTGCTGGTGGCCTATGGGCGCCACAACCCGGCTGTGGGGTACTGCCAGGTGAGCCCCCAGGGAAGGGGCCGGCGATCAGCAGCAGGAATGCGCTGACCCCGTGCACCCCTGACTCACGGCGCCGTGCGGCAGCGCTGTGACCATGAGACGTTTGCAGTTAGACAAGTGGTGAGACATCTGCTTAATGACTTGCTTTGGTGTCAGACCGTGGGGGTGGGGGGGCTGGGAGGGTGCGAAGTCACTTACGTGGCCCCAGGGCTGTGGGTACTGGAGTGAGTGGCCAGCTCCTGCGGGGCCCAGCGCAGGCTCTGGGGGTGCCCCCCACGTTACTTCTGGAAGGCAGGTCTCCCTGTGGTTGAGGGTGACAGCGGGCCCGCACTCTGTCTGGGCCGTCGGGGAGGGAGAGACAAGGCCCGAGCGCAGAGCCGCGGGAGTGCCGCCTGGGCCCAGGGGCTGGAGGCCTTGCTGCTCGGGCTCCGCGAGTCCTGCCTGTCACCACGGGGTCGGGGAAACGGCTTCCGCCTCCCGCGCTCCTGCTTCTGGGGCTTCCGAGGATGCAGGGACCCGCTGATGGGGGCTTCGCGGCTGCAGGACTGGGGGGCGCGGAGCGTCTGGGACGCCAGCGCAGGCACACAGCAGAGGCGCTGCTCCGGGAGGAACACCCTGGGCTCTTTCTCCAGCGCTGGGGCCTGCAGGCTGAGCTGGGCGGGGGGGGACGCTGGGGGGCCGTGGCTTGCTGTCACTCACAGTCCTGGACGGGGCCACCTGCAGGCACCGGGAGGGGGCAGGCCAGAAACTATCCTTACATTATTCTGGTCACTGTTCTCGCAGCTTTTAAAAATATCTTTAAAATCAACCCTTACAGGGGCGCCTGGGGGCTCAGTTGGTTAAGCGTCCAACTTCGGCTCAGGCCATGATCTCACGGTCCGTGGGTTCGAGCCCCGTGTCAGGCTCTGTGCTGACAGCTCAGAGCCTGGAGCTGCTTCGGATTCTGTGTCTCCCTCTCTCTCTGCCCCTTCCCGACCCATCCTCGCTCTTTCTGTCTGTCTCTCAAAAATAAACAAACTTTTATGGGGCGCCTGGGTGGCTTAGTCAGTTAAGCGTCCAACTTTCGCTTGGGTCACGATCTCGCGGTTCGTGGGTTCGAGCCCCGCGTCGGGCTCTGTGCTGACTGCCGCTCAGAGCCTGGAGCCTGTTTCAGTCTGTGACTCCCTCTCTCTCTGACCCTCCCCTGATCACGCTGTCTCTCCCTCTCTCCTAGAAATAAAAAAATAAATAAATAAATAAATAAATAAATAAATAAACAAACTTTAAAAAAAAAACCTTACAACTTTAAGCCTGAGCACGATGGCACAGCTCCTGGGACGTGTCTGTGCACCCATGGCCGCGGGGACGAGGTTTGCAAGCCGTGTCAGGAACGGAGTCTGTTCTCTGCGGTTGGGGGCGGAGTGGGGGCAGGCTGGCTCCCCCGCGGCCTGAGGGAGGGTCTCCCAGCCCCAGCCGCTGGGGATCCCTGGCATGTGCCTGCTTCTTCACGTGGCCTCTCCCTCATGTCCGTGACACTGGGTGACACAGGCTAGACTTGCTTCCCGATCCTGGAGGAGGACACATTTATAGAAAGCACAGGGAACACGGGAGGAGACGGAAGTCGTCTGGGGCTCAGTCACACAGACACCTCTTGTCTGTCAGAACACGTGCTTTACAGGCCGATGTAGCCTCTAAAGGGGCGTCGTCGGGGCCGAGGCCCCAGCAGGGGCGAGTGTGGACTCCGGCACCGTGACCCCGATAGCTTCCTCACACTGCTTTGTGGTTCTGCCTTCTCGTGCCGAGTGGGTCACTGGAGGGCAGACCTGGCCCTGGAAGGTGGGCCTGGAATCGCGCGGATTTGGCACGGGACTGTGGGTGTCACAGACGCTGGAGGGCCGTGGGGCCCTGAGGCGGCTCAGGACCCGTGCTCTCGTTTCAGGGGATGAACTTCATAGCGGGCTACCTGGTCCTCATAACCAAGAGCGAAGAGGAATCCTTCTGGCTGTTAGACGCGCTCGTGGGAAGAATCCTGCCTGGTAGGTTGCGGCCGCCTGGGGCCGTTCGGGCCCCGGGGGCTCTGCTCTGCGGGCTGTCTGTCCCGGCCGTGGCCGGTCCCCGGGCTGCCCTGTCGTGCGGACGCTGGTGGGGCTGGGATCCCTGCGAGGTCCCTCGGCTCCTGTAGAGCTCGGGAACGGTCTTACGAGAGTCACTGTCGGCTGTTACTACTGGGGTGACTGTCGTTCTTTCCAGTGTTTTGATTAGTAAACACCACTGGTTTCAGTGATGCGATGTAGACTCCGCTTTGCGGAGAGAAGTGGCCGGGGCCGTCTTGGGTGGGAGGAGACCTGCGCCCGCCATGGCCTCACGTGATGGTGTCAGCCCCGCGCGTGGCCCGAGGCAGGCATAGCCGCGCAGCGTACGTGCGGCCCGGGGAGTGCTTGTGACCACCGGACAGGTGAGCCCTGGCCCTCCCCCGGCGTGCCTGCCCCCGCGTCGGGCACCCTGCGTCGACCACAGCGGGTGTCGGGCTGTGGCTTCTGCCTGGGAGCACACAGCACGTTCCCGCGTCCCGAGTCTCGCCTCGAACAGCGGTACCACACGGGCCCAACCACTGATCAGTTTTGCAGGTGAGGACACTCAAGGCCTAGGTCCCGCGGCACGTGCCTCGCAGAAGCGTGACCGAGAGTGGCACCGTCACCGCAAGGGGCCTCCTCAGGCTCCAGTGCCACCGTTCGCCAGGGCACGGGGTGGACACGCCAGCAGCCCGCCTGGGACACACTGGCCCCGCGTGCGTGACAGCTCACTGTCCCAGCTCCTCCCGGGGAGGCGAGCCGCAGGCACGGGGAAATGACGCGGGGTCCGATGGGGCGCTGGCCGAGCCGAGTCCGGAGGCTGAATCACTGCGAGTGTTCGTATCGTGATCGGTTCAGCTCCTTCCTGCAAACGCTTGCTGACACTGGTCATACCCACAGTCGCTCCGCGGCCGGGAAGCTTCAATGAGTGAAGACGTAGGCGGGAGGTGCAGCAGCGGCCACAGCCCAGCCCGAAACTGCCACAAGGGGCCCCAGGGTGGCCCTGGAGGGCAGGCGACGACAGAGCCTCGTGTTTTCGCCCCTCAAATGTCCTTTCCTGTCCGCGCGACGTCCCGTCGAACGAACACCGTGGTCAGAACTGCAGGGACAGAGGTGCTGCTGTTGGTCAGGGCCACGCGGACCTTTCCCTTGTTTCTTTCCTCGTCACACAGAAGCTGGGAGTCCAGGAGGTGGGACACGGGCCACACACGCTGAGGGGCCGCCGCCGCCGTGCTGTCCTCCACGCGGCACAGGCTTCCAGGGTGTGTTCCCACGCAGGGGAGCAAGCACGACAGGGTGAGGACTGATCAGTCGGGACAGAAGCAGCCGGAAAGACGAGCTGCGATGAAGGCTGCTTCTCTGGAAAACTGATAAGACCGATCTTGGTGGACGGGTACAGAACGAGCGGGTAAGGTACGCGGAAATGGAAAGGGTGCTGGCATCAAAACTCTGTGCAGGTTTTTAAGAATCACAAGAGAATATGAATAAAATGAAGAGAGACCAAGTGGAAAGTTTTGAGAAAAACACTGCCTAATGAAGCTGATTCTGGAGCAAATGGACCGTCGGAAATGGCACCCATGCAGACATACAAAGTCTCTGAACCTTGAAGGGACAGAGAATCTCTGCGGGCTGTTCACATCCCGCAGAGGACACAGCTCACGGGGGGCTCACCCTCGAGGATCTGCCGCACGGGCGGATCTCACGGATGAGCTCGTGTACGCAAGTCACGCGAGATTGGCCGCTTGGACCTCTGTGGTTTTGGAGCGATGTTCTTGCATCTGAGGAGTTTACCTGGGGAAGCCGGAGAGGCCTGCGGAACGTCGGAGGCTCAGCGTCCTGCCTAACGAGGCCACGGCATGGGTACCAGAGGCCAGAGCGCAGAAGTCCTCCTCCGATCTGTGAACCTGTGGGGACTTGGGATGTGAGGTCCGTCGATCAGTCAGGAAAGTAGGCCACTTACCACGTCCTTCTGTGACCCCTGTGCGTGGGAAGCCCTCTTCCTCCTCTGGGGGGGATTTAAGATATGTGAAAGAGCAAAACTTTGACACTTAGAAAATTGGGTGAGAACAGCTTCACGATTGCTGAGGACGGAAGAAGGGCTTGAACTAAATTAAAAAAATAGAAAAGATTGACTTAATGTAATTAAAATTAAAAACTGATTTTGACACAAGACGTCACCAAGCCAAAAGCATGAAGAGATGGCATCTTGGACCGCGCAGCCCCCGCCGAGAGGGTCCCTGACTCTGGGTAGAAGCGGCTCGGTCGGAAATAGCTGGAGGCCTGCGCGGCTGAGCCTCGGGAAGGCCCGGTCTCCCAGAGCCACGAGGCGCGGGGACACCCTGGGCTGGCGGCAGCCCACGCGGGATGGGGGTCGCGTTCTGGACACAGACACAGGGTGTCTCCACACACTGAACCTGGCCTCCAGGAGGCTCCTCTGTCCTGTGCTTAGCAGAATGCTGGCTCCTGGATGTGCTTCTGCTCAGACGACCCAGAGGAATGGGGTCAGGGCGCCGGGGCCAGACACGGTGAGGAGGGCGAAGAGGGGGCCCTTGGGGCTCCTGCCCTAGTGACCCCCAGGCCTATGGCATCAGGGTTCAAGTTCGTCGGGTCTATTTTTGGAAGCCACTGTAAGCCTCTCTGGGGCCAGGAATGAGGCCGCCTTGCTGGGAGTTCAGCAAACCCTCTTAGCGCCCGAGGGCTTAACCCCGGCTGCCCCGGGAGTCACCTGGAGAACTGGGTCGTCTGCCGGATGCTCTGAAGGGACATCAGAGGCTCTTTGCTCCTGTCTCCTTGGGGGCGGGGCCAGGATGTCACTTAGTTTAAGAAGAGAAGATAGATGCAAAATGAGGAGATAAGCAGGAAAAACTTGCAAAATCCCTGGTATTTAAAAAAATTTTTTTAATATTTATTCATTTTTGAGAGACAGAATTTTAATAGCAAAAACTATTAAAGTTAATACTTTACTGAATGAAGTAGTTCTCTGGCAGGACAAACGCGCTCCGAGGAGACAGGCCGTCAGCAGTGTCGTGCTCTCTGACCGAGCGCGTGTTCCCGGGCCCGTGGCTGGGAGGAGCGGAGCGGCCGTGAGTTCGCCTCGGTGGGTGTGCTTCCCGTGTCCCCGTGGCCCGGGGCTCTGGGCCACTAACTCGGCTAAGGCATTTCTCCAGCGAAGCCATCGCGCCTCACTGGGAATGACCGGGACAGCTGGGCCTCTCGCTGCCTCTGTCCTGCAGCACTCAGAGGGGTGGAGGCATCCGGCCCCTTCTAGAATCCCGGGAACTGAGCCCGCCAGGGTGGAGACAGCACGCGGGACTGATTCCGAGCGCGAGTCACTGTCAGCACTGTCCCCACGCCTGCCCGTGTCCCGCAGCCCTGCTTAGCCAGGCGGTGTGTCCACGGCTGCCGGCCGGCCCTCAGCGAGGGCGCCAGCGCACTCACACTGCTGTGTCCGGCTCCAGAACTTTCCAATCTTCCCCGACCGAAGCTCCGCCCCCCAGCCTGTCCCCAACACCCCCCTCCACCCCAGGGCGGCTGGCTTTTGTCTGGCTTTTGTTCGCTGTGCAGGCGCCCTGGGGGATCACCCTCCCTCGCTGTGGGGCTGAGGACTGTTCCACTGGTGCACACGGCACACTTGTCGCAGTTGGGTCCCCCCTTTAGGCTGTTGTGGCACCACTGCCGTGGGCGCGGCTGTGTGAACGTTCCCCGCCTGCACACGCACGGCGCACGCGGCGGGGGAGCCGCCGCCGCCTCCGCCCCCGCCAGGAGGGCTGCTCGGCCACCGCCTGCTGTCCTCCCTGCGCAGATTACTACAGCCCCGCCATGCTGGGCCTGAAGACAGACCAGGAGGTCCTGGGGGAGCTGGTGAGGACCAAGCTGCCGGCGGTGGCGGCCCTGATGGACGGGCACGGCGTCCTGTGGACCCTGCTGGTGTCGCGCTGGTTCATCTGCCTGTTTGTGGATGTCCTGCCCGTGGAGGTGAGCACCGCACGTGCCTCTCGGGACCGGGGCCACACAAGCACCTCCCGGTGACGCGCTGTGTCTGTGTCCGCAGACGGTGCTCCGGATCTGGGACTGTTTGTTCAACGAGGGATCAAAGATTCTCTTCCGGGTGGCCCTGACCCTGATTAAGCAGCACCAGGCCTTCATTTTGGAAGCCGGCAGTGTGGCGGACATCTGCGAGAGGTTCAAGGAGATCACCAGAGGCGGCTTTGTGACCGAGTGCCACACCTTCATGCAGGTGAGTGTCGGGGCTCCGCTCCTGGTGCATCGGCCTGGCCGGGCTGGGCCGGGCATGCTGGCGTCCCCAGCCGCCTGCCCCTGGGTCCCTTCTGGGCCTCGCCTGTCCCCATGCTCGGTCCCCGTTGGGCCAGCCCAGGCCCCCAGCGCAGGCTTCCCCTGCAGCCAGCGTCTCTGGTCCCAGATTGCTCTCGGTTGCCCCAGGGGGGTCGCATGTGTCTGTTGTGTGTCCTGCACCGCAGGGCAGCTTCCTGAAGCCAGAGCCTCCGTGCTGGGTCCCAGGGCTGGGCGCGCTGTATAGATAACTCCAGTGTGCTGAGCGAATGGAGCACGAACTGTACCTGCCAGGCCGCCTGTGGAGGCCGGGAGAGGCCGATTTCGGGCTGTGCTCGGCCCCTGAAACGGTCAGCAATGTAGGCAGGGGCCGGCCGGAGGGTCCCACCTCCCGGCGGAAGCAAGCCCCAGGCTCTGCCCGGGAGCCGTGGTGGCTGTCAGGTGTCCAGCGGGCGACATTCTGATGGCAGGACTGCCCTAGGATCCAGGACGCTGGCCACAGTGTGCGACTGGAGCTTCCTCCTGCTGCGGGCAGCGTGGGAGCGTGGAGCGGCCTGGGCGGGGGGAGCCAGGGGTCCTGTTCTAGCCAGACTTGAGGCCGCGTGACGACCAGTCACCAGGGCCGCACGTGTCCTCCGAATGGCGGGCAGGCAAGTGGACATGTGAGCTTGCACCCGGATGCGCTCCGCAGCCTCAACATAGAGGTGGTGACGGGCTGGGGACCGTCAGAGGCCTGCAGCTGACTCGCTCGGCCCCCACAACACCCGCCTGGTCCAGAGCGGGTGGACTTCTCCCTTCAAGCCGCAGACGGCAGGGCCGTGAACCTGGGACGTGGACGAGGCCCTTGCCTGCCTGGTCTGTGCCACCGCTGCCTCCCCATGTGTGACGGGCTCATCCTCGGTTCTTCGGAGGTTTTCTGTCGTAATGAGATAGGATTCCGTTAACACACCAGCGGCTCGGGGTGTCTGCCATGTTCCAAGGTGATGCGGCCATCACCTGTCACCCCCGAGGGCCCCGGTGTCCCACGCCTCCCCTGCCCACCGGTCCGGGTCTGCCTCGTCCGGACGTCTCCCGTGCAGCAGCGAATCCACGTGTCGCCCTATCCCACTGCCTTCCCTCTGTGTGACTGATGCTTTTGGCGCTGTCTGGTTCTTAAGTGCCATCGTGCACGTTGGTGGTCATACAGAAGGCACTGTCTGCGCTAGTGTTTATAAAGTGCCCGAGGCGGCCGAGTGGCTGCTGCTCCGCGAGCCTCCCAAGGGAAGCGCTGTGCGTATGGTGCAAGCGGCTGTGGCCCTCGGAGAGGGATGTGCCCCTTCCCCCGGGACGTCTACGAAGCTGAACACGGATTTCTGCACTGAAGCGTGGTACCGGCAGCCCGTGCACCAGAGTCCTGTACGAGAACATCTAGAACTTTCTGGAGAGTGAGTGGGGCTCCCTGGAGTTGGTGCCGCAGTCACAGGACTTGATTGACCTCCTTCAGGAGCATAAACACTGCCCAGCCCGGGTGCTGCGTAACAAACACGTGCCTATAGAAGAACGCCTTTATTTTTACAAAACCCTTTGCACCGCTAGCTTACATTTGGCCTGGTTTGTACCCGTGAACTTCTCAGCAGTAATTATAGAAGTGATTATTGTTAAGTATGCGTGAGAGAGGGGACAGCATACCCCCCAGCCCCCGGGACACGTCTTCCTCAGCAAAGCCCCCGTTCTCAGCAGACTGGAGTCTGAGACACCCCCCGCCCCAGGTCCCCGTGCTCCAGCCGCTCACCAAGGTTCCCTGGCCCTCGGAGCCACCACAGGACCAGCTCGGCTGCAGGAGCGAGGGGGCCATGCAAGCCCTTACCTGGGGCAGCAGGTGTGGGGGAGGGGGCGGCTGAGCTGAACACCTGTTGCTGGTGTTTTAAAGGAATTCCTTCTGTTCCAGAAAATATTCTCAGAGCCCGGGAGCTTATCCATGGCCACCATCACCAGGCTTCGCGAGAGCTGCAGGGCCAGGCTGCTGGCGCAGGGCTGACCCAGACCATGGCCGCTGCCGTGTTTCCAGAGCTGACTGGGGTTTCCTGCTGCTCGGTGCTGGGAGTACTTGACGTCTCTACACTCGTGGTTTTTTTTTAAGAGGGATCTAAAATAATGTTCTCTAACTCAATTATGGGCTCTGAAGCTATAAATTTCTAAAAGCGTATTTTTACTTGAGATACTGACCTATAAAATGTGAGATGTGCATATTTAATAAAGCAGGTGAACACCTCCGAGCTTGTGATTCTCTGTCAGCTCGTCGGCTGAAAATGAAAACCAGACCCACCACCGTCACTAGTGTTAAGGCCACATTCTCTCTTCCTTTCTGCAACACGGCATTTACCTTTACGTGAGGTTTGCGCACACGTCATGTGATTTTCTTTAGAGGATAATTCTCAAAACTGGCTTTTGAAGTGATCATGATGCATAAACTTAATGCAGACCGCTGTGTGTACTTAGGGAGCCACAGTCTGGACTTGGGCCCACGAGCGCTCACGCAGCCGCCGTCGCCCTGGATCCCTGGAGGAGGAAGACCCTGCGAGAGCCCCTCTCTCTTCCTGACCCCGACCCTGCCTCCTGGCCTTGATGGCGGGGCTGCCAAGAAACCCCGTTGCCTGGGCAGGCTGATGGCAGTGTCTGTGCCATCGCCCCACGTCTGCATCGTACCCCGAAAGGCACCTGGATGACTCACTTCCAGCCCGGCCGCGGTGGCGATGCCTCCCTCCCCCACGGCCCCAGAGGATGCTGGCCCCGGGGCTGACTGCACGCACAGCTGCTCTGTCAGGAGGAAGTGGCGGCTTCGGCGGGTTGCCAGAGCCTGGGGAGTGCCCAGGGCCGCCCCCACGGTGTGGTCAAGTGTGGGGTCACTGGTGTGGGGCCCAGTGAGGCCAGACACACACCAGCCGTGTGACCCGAGTGCCACTTCTCGGCCGGCAGCTCCGGGTGCGAGTGTGCAGGGACGGGCTGTGGACGCCTGAGCCCCAGGGCCCCGGCGAGCAGGCTTCAGCCTCCCCCAGCAAGGCGCACGACTCTCGGCAGGCACCGGTCTCTCAAGGAAACAGTATGATAAACATTAGGTTCGGGCTCCTGCTCTGAGCACCCTGCTGGCCACCTGCTGCTCGCCGGGTGGGGCTGCGGGGCTCCGGGTCGATGCCCACAGTGGGGTCCCCACCGCCCCCCTCCCACTCAGGGGGACCATTCGGTCACCACCAAGGGCCCACCTCCAGACACAACTCCTGTCTCTCGTCTAAGTTCCTGCCCAGACCTACTGCGACACCAGCTCTCCCAAAAGCTGAGGACACACACCTGCCACCCACCATGTGTCCCAGAGGCCTCCCGCAAGGGCGGACAGAAGCACGGGGTCCAGACAGAGAAAGAAAGAAAGAGATGTTTTATTAGCATTTGTTACAGCAACGCGTGACGTGAAGGGTCGTCCGTGCACAGCCACCCCAGCAGCAAGTGGGCAGATCGGAGCGTGACACCCAGTATTTACACGAGTGCGGAACAGATCACCCCAGACCTCAGACAGAAGACTGAAAATCACTTTACAAAAAGGTAAATAAAAATAACACCCATTTATCTATTTTAAAAAAGTGCCAGCTTTTGGTGGCAGAGCGCAGAAAGGACCGAAGGACCCGACGCCGCGGGGGCGCTGGTGCCCAAGTACTGAGCTGTGCGCCCGGCGGGGGGCCGGGCCTGTCCTGGCTTCTAAAGCTTAATTCAAGCGTTCCGGATTTTCATCTTTTGGGGTCCTTCTGTTTTACGATCTTCTTAAGCACGCCAGCCTGACAACTAGCCAGCCTTCCTCAGTCCTAAGGTCAAGACCAGGGACCCTCCCTTGGCAAGGCTTAAATCTCAGTCAAGAACGAAGAGACCAAACACCAGAATCTTAAAAAGCCAAATAACAGCGGAGCCAGTGCCCATTCAGGAAAGCACTCTTCCCTCCCACCTTAAAGTTCTACTTTGGTAAATATTAACGTTTTAACCATTAGCAAAATATTTAACCCAGTTAGCAAAATTAACACCGTCATTTCAATACTCTTGTGCATAGTAAATGTTGCAAGATGAACTTCACATTGGATAAAGCAGATTTGAAAATCAGTTTGCAAGAAAGTGTGCCTCCTTCAACGCCAATCTAAGCTCGGGGGACGAGCGGAGGCCCCGCCCTGTCGCGGCCACGCTAGATGGTCTGGTAGCCCGCGTGGCTCCTCTTCCTGCCAATGAGGTAGGCGATGAGGACGATGAGCACCAGCCCGGCCAGGGCGCCGCCCACGGCGATGGGGATCAGCATGCTGTTCTCGTCCAGCTGGCACTCCTCCACTGTGGGGACACGGGGCACGCCGTGCTCGCAGCCACCGTCCCCACACGTGGGCCTCCCCCTCCTCCCCACAGCCTGGCTCCGTTCTAACACGATCAGGACCTCTGGGCCCTTCCGGACACAACGCACCAGGGGCAGCAGCCCACATCCTGCCTTCCCGGGGTGGGGTGGGGTGGGGGACATGCCACCCCGTCAAACGACTACCTTTGAGCAAACAGG
Organism: Proteles cristata cristata; assembly: GCA_017311185.1. Classification (NCBI taxonomy): domain Eukaryota; kingdom Metazoa; phylum Chordata; class Mammalia; order Carnivora; family Hyaenidae; genus Proteles; species Proteles cristata. The sequence goes on along the minus strand of JAESUZ010000975.1, from coordinate 127,133 downwards.
GCCTCGTGCTCACACCTGTAAGATGCCGGGTCTTTCGAAGGCACGGTGATGCCGGAAGGGGAGTTTGCTCTAAAACTCTCGGAGACTGGGAACGGGGACCCTCACCCTCACCCGCCTCCTTGCAGCCAAGAGGTGATCAAATATCCGAAAAGAACCAGAGCCTACACACCCCGTGCGGCCTCCAAAGCTGTCCCCGCGCTACTCACCAGACCCGAACTTGTCACCCTGCACGTGGAAGGCCTGGACCCACACTTTGAATATATTGACGGAAAAGGCCTCCGTGACCGTCACGCGCTCCTCGGCATTGCACTTGTACGAGTTCCCGACGGTGGCCTGCAGTGCCCTCAGAGAGCTGTTCTCGGCCTGGAAGGTGGGCTCTGCAAAGGCACGGGACAGTGAGTGGTCCGGGATGCCTGCGCGGGCGGGCGTGATGTGGGGGCCTTACCTCTGGCGTCAGGAAGAGTCATGTTCAACTGGATTCCTTGTAGGAAAAATCGGCTAGTATTCAGGTCCTTAAAGAGAAGACGACAGTCCTTAAGCACTTGGCAAACTCACATGTTTACGATCAAACCTGAGGGCTCATCTGGGAACACATCTGCCTCCTGGCTGTCTAGCTTCAGAGAGAGGCTGTGGAGTATGCAGTCTGCAGTAAAAGGCATCACATAAATCTTGAGAACATAAAGTTGATTTGTTCCTTCTAGACCTTTTTACAGAATCAGACTCTGCTAAAATAGGGACTGAAGGAGCCATGTTCTAAAAAAGCAAACTTTGGGGTGCCTGGGTGGCTCAGCCTGAGATGGGTGTCCCACCTCAGCTCAGGTCATGATCTCATTGCTGGTAGGTCTGAGCCCCACGTCGGGCTCTGTGCTGACAGCTCAGAGCCTGGAGCCTGCTTTAGATTCGGTGTCTCCTTCTCTCTCTGCCCCTTCCCTGATCTGTCTCTCAAAAATAAATAAACGTTAAAAAAATAAATAAATAAAATAAAAAGGCAGACTTTTTCCAAATGTTGGAACTTCAGAAACATAACACAAATTTTATTAGGAGAGGGGCACCTGGGTGGCTTAGTCGGTTAAGCGTCCAACTTTCGCTTAGGTCATGACCTCACGGTTCGTGGGTTCGAGCCCCGCATCGGGCTCTGTGCTGACTGCCAGCTCAGAGCCTGGAGCCTGTTTCAGTCTGTGACTCCCTCTCTCTGACCCTCCCCTGCTCACGCTGTCTCTCTCTCTCCTAGAAATAAATAAAAATATTAGAAAAAAAAAATTTTTATTAGGAGAAACCTGACTTTCAATAAGCTCATTTACAGCGCGTATCACATACTGGCAGAGGCCGTTTCTATGTTCCCAGACGGGGACGAAGGGAGGAACCAGGACAAAAGAGGCCGTCCCCAGAAGAAGGGCTGAGGGCAGTGCCCAAGGCGGAGCTGGGCTGAGCGACAGTGGGTACGCGGCAGGTGCCCCCTAACACCTGTTGCATTAAGGACCCAACACAGGCGTCTTTAATGATAAGGGGGTCGGAGACCAAGGGCCCCGAATGCTGACAGAGGGGCGGGCCAGAAAACTGACTCCGCGGTGCTCACTGGGGCAGAGCTGTGGGTTTGGGCACCTTCACCAATTCTCTGTCGGGCCAGGGCACCATGTGCTCCGCTCCACTGCCACCACGTGGGAGCATGAGCGCAGGAGCCGATGGTAGAAGCCATGGTGTGAGGCAGCCTGGACACCAAGTCACGGGGGACGAGCGAACAGGGACCCTCACCAATCCGAACTGGAAGAGCAGAGGATGGACGCTGTCGCTCCGGAGCTCCAGGGTCACCAGCTGGGCGCCACAGCTACCCCCGGCGCTGGTCTTGTTCGGGTCGATGCTGAACACGCTGGTGACGGTCTGAGGAGGAAAGCAAGCACGTTACCCCAGTTCAATTCCACGCCCCTGAGTCCTCCACACTCAGGAAAAAACAGATGTGATCTCAAAACGACTTCAAGAGCCTACTAGAACTGATCCAAGAATTCAGCCAAGTTGCAGGGTACAAAATCAACGTACAGAAATCGGTTGCATTTTTATACACCAACAATGAAGCAACAGAAAGAGAAATCAAGAAACTGATCCCATTCACAATTGCAGAAAAAACCATAAAATACCTCGGAATAAACCTAACCAAGGATACAAGAGATCTGTATGATGAAAACTATAGAAAACTTACGAAGGAAATTGAAGAAGACACAAAGAAATGGAAAAACATTCCATGCTCATGGATAGGAAGAATAAATATAGTTAAGATGTCATTACTACCCAAAGCACTCTACACATTCAATGCAATTCCAATCAAAAGTGCACCAGCATACTTCTCAAAACTAGAACTATCCTAAAATTTGTATGGAACCACAAAAGACCCCGAATAGCCAAAGTAATCCTGAAAAATAAAACCAAAACGGGAGGGATCACCATCCCAGACTTTAGCCTCTACTACAAACCTGTCATCATCAAGACAGTATGGTATTGGCACAAAAACAGACACATAGACCAATGGAACAGAATTGAGAACTCAGAACTGGGCCCAAAAGTGTACAGCCAACTAATCTTTGACAAAGCAGGAAAGAGTATCCGATGGAAAAAAGACAGCCTCTTTAACAGATGGTGTTGGGAGACCTGGACAGCAACATGCAGAAGAATGAACCTAGATCATTTTCCCACACCATGCACAAAAATAAATTCAAAATGGATAAAGGACCTGAACGTGAGACAGGAAACTATCAACATGCTAGAGGAGAAAGCAGGAAACAACCTCCTTGACCTCCACTGCAGCAACTTCTTACTTGACACATCCCCAAAAGCAAGGGAATCAAGAGCAAAAATAAACGATTGGGACCTCACCAAGATTAAAAACTTCTGCACAGCAAAGGAAACAACCCACAAAACTAATAGGCAACCAACAGAATGGGAGAAGATAGTTGTAAATGACATATCAGATAAAGGGTTAATATCCAGAATCTATAAGGAACTCACCAAACTTCACATCCGAAAAACAAACAACCCAGTGAAGAAATGGGCAGAAGATATGAACAGACACTTCTCCAAAGAGGACATCCAGATGGCCAACAGACACATGAAACGATGCTCAGCATCCCTCCTCATCAGGGAAATACAAATCAAAACCACACTGAGATACCACCTCACGCCGGTCAGAGTGGCTAAAAAGAGCAAATCAGAGAACTCTAGATGCTGGCGAGGATGTGGAGAAACGGGCACCCTCCTACACTGTTGGTGGGAATGTAAACGGGTACAGCCCCTCTGGAAAACAGTGTGGAGGTTCCTCAGGAAACTAACAATAGAACTCCCCTAGGACCCAGCAATAGCACTGCTAGGAATTTACCCAAGGGACACAGGAGTGTTGATGCATAGGGGCATATGTACCCCAATATTCATAGCAGCACTCTCCACAATAGCCAAATCATGGAAAGAGCCCAAGTGTCCATCAACAAATGAATGGATCAAGAAGATGTGGTTTATCTATACCATGGAATACTACGTGGCAATGAGAAACAATGAAATCTGGCCATGTGTAGATATGGATATCATATCTTCCAGATATGGAAACATGGATGGACCTTGAGGGTGTTATGCTGAGCGAAATAAGTCAGGCAGAGAAGGACAAATATCATATGTTTGCACGTATAGGAGGATTAGGAGGAACTTAACTGAGGAACAAGGGGAGAAGAAGGGGGAAATGGTGGGGGAAAGGGAGAGAGGCAAACCATGAGAGACTCTTGAATGCTGACAAAAACTGAGGACTGATGGATGTGGGGGGGAGGGGGATGGGCATGGAGGAGGACACTTGTGGGGATGAGCACTGGGTGTTATGTGGAAATTAATTTGACAATAAACTATTTGTAAAAAAAAAAAAAAAACCGACTTCAAGGCTTCTATCATTTTAACCAAAACCAGCAGGAGGAAAACACCCAAAGTTTATACTTGTGCAGATTTCTGGGTTCCAGAACGGTCTTCCCTGCTCCTCCTGGTTGCTACTTTTACAAGAAAACTTTGCTCCCACCACAAGCACCCTCCCTGCCACAGCGCACAGACTCGGTCACCAGGAGGGGCAAAGAAGAAGCGTGACCCTGAACACACAGGCTGGGGTGGCCAAAGCCTAAGCACCACTTAACATTCTCGTGGGGCCAATAAACTCGTCCTGTGAGTGAGCGCCCAGCAACACGGGCCAGACAGAGGACGGCAGCCCTGCTGTGCGCGCCAAGAAGCTGATCACAGGACAGGCCCCGCGACCTGCCCACTCGGGTCACGACGTGAGAGGCGGTGCTCGCGCCCCGGCGCCCCGAGCCTACCGTGTTGTCCCTCTTGCTGTAGGTGACGTTCAGCTGCAGCCCCATGCTGGCCAGCAGGCAGGTCCCGTTGGCGCCGCTCACGTTGTACTTGTGCACCGAGGGGCTCTCCGGCGTGGGGGGCGGCGAGGGGCGGGGCGGCGGCGGAGCAGTGGTCGGGAAAGGCCCGTCTTGCTCACAGCGTGTCTCTGGAGGGAAGAGTGAGAAGGGAGGCAAGGCCTGAGCGCCTCAGAGCCACCCGCTGGGAGCCCTGTCGGTGTCTGGCCGCCACACCCGCGCAATGGGCTTTCTCGGCCAGCACCCCTCCGGAGGTGCGGGGCAGCGGCCTGCGGTCCCCCAGGGCCGCCTCCACTCCTGCCACCGCCTCGCGGCTCTACCCGGACTCACAGAGCGTCCCCTTCTGTACGACAAACCTCCTTCCTGTGAAGCACGTACAGCCTGAACCCCGTCGCCTGCTGCTCACACACACACAGTTCAACAGCCTCCACGGGGCTGCATACCAGGCGTGGTGCTGGAGACCACACAGGAGCGGGCGGGGCGCACGCACACACGCACACAAACGCACACGCGACAAAGATGCGGTATCCACAAGGTGCTCGTAGGAGAGAAGCCCAGGAGGCCCTTACAGGGAGGAGTGTCAGGCGGGCAGTCCCTGAGGGACAGGTCCCATTGGCTGGAGTTATTTGGAGCAAGGTGGGTGGTGAAGGCACCTGCACCCTCATGCAGGGAGAAGGCCCAGGAGGCGTGAGTGAAAATTCCTCAGAAAGACACAACACCCAGGAGTGAGGGACGCTTGGACAGGACAGGCCTTGGCAGAGGGACATGGTTGCGGGGAGGGAAGAGGGCACGGGGAGGGGGGCAGGGGGAGTGAAGGGGGGCACATGGGAGGGGAGAGGGCACGGGAGGGCAGGGGGAGTGAAGAGGGGCGCATGGGAGGGGGGCACATGGAGGGCGAGGAGAGGGCACGCAGGGGCAGGGGGGAGTGATGGGGGCACATGGGGGAGGGGAGGGAGCACGGGGGCAGGGGGAGTCGGGGGGGGCCCATGAGAGGTGGAGGGGAGGGGAGAGGGCACACAGTGTCCCCAGAGGACATGCCCAGGAGTTTAAATGTAACTCAGTCTCAGAACTTGACCTACCATGATTGCTTAGAACAAAAACTTATGTTGAAAATCAAGGCAGACTGAATCCAGAACAAAGACAAATGAACACTCCCGACAGGCGCACACGGAGCTCACTTAGCATCCTCAACACCCACACCCACAGCACTGCAGACCACACCCAGATCAAGCCCTCCGTCCCGCCACCCTGCTCCTGTGGACGGCTGGCAAGTTCAGAAGAGCGTTCACTCGACTTCCGTCCAGCTCCCACCTTTCCGCCGGGCACGGGAGCCGGCCGGCCACAGCCGCCGACGTGGAGCTCATGGGGAAGCTGCTGAAACTTGCCCCACTTTAAAAGGAAGCTTTGCCACCTCCTCCTGGGGAGGTGGGGGCGGGGGAGAAATGAGAAAGGCCTGGCAGGGCTGTGACACAAGAGTGGTGCCGCGCTTTAGGAAAGCGCATCCCTCGCCCAGCCCGCCTTCACACGCTGCAATCATGCATAGTCAGATGCTTTTCTAGACGAGAGGTAAAGATGGACAAAAGGCATGATGGAGTGGGTGTGGCTCTGGGCTCCTGGTGGCAGGGCAGATGTCCCCAGCCAGGGTGTGTGGCCACACTGCCCGCTCCCCCTCACAGTTGCAGACTAATGTCATAGCCGCACCTTTAAGAAGAGCCTCACCATTGCTTCACCAACGGTTACAGAACATGACATCCTTAAATGCGCAAAACCACATCAACAAAGGCAGCCCCCAAATCCGGGCCCAGATGGGAGTGCGCAGGGAAGGGTGGCGAGCACGCAGACACGCTCCGCTGTTCTCACAAAGCGGGGACTGTGAGGTGTTTGCCTGGGAGCATGAACGGTACAGTCAAGTGTAAGGACGAAGCGCCCGTCCCTCCCCCCTTCCCAAGTGCAGACGGAAAGCCTCCACCCTGAGTGGCCCACCCCCCAGGCGGACGCCGCAGTGAGGAAAGCACACGGAGGGCACTCAAGTGTGGCCAGTGCAACCCGAGGGTGAGGCGGCCCTGGGAAGACCGGGGACCCCAGGAGAGCGCAAGGTGCTTATCCTGCCGGGGCTCCCCTCCTCGTGATTTTCAGAAGCTTCTGGAGGCCCTGAAGGACATGCCAGCAGCTGGCTTTAGGAGCCTCTGAGCTACAGTTACGAGGAATCTCAGATGGAGCGTGACAAGATCGACTTCAGCACCGGTTCCTTTCCTTTAAGCCACCCTGGCGGTCGCTCCTAAGGGAGAAGTGCTGCTGACCCGGGTGGGAAGTGGGCCCAGGCCGAGCCGCGCTGAAAAGCTCCTGTTCTGGACTTCCGGCGGTCACCGACCCACCGCAGCTGCCCCCGCATCGTGGGAGACAGAGACGAATAAATACGATCCTCTGCTGAGCCATCAGCGCCAGGCGTCGGCGTGGGCCAGGGGCTGGAAATCCGAGTCCCGGGGGCGCAGCGTGGACACACGCCCCGGGCTGGCTCCACCTCAGCCCCCTGGGATGGCCGCGCCCAGATGACTCCACAGTGATGGCCACATGCCCCTTCTGGACCTCACGGAGAGGCTGTCCTTGGAACCTGCCTCTGCCCATCGAATGGGCGGCAGCCCCGACAGAAGTGCCTCCTTCCTCTGAAGCTGAGCTGAGTCAGCGCCTGAGGTCCCTCAGACGGGGACGTGCACAGAGGCACGGGAACCAAGGCTCCCCCCCCAGGCCCCCTGACAGCACCGACGAGCGAGGCCACAGGAGCCTGGCAGCTCACTCACACTTTCCAGGGGCGTCAGTGCCCAACTCACCGGTTTCTGAAAAGGTGTTCATTTAGCAGTTCTTTATTGTGAATCCAGGAGTAGAACAGACTAGGAGAATATAAAATATACTTAACATATTTGATAAGGATCTTTTCGCTGAAGCTTTCAATTTAGGTGACACCGACCCCCGCAAAAGTGCCTAATAACGAAAGCAACGAAATCAGCACAAGAAGGGATTTAAAAAAAACCAAAAAAACACCAAATGACTCAATTTTAACAGAAATCAAGTATTTTAAACCCAAATGATGTGGTCATGGCGGCTTACGTGCTCCGTTACAACAAACTGCTTGTAAGGAGGATACACGGGTCCTACTGATCGCAAACCATGTCAGAAACAGCAACAACAGACAACGGTGGTGCAGGTGGGCCGGGGGGGCTCTCCAGAGACCAGACCCCACGTTCACAGGCAGCGGAGTCAAAGAGCACAGCTGGGCTTCATGCACGGCTCAGGCCACGTCAGCAACTCGGGCTGACCATTCAACAACACCAGGGGTGCCGACCCCCGTGGGTGAAAACCCATGTCAACTTCAGACTCCCTGAAAACTTACTAAAACCCAACCACTGACCAGAAGCCTTAGCAGCAGCACAGTTAACACCCATCCTGTATCCTACCGGCAAAGGCAGAGAACAATCACGAGACGACACACACAGTTTTGTACTGCGTTTACCAGAAACATCTGTGTGTAAGGGGACCCACACAGCTCACAGTGGGCTGTTTGAGGTCTGTTGCAGTACTTTCTGGGGGCGGCTCAGCCCCTGCCCACAGAGCAAGAATTAATTCCAGACCCCCTCCCTGCCCACGTGGCTGCTCTGAGAACTCCCCAATCACTGGGCCTGGACCCAGGCCACTGGAGGACCACATCCCACAAAATAAGACGTCACAGGGGTGGGGGGTGTGTGTGTGGCGTGTGCATGTTTGTGCAGGGCGGAGGGAGTGGGGAGCTCAGGGCACGGATTTGTTTTTTGCAGACTTCATTTCTTACCACTCCAAGTAAACACTATCAGGAGTGACCGCAGAGGACGTGACCTGACAGTGACAAGAGCCCAAAAGCCCTATGGGGGACTCAATCCTGTGCAGGGAAGACTGTGCAGACATGCTGTGACCTCACCATGTCCTCCAGCCTACAGAGGGACATGCCAGCTTGTAGGTGACACTCTGTGTAACTCTGCAATGACGCTTACCCTCCACTTCCCAGCGGATTCCCTGAGAGAGTACTCTAGTGTCTTTAAAAAACAGCAAGATTCCTTTCCAAAGCACAGACGTACCCGCAAAGGCAGATTTAACACCAACTGAAAACAAACTTTGATGGGAGGGACGAACACAAGGGGAAGTGGGGATGGGGGCTGAGCTGAGTGACCAAGCTTCAGACGGACAGCTCACAGAACAGAGCAGGTGGCTGCCCACAGCAGGCTCCACCCCCAGGTCAGAAGGGCAAGCTCCCAGTGACCCTATGTGGGGCTGGGGCACGAGCCTCTGAGGATTGGAGCTGGGGCTCAGGGGTAGGGACCGCCTCACTTACGCATCGTTCCCACCCAGACTCACGCGCAGACATCCTCCGCTGGGAAAGTAACACATGGGGAGTGGACAGTGAGGGGCTGTGTGCACGTGTGGACAGGGCTATGAGGGAGCTCGATGCTCTCCATTTGACTCTGTAAACCTAAAACTCTTCTGAAAAATAAAGTCTATTTTAAAAAAAAAATTATAAACCTTAAAAAATATTAGCCTTTACGTACTGTCACATCTGATTTTAGGCCGGAAGCTGGAGCCCTGTTCTGGGCACCACACCGCTCAGAGCAGGCCCATCTCTGTGCTCAGCTTTCCAAGAAGAAAAGTCATGAAGGTGAGGAGCTATTCTCTATGGCCAAACTAAGGCCCGGCTAGTAGTGGGGTCATTGCACTATCATTTCCCAATGCCTCCAACGGTTTCTGCTTTTTCCTTTCCGTTCGAGGCCAGAGAGAGAAGAATGATGTGCAGTGTTGGGGACGAAACGCAGCTACCTGGAGACTCATACCTGCAAGCGTCAGCTACTGAAGCACTTAGCGTGGCCGAAAGCCCCCACAGTCCCTCCTCCACCAGGGGTGTGTGCTAGTGTGCACACCTGGGCCTGCTGACACAGCCCTCACACAGCCAGACAATGGGGGCACTAGAGAGAGCCAGTCCAGCCACTCTCAAGAGCTGTGCCAGCTCACACAGACCCGCTGTGCACCCTGGGCACTCGCTGCTGCTGGTGTCTTCCCAGGTACACACAGCAAATGTTCTGGCCTCTGTGGCTGGCTGCGGTCGTGCACACGCGGTTCTGCCGGTGTGAATGTGAACGCAGCCACACAAAGAGGTGTGAGAATGAACGTGGCTGTGTTCCAGGGAAACTTTAGTTACGGGCACTGAAACTTGACTTTCATGTAATTTTCATGTGCTGTGAAATGTTCTTTTGATTCTTTTTAACCTTAAATGGATAAACACGGGCACACAGTTAGCTTCCCGGAGGCGGGCTGCACGAGGCAGTGGACAGCACGCATACTGCTCGAGGGGCTGTGCCCGACCACGCGAAGGCCCACCCACCCGGCCCACTGGGCCGTCAGCACGGTGGCTCAGTGCCATCTGCCACGCAGCCGGCAGCCACCTGGGGGCTGAGGCCAAACTGCGGGAGCCGCTGCCAAACGGAGGCTCACAGAGGCACGGCCAAACACCGAGAAGGACGTGCAACCTCCCCAAGGCAACCAGGCCCCTCACCCTTCAGGAAAATGACCATGACCTGCGAGCTGACTGGCAGGACTGGGGAAGAGAACGTACTTCAGTCCTAGGTGAGCGATCACACTCCTCAACACTCACCCTGAGCCAGGCACTGGCGCTGACAAACACTTGGCATAATTTTCCTTTTTAACACTAAGGACCTTCTAAGACCATTACCTTGACTCTACAAGAGAAGACAAAACGCCGACTACCCTACCCAGGACCACAGAGCCAGGAGGGGTCCGGAGACCACCAGTGGCGCTGAGCTGGCAGAGGCCTCCCGGAGGGGTGATGACACGCCCCCAACCAGCCCCGAACAGCACGCAGGTCCTTCCACCATCTGCCCCTGGGCCCAAGCCAGACAGCGGTAAGCCTAGGTCTTGGCGAAAAGACAGTTGGACTGAACCGGAAGAGAGTCTGTGACCCTGACCTCCATTAGCTTCTCAACCAGGGAAGATTCAGACGGTTTCAACTGCTTTGCCCTTTTACCCTTTTAAAATCAGTGTGTGTCCCACCTCACCTAAAGAAGTCAGTCACCTCCCTTAAACAGAAAAACACGTCTGGTGGGCAGTCGTAAGGAGTGAGCTGCGCTGAGTCCCCCCGCCGCATGAACGCTCACTCACACACGTCTTCGTCAGGCACGGGCTCAAAGCCACGCCAGCACGCGCGGAGCTGGGCCCGGACACCGGGGCCGCCGGCACCACGGCCGGGGGCAGTGTCCTACCTTCCTTGCTGAAGCTCTTGCCGGCAAGGTATGCCTGGATGGTCGCATCATGGAGCGTGACGGTGACGTTGCGCATGTGGATCTGGTTGTTGCTCACACATCTGTATTTCTTATTTATGTCTGCCCTGATGTCAGTGGCAGACTCCACAGTCTTGAGTTCTGTATAAAAAATAAAACCCATTTTTAACTATGTGAAGTACTTAGTTAACATTTTAGACCCTCTTCAACCTGATTTTCTTAACTTTGTAACTGGTCAGGTTTGGTTCTTACCCTTGGAGCTTGCGTTGGGGAAAATCTGTGCGTCAGACAAGTTATAAATGAATCCCATCAACTGAACGCTGTAACGTGTTGCATTTCTCGTGAAATTGAGGGTCAGTCTGTGTCCTCTTCCAAAAGCAATTACGAGACTAGGGACAGACACATTCTCTTTACCACAAGAGCTGCTGCTATTTAATACTGCTGCATCCGGTGGCAGGCTGAAGGTCGCATTCTAGAACAAAGGACACAGACCCAGTCAGAGTGCAGGTCCCTAAAGCGAGTCGGATGTGCCCAAGGAAGCCCTTCAGGGAGCAGACCTGAGCCCCCACCTCAGCTCTGCCTGAGGCTGCTGTGAGCACATTCACTTGCAACATCGATAAAAACACAGGAAAGTCAGTATTACGTGTCAGTACAGACTGAGAAGTAACTAAAGTCTAAGACAAAGCAGACAATTATCCATATAATTAAATCTTTATTGTTAATGTAATTTTAATTTATAGCAGAATTAAAACCAAAGTGATCTTGGTTAACTGAAATAATTCCTACTGGGCTTTATATTTGAAAAAACCATCACTACTTGTTTGCTATAAAAATGTTTTAAGCGCACGTGTCTTTAGCAAACACAACATAAGGAACAAACTTGTCAAATCCTAAGTTGCACACCTGAAGCTAATGTAACATCGAACTGCACTTAAGAAAAGTCTCTTTAGGGGCGCCTGGGGGGCTCAGACGGTTAGCGCCCGACTTCAGCTCAGGCCATGATCTCACAGTTCGTGGGTTTGAGCCCCGCGTGGGGCTCTGTGCTGACAGCTCAGAGCCTGCAGCCTGCTTCGGATTCTGTGTCTCCCTCTCTCTCTGACCCTCCCCCACTCACACTGTCTGTCACAAAAAATAAATAAAACATTTAAAAAAAAACTAAAAAAAAAGTCTCTTTAAACAGAGAAAAAGCTGTCTGTTTGCTGCAGGACAGTATGAATTCACCATCACAGACAAAACTACAGAACCACCTGGTGACCCCGGAAATGAGCACGACTGGCCACGTGAGCTGCAGCTAAGCTGCTCCCGAGACACGACAGAACTCTGCAAGCTGACAGGCCGCGACCCCATCTGTGGAATATAATTATGTCCAAGTAATATTTAAAAATCCAAACACACTTGTGTGTGTGGTGAGGACACAGTGGTGAGGACAACAGAGGTGTCTGGACAAGTCTCTGTAACTTGAGACGCTCCCACGGGGCGGGGCCTGCCTGCTTCCCTACGGTCTGGAAGCGACCACGGTCACGCGGAGGCCCGCGCACCTGGCACAAAGTCTAGAGGCCCCACCACTGCCCTGTGTGTGGGGACAAAACACTGCCACCATGGAGCTGGGGAAGGGAAAATGGCAGTTTCAACACAAAACTAAACACAAAAACTGGTTTAGAGACACAATGTGGTTTAGAGCACATGTTAAAAAGCAGTGTGATGTCCACTAATGGGTAACTGAACAAGAAATACAGATGCAGCTTATTTGTCAGAAATCTAATAAATGCAAAAAGCCCTTTCGTCCTGTAGATTTACAAGTAGTTGGAAAAAAACGAGGGGCACTCCAGGAGAGCTCAGCTTGTAGCACTGCTCAGCTGGTCATGTGCAATTCCGGGAGCCTCGTGGTTTATCCAAAGCAAATTCAACAAATCAAGAACCGCTGTGCCCTGAGCATGAAAGGACATTGGAAAACAGAAATACCAGCAGAGGCTTCACCACGTCAGGCTGACCGACCTAACGCTGCACTGAGACCACAAAAAGTCATCGTGAGGAAAAGAGGGACAATGCTCATATAAAGCTGTGAAGGTAGATGCGCCTGGCGGGGGGGAGCTCAGCCAGTTAAGTATCTTGACTCTGACTCAGGTCAGGATCTCACGGTTCGTGAGTTAGAGCCCCGCGTCGGGCTCTGTGCTGACAGCCTAGAGCCTGGAGTCTGCTTCGGATCCTCTGTCCGGCTGTCTGTCTGCCCCTCCCTTGCCTGCAAGCTCTCTCTCGCTCCCCAAAATAAACATTAAAAAAAAATTTCATAAAACTGCAAAAGCAGGGCATAAAGTGGTTTATATACCTGACTGCACCTTCAGTATATACAGGAGCACAGGTTACTGATGAACCCAGAAGGATATGGCACAGGGGACTGTGTTACCGTGAGGTCACTTCTCGAACATTTATTTAAAACAGTAAGAGGAAACATCTTCACACACACCACACGCTGCACGAAGGACCCTGGTGCTTCCTACCGTAGGGCCGCTGCTGGTTTCATAGCTGGTCACGAAGGCGGCCGAGAAGTTGGCCATGATGCAAGTCGTCCCGTTGCCGTCCGTCACCACAAACGTGGCCGCCGTGCCGTGTATGAGGCCTGCTAACTCCAGCAAAGACAGAAATATCGAAACATGGTTTTGAAAATACAACCGGGCACTTCTGTGGTCTCTAGCTGTGGCAACAAGGGGCTTTATCAGGAAATACCACTGTGCTTCTTACGAGAACGAGACACGTGGGTTACCGAGGCTGGGCTCCCCTGCGTTGCCTGTCCCGTCCTTCCTAGACACGATTCTGGAAACGTTAACTCGGAACCCACTAGTTGGTCTGCCCATCTGGTCAACAGCTCTTTAATGCCTGATGTCAGGATACTGATGGAGAGGTCACCCCTAGGCACCTGTTGCTCCACACTCAGGCCCCAGAGCATCTCTGGAAGATGTGCCAGGGTCCTGGAGCCACAACTCAACCTCAATACTGACCTGCGGAAGCCCACGGGAGAACTGGTGACATCTTTCACTGTGGTCCTAAACTATTTAAAGGTGGATCTCTCGTTACTCCTCATGGGCCGCTGCTGCAGCAAGAAAAGCTACAGATTGACAGATCCGAGCCCTTTGCCCAATTTCAGAAAGGTCTTAAAAAACAGTGATTCGGGTGAACCTGGACTTGGCCGTGCAACGTCAGGACATTCAACCTGTCTAGGCAGGGCTGCCATATCTCAGAAGGCAGGGACAGATTCAACAGCGATGGTGGCTAACTACATCCTCTTCGAATTCTCAGGGCCTGGGCCATCTCTAGTTTCTTGATGTCCTACAGCTCTGATGGCTTTAGCAGCAAGTGGAATCTGACCACTGTGGTAGAGCGGAGGTAATTTTTCCAAGCCACACATGTTAGTACGTTGTTCTACAGAAGGGCAAAAATAGGTGTTTTCACTAGTTCTGAAGCCAAAGAGCCATAGGGCTCAGAATCGATGTACCCTCCCTCCAGTGACAGGTCAGTCGGTCCCTGCACATCCTCTCCCTGTGCTCCAACCACTCCAGGCATTCATGGGACACAAGCACATTTTGAAGACATACACTCAGTACACTCTCAACTAACTTGTCATTCTACAATCCCTGCCCCCAGAAAAGTAAATGAGTCTAACGAACCCAATTTATTTCACCCTTGGGACTTTCACAAAATAAAATCTTTAAAGTCAACTACTATTCAAGCACAAGGCAAAAAGTAGCCAGAAACCCGACGTCCCTTCCCATAAGTTTCTGGTACAGGAAATACCAAAATCTAGGTTCACAAGAAGCTTCTGCAAGAGAAAGCAGCAAACTATGGCAAACAAGAAACCTGTGCAGTTTTTGTCTGTTTTGCAAATTTTAACCTCTGCTCCAGAAAACTGAGGTAAGACTACACTAAGACAACTCCGATAACTGAATCTCCATTGTAAAACCTAGAGAAAATTCCACGGCTTGTGGTTAACTCAGTAAAGGCTTTTAAACAGAGAGAAAGCATCCCCATGCCTTTGGAGAGGGGTGGGTTAAGGGCACCAGCAGCTCAGAGGCCAGCAAGGCTCGGCAGGCGGAAGCAAGCGTGCGACGGTCGCTGCCCCAGACCGTGAGCGCGCAGCTGCCGCCTGCCCAGGGGCGAGGCTCCTGCGGGCCTGAGATGCCCTCCCGCGGCGGTGGCTCTGGCCTGGATGCCGGAGGGTCCTATGTGACCGCGCATGCCAGACAGGGCAGGCGGCTGCCTCTCATGGGAGCAAACACACAGCAGTTCTAACCAAGCTGCGCTTCCAGAAGTCTGTTCCTGAAGCCATTAACACACTTTCTACCAACTCAAAGCACTTCATTAGGAAATACTTCACATTCAATAACTTTTCATTCACTAAACGTTTTTCACTGCTGAGGGTATGAACTTTCAAAGTAAAAACAAGTACTACAAAAACAAGTTTAAAATTGGGGCGCCTGGGTGGCTTAGTTGGTTGAGCGTCTGACTTTCGCTTAGGTCATGATCTCGCGGTTCGTGGGTTCGAGCCCCGCGTCGGGCTCTGTGCTG
This sequence comes from Proteles cristata cristata, assembly GCA_017311185.1. Taxonomy (NCBI): domain Eukaryota; kingdom Metazoa; phylum Chordata; class Mammalia; order Carnivora; family Hyaenidae; genus Proteles; species Proteles cristata. The sequence goes on along the minus strand of JAESUZ010000975.1, from coordinate 111,874 downwards.
ACTGCCAGCTCAGAGCCTGGAGCCTGTTTCAGTCTGTGACTCCCTCTCTCTCTGACCCTCCCCTGCTCACGCCGTCTCTCTCTCTCTCTCCTAGAAATAATAAAGATTTAAAAAAAAAAAAAAAAAACAAGTTTAAAGTAAGGTTTACCGACACTAGATACCCACAATCATTCTGGAGAGGCCCAGAAATTTTCAATTACTAAAACAAGAAACTTTACCCTCAAAGCCAAATGTTGGTCAGGAGAAAAAGGTCTCCAGGAGCATTCGAACATACACGTACGAGAGAAATACACGCTGTCAGAAGTTGTGTGTGTCACCCTCGAAAGCTCCCTGGACTGTGGGCAACTGCTGGCCTCCGGCGGGCTACACGGCACAGACTCGGTCGCGTCTCCCGGGACCATACAAAGGGGTCGCTTCGGCCTATTCCTTCCAAGCACCCCCACTGGCAGGAGCGCCATCCTCTAACACGGGTGCAGCTGTGGGAAGCGCGTCTGCTGCAGACTCCGCCGCTCACCAGCTGTGTGACGGGGCCAGTGACAATCGCTGCCCTCAGTTTATGTGCCTGTGAACTGGAACAAGCGTGCTGACCCCTTGGGGCCATCAGAGCATCAGACGGGCCGGCGCACACACAGCACACTGAAGAGGGCAGTAGCGCCGGCTCTGCTGCTCGCTGATGGGAAACACAGCTGTACAGACCTCATCCATCAAGTTCATCGCTACACCCTCAGGGCCAGACAGGGAATGCCAAATAAGTTCTGTTATTTAATAAGCACTAGTAATTCACGTGCTACGTGCCAGGTCCCGCACCAAGCACTTGGCAGCTAATCCAATGATCATGGCAGCCTTAATAGGTAAACGCTGCTGTGATTCCCTTTCACAGCTATGGAGACTAAGGGACAGGGACCTAACTGGCTCAAGGTCACACAGCCAGGGAGTGCTGAGCAATCGGGAACTGAACACCAACACTTGCTGAGTGAGCGAATAAGTTTCAAATGACAAAACGCTCATTTTTGAAATGAAAGAGGCTGCCAACCAAAGGAACAAGTCAATACATTTCTTCACTAAAATTTTTGTTAAGAAATACTTCCTACTTTGTCTTGGCTTGATTCTTTGAAATCCAGTATTTTTCTTTTTAATCAGTGATACATAATCATCTATGACTAAAGGAAGAAGGAAAGGACGACCAAGGTTCCTTCCCACACACCAAATCACAACCTGGAGAGGCAGGCCACGAGCACGGACACTTCCAAGGCGCCGACACGCACGTGTGGTTAGGGACCAGCGCTGCAGAACAGAGTCTAGGCAAGTACTGAGCACTCACTATGTGTGAGGCCCAAGATGGGCTCAGATGAGGAAGGGAGATACATGGGGAAACATCACAGCACAACTGGAACATTCTAATAAAAGCTCACGCCATGCATGCGTGTAGCCACGTCCCGTGGATGCAGAGAAGGCAGGACCGATAATGCCTGGGACACGTCTAACAACAGAAAATCAAAATCATAGGCCTCGAACATTTTGATCTCAAATATTGTTAAGAAGTTGGCCACCAACCCGAGGAACTAACAAACTCCCACAATCAAGAGTCATGTTAATTAGAGTAAGTGACAGTTCTTCATCTGGAAAGGGGAAGGAAGTCGTCTCGTTGGCATCAGTGGTTTAAAGAGTCCCATTATGCAAGTGTCAGACGGTTTCAGTCCACCCTGCTCTATGCTTTCTACCACGTAGTCAAACACAAAAGCAGCTTTAAGAAATGTCTAATTATCAACGAAGGAGGAATTAGTAATTTCGAAGTCTGAAATACGTTTTTGGGATGAAAAGATGCTTTCTGATAAAACTGCATCAAAATAAATCCAAATTAATACACCTTTCTTAGAAAGCTGGATCTTAACTGAATATGAAACTTAAAAGGATACAGTGTGGCAGGCATCTTACACTGCTAAGGTTCAGGACACTCCCATGCAAGGAGATGCAGGGAACTAATGACGTTTCTCTGCCCTCTGAGGGCGAGCCCTTAGGAAGAAGCCGCTGAACGCCGCAGGCCTACTGACAAAACCTGTTCCACCGACTCCTCCTGTGACTCCTCCACCCACCAGGGAAGGCCACCGCGTTGAGGGTCCCTTCCGAATAAGGTCAGCCCTCTGGCTATTCATGCAGCTCAAAGAACTCATTTTACACAACAGGCCAACAGAAACGTGAAACCCAAACCCACCCATTCACAGGGACACAGGTTGGAGCAGGGGGAGGCAGAGTTCAAGAGGCCGGGGCAGGTATGCACCCTCACGTGCGTCCACAGCGACCTCACTCCTGCGAGCTCCCAGGTGTCTTCTGGATCGTGTTTCAGACTCTGCCTTTCGGACGCTCTCCCTGTGCTGACTGGGAGTGGGGCGACACGGGGTGCGGCAAAGAGAGGTTCACCAAGGGCATCTGAACACACTCAAGAGACAGCGCATACACATTCCGTTCTTAGGAGACCAGAAAATCGGAACAGAATCCCTCACTCACACACCGGACACCCCCGACTGCTCGGAGATCTGCGCTGTCGGGGCCCCGCGTTTCGACTCGGGACCGGGGCGGCGGCCCCACGACCCCCCGCTATAGAGGGGCACCGGCGCTGCGCGGCCGCGGCCTAGCCCTGCCCACGTCTCCTCTCCAGCACGGGCGCCCCTCAACGTTTACGGGGAACGCGGGCCATTCCGACAGAAGAGTAAGTTCGCAGCACCAGGAGCACCGGGCGGGGGCAAGCTGAAGCCCGAGCCGCGCTCGGAAAGGCGGGAGCAACGCGCCGCCCTACTCCCTGCTCTCTCCTCGGTGGGAGCCGTACGGCCCCGGGGGGCGGGGGGCGGACCGACCACGCAGGTCCTGCCGCCTCGGGCCGCACAGCTTCGCTCCCTCCGTGGATAAACCACAGCCGTCCCGAAACCAACAAACCACTAATTTCCAAGTTAACACCCTGAGAACGAGTTCAGTGACCCGAGAGCGGAACCGGCCTTCGGCTGACATCTCGACCCAACTCAAGCCGCGGCCAGAGGGCTGCCGGCCCGGCCCCCGGGCGCCGACCCCCGCCGGGGCGGGGACGACTCGTGGGCGACCCCTCCCCGGCCCCGCGGAGCCCCTGGGTGCCCAGGCGCGGCCCCGCAGACCCGGGAACTCCCGCCTCGCGGCCCCCCTGCCCCGGCGTCCCCGGGCCCTCACCGAGCAGCAGCAGGAGCAGAGCCCGCCGCCGGGCGCCGCCGAGGGCCGCCATGGGCGCGAGGGCTGCCGAGGCGGGAGCCGAGCGGGTCGAGGGCGGTTGGAGCGCGGGCGGGCGGGCAGGCGCCGGAGGCAGGCGGGCGGGCGGGCCGGGGGCCGGCGTGAGGGCGACGGAGGGTCCCGGGATCCAGAAGCCCGGCCGCTGCGGCGCCCGCGGCAGGAAGGAGACCCTTCGGCCGGCGGCGCCCGTCACGTGAGGCCGCGCCGCGCCCGCACCGTCACGTGATCCTCGCGGATCTCGCGAGAGCGCGAGGGCCCGGCGTCTTCCCCTCGGCTGGTGCCGAGCCGGCACGTGACCTGAGGCACGTGACCGTGGCGCCACGTGATGCGTGCCCAGGCCTCCGGGCCACTTGAAGCCGAAGGTGCGCGCGCGTGGGGAGGCGTCCGCCGAGGGGGGGGACGCTCGCGCCGCGGAAGCGCCGCTGTTCTGCCGAGGACCGCGACCCCCGCCGCCCCGGCCCCCCGCGGACATGAGCCCCGCGCCGAGGGCTTCCGCGGGGCCGCAACGCCGACTTGCTCCTCCCTCGCCGCGGGGCGCCTCTGGCCGCTGACACTCGAGGAGGCCGAAGTGGGGGGCCAGGGGTGGGAGGGGGTGGAACACGTGTACCGAATGTCACAATTCACGTTTCAAACACAACAGCTTTTTTTCTAAACAACTCAAATCACTTAACAGGGTTAGACGAAATCCTGGTTGAAGGGGTTTCAGGGGTTACACGGTGACTTAAAGCTGTGACAACCCTCCCGAGGGATGTGTCGGAACGCGGCGGGGGCACCGTTTATCCCGAAAGTAAGGAAACGCTGGTGTCGCTTATATCCCCGCGTGCCACGGTGAAGGAAATCAGTCTTTCTGCTTCTAGAACCTTCTGGAAATACCTTTCTGGCTCACTCCATATTGCCTGAGTGTAAAGTCACCTTTCCCTGGTTTGCCTAAAGTCTCCCTCGGTCTTCTCTTTTCTTTCGTTGCTGTCTGGAGCTCTGTCACCCCTGCTTCTACCCCCTCACCCCCAAACCTTGGTACCGTTCCTCAGACCCCGAGTTTCCCGGCTCCTTCCTTCTCCCCCTGTCCTGCCTGCCGCCTCCCTGAGACCTTCCCGTCGCACCGCCTCTGGAGACGTTGATTACTGCCTGTCACTCTAGTGACCAGTCCTTGATTCTGGTGGCTTCCTCCCCCTCCCGCGCCCCCCCCCGACTTACTTCTTAATCCTTGTTTGCTTTTTAGCAAATTTTGTTTCTTCCTTGTTGTCGTTTCCGTCCAGCTTCCCTTCCTCTCAGTTTCTGACCTACGATCAGACTTCCTGTTGGGTCTGCACTTGAGGCCGGTGGCGGGGCCTGGCTTCCCGGCCCCACCCTGGCCCCCTTCCCGGCGCCGTTTTCCTTTATTAACGTTCACGGGGTAGGAGTTAGCGGTTCTTGGAATACTTTGTATGTTAAGGGTGTTGAACGCATTACGTAGACACTTCGCAGGTAACAGTCAGCGCGGGGTTCTCTTCTGGAAGAACTTAGGATAAGGGGAAGGTGAGGGCGGGCCTGTGAGGCTGCAGCTGCCTGTGATTAGAGACACCTCGGATGGTCACGGCCGTGAACACCGCATGTACTCGGTAAAACCAATGGTGTTCAGTACGTGTTGGCAGCGTCTACCCCCCACCAGCGGGCGTCAGGGGCATAGCAGTGTCTTCCTGGCGGTTCATCACACCAGCTGGAGCGTTTGCTTGTATTTCTGTTTCACTCAAGTTACCGTTTTTTCTTTGCCCAGGAACTAGCTGGAAGTCACTTGCAGAATAGTCCGGTTTCCTAACACTGGGCGGCAGAGAGGAGGGGCCTGTCACAGTTAGGGCTGGGTCGCTGCCGCCTCCTGGCACTTACTGCCCAGGCACAAGATTTTTCACTTCTCTTTCCCGCTACTCTTCCCCATTTTCTGCAAGAACATTTACTTTTGGTTTATTAATGATACAAAAGGCAAGTAGATTGTGGCTGAAAAGTCTAAGTTTATAGGATAAGTTAATGAATACCACGTCAGGAAAATAGAAAACCATAAGCTTTCAAGTGAAACGTGTGCTAATGAGTGGGGAAAGAATCGGGACTCGTCTCACACAGCACTTGGGAAAATCGATCCTCTCCTTTAAGACACTTAGACTGCCTATACTCTCTTGGTGTGTAAAATAATGCCACGAGGAGCGCCCGGGTGGCTCAGCTGGTGGAGTGTTCAACCCTTGATTTCAGCTCAGGTCGGGATCCCAGGGGGCTGGGATCAAGCCCCGAGTGGCCCTCCATGCTGAGCATGGAGCCTGCTTAAGGTTCTCTTCCTCCGCCCCTCTTCCCCGGGTTGCATGTGTGGGCACGCACTCTCTCTAAAATAGAATAAAGACATTATTTTAAAAAATAATGCCATTGAGGTGCATTAGGTGGCTCAATTAAGCGTCTGACTCTTGATTTTGGCTCAGTTCATGATCTCACGGTTCATGAATTCGAGCCCGGAATTAGGCTCCATGCTGACAGCGCAGAGCCTGTTTGGGACCCTCTCTTTCCCTCTCTCTTTGCCCCTTCCCACCTGTTCATTTCCTCTCTCAACACAAATAAATAAACCTTAAAATCACGCCGTTGTGAACATCTTCTATACATGCCATGTGTACATCTCTGATAACTTCCTTTCAGTAGATTCCTTGAAGTACCTAGACCATGGGAGTCTTTCTTTTAGACAGTCATGAAAAAGGAACTCTCATTAAAAAAAAAAAAAAAAAAAAGAACCAAAACATTCACTTCCTTGGAAAGCAGATTAACTCAAAACGGTTCCGAGTCATCTGCAGCACGAGTAATTGTGTGAGTTCAGTTATGCTCAAACCCCCAGTGACACAGTCATCTGTTGCTGCCTGTGGACCCTGGGGTCCGGGGTGACGTTCACTAGGGCCTGTGCTTGCTTGAGGACTGAAATGTGGTTAACCAGAGCCCTTCTCCTTATGGTGGGAGACACAGAATGGGAACTGAAATCAACACAAAGATACTTCACTACTTGTTACCCATATGCTCAGAGGGGATGGGGTGGATTCCACCGCAGGGCCATCTGTTTACCCATTCACCTGCTGAAGGACGTTGTGTTACAAATAAAATGCCATGAACACTCAAAACCATATCGCTGGGTAGAGGACGCTTTCCCTTCTCTTGTGTAAATCCCTCAGAATGGAAAATCCGGGGCACAAGGGAGTCTGTGTTTAAAAAGAAGCTGTTGAACACTTTTCCAAAGCCGTGGCACTATTACATATTCACACCAGCGGTAACATCCTTGTCAACACTCGGTGTCACCGGTTCTTCCCAATGAAAAGAAATCAGGATAGCTTCGTCATTCTAAACTCCTGTGACCAGCTGGCATTTTCCTGAGGACTAAATGTATTTTCCTTCCACGTGCCTCATAACCATTCACCTATCTTCTTTGGTTAGTGTTCAAACTTTGTCCTTATTTGTTAAAATGGTTTATTGCTTTTGAGTTCTAAGTGTTTTTGTTTTATATAGCCTGGATAGAAATACTTTGACGCATTGTAAATATTTTCTCTCTTTATGGAGCTTGCGATTTTATTTCTTAATAATATCTTTCAAAAAGCAAGCTTTAAATTTACTTAAAACCTAATCGATCAGTATTTCCTTCAGGCTTCATGTTTTCTGTGTTCTAAGAAATCTCTGTATTTCCCAACATCTTAATGATTTTTTTCAGTGTTTTCTTCTGGAAGTTTCATGGTTTTAACTTCTACAGTTGGGCATGTGATCAAATTAAATTTTGTGTAAGGCGTGAGATAAAAATCAGTGTTCATTCCCGCCCCCGCCTCCCATATGATAGCTATTCGATAAAAAGGCCTTTCTGAGCCATTAAGTTACCTTGGCATCTTCGTTGAAACTGACACGGTTGTGTACAGGTGGCCACGCCGTGGCGTTTCCTGTTGCGTTCAGTTCATCTGCGCAGCAGCCACGGGCCTCCGCCACCAGCTTCACAGCAAGTTTGCAGAGTTAGGGTGAGTAAGCTCTCCAGCTGTTCTTTTACAAGTTGCTTTGACTCTTTGAATTTCATATACATTCTAAAAGGAGTTCACCATTGTCCTCTAAAGGGTTTTGGTGAGCACTGGACTGAACGTACTTACCACCTTGGAGACAGTGGACACATTAAGGACCGAATGCAGCTCTTCATTTATTTTATTCCCCTTGAAAGTATTTTCAGCAACGCTTTGTAGTTTGCAGGGGATATGTTTTTGTACATAGTTTGTACTTTCTGTATTTCACACATTTCTGGATGATACTGTGAAAGGGGCTGTACTTACAAATTTCATTCTCCAGTGGCTGCTAGAATGTGGAAATAGAGCTGACCTTTGTCTAGGGGACTCTTGTGACTTTGCTAAATTGGCTCATTAGCTCTCGTAGCAGTTTTGTAGCTCATGTTCCACCCCCATGAGCATGTCGTGTGAATAGACTACTAACTCCCTCCCATCTTTATGCGTTTTCTTTCTTTTTCCTGTCTTGGTGCAGTGGCTAAGATCTCCATCCTCAGACCTCCATCTCAGCCATCCACCCAGCCCTGTGCCAGCCTCTGGGGCAAAGCTTGCAGTCTATGCCATGTAGCATAATGTTAACTTAGATCTCTAGTAAGTGTGAGGAAGTTCCTTTCTATTCTTCGTTTGCTAGGCGTTGTACTTAATTTATATTTTTAAAAATTTAATGTTTATTTATTTATTTCTGAGAGAGAGAGACAGAGTGAGCAGGGGAGGGTCAGAGAGAGAGGGAGACACAGAATCTGAAACAGGCTCCAGGCTCTGGGGAGCTAGGCATCAACATAGAGCTGGACGCGGGTCTTGAACCCATGAACCGTGAGATCATGACCCGAGCCAAAGTCGGATGCTTAACCGACTGAGCCACCCAGGTGCCCCACAGGCGTTGTTTTTTAAATCAACAGTGTTAAATTTCATCAAATGATTCTTCTACTGGGATGATTATTTGTTTTTATTTCTTTTTAGATTTTCAAATGTTAAATCAACCTGTATTTCTCAGGAAATTTTCACTAGATTTTGGTGTATTGATTTTATATATTGCTGGATTCAAACTGCTAATATTTGGTCTGTAATTTTCTTGTCTGGTTTTTGTATTAGGGTAATGGCGGACTCAAAATTAGGCATGGGGTATTCTCCCCTGTTTTTTTTTTCAATTTTTTAAATGTTTATTTTTGAGAGACAGACAGAGCATGAGCAGGAGAAGGGCAGAGAGAGAGGGAGACACAGAATCGGAAGCAGGCTCTATACTCTGAGCCATCAGCACAGAGCCCAATGTGGGGCTTGAACTCATGAACGTCTGGTCTGTGAGATTATGACCTGAGCCAAAGTCGGCTGCTTAACTGACTGAGCCACCCAGGCGCCTCTATCCTCTCCTAGTTTTTGAAACACTGTATAAGATTGATGTTACTTCTTCCTTGAAGGTTTCATAGAATTCACCAGTAGACTCTCTGTTCCTGGGGTTTTCTTTGTGGAATGATTTTAAACTAAATTCAATTATTTTCTATTTCTTCTTGTGTCCATTTGGATAATTGGTGAATTTCATGGAATTTGGCCATGCTGTCTAAGTTGTAGAACTCACTGGCATAAACCGACTGAAGACATTTTCCGTAGAATCTGTCCCCATGCCCTTTCATTCCTGGTATTGATAACTTTGTTACCTCTGTCTTTAACTGGTCCAGCTAAAACCTCATCTGTTCTGTCGGTCTTCTCAAAGAAACAAACTGCTTTGGATTTTATTGATTTCTCTGTCCATTTTCTATTTCTTTGATTTCTATGTCCATTTTCTATTTCTTTGATTTCTACTTGCATTATTTCCTTCTATCTATTTACTTTGGTTTTAAGTTGCTCTTTTGTTTCTGGCTTTTGAAGGTAGATGATTATATCACTGTATTTAAACCTTTCATCTTTTTTGGGGGGCGCCTGGGTGGTTCAGTCAGTTAAGCGTCCAACTTTGGCTCAGGTCATGATATCACGGTTCGTGGGTTCGAGCCCTGCATCGGGCTCTGTGCTGACAGCTAGCTCAGAGACTGGAGGCTGTTTCGGAAAAACAAAAAAACAAAAAACAAAAAACCAAAAGCCTTTCACCTTTTTAATGGAAACATTTCAAGCTTTCAATTTCCCTGTAAGCATCTCTTTAGCAGTATTTTATAAACTTCTATATATTGTATTTTCCTATTCATTCAAAATATTTTCTAATTTTCCTTGTGAGTTTTGATTCATGGGTTATTTATTTAAAAGTGTATCATTTGCTTACTTTAGCTATTTATATTAGAATTATTGGCTTATTTATTTAGAGGCCAGCCCTTGGTTCAGTCAGAGGAATGTGTGACCCTTGATCTCCGTGTTGTAAGTTGTTTTGTTTTCACTACAGGCTTGTTAAGTTCAAGGCCCTCGTTGGGTGCAGAGACTACATAGAAATAAATCTTCAAAAAAAAGTGTATGGCTTAGGGGCACCTGGGTAGCTCAGTCGGTTAAGCGTCTGGCTTCGGCTCAGATCATGATCTCACGGTTTGTGGGTTCGAGGCCCGCATCGGGCTCTGTGATGACAGCTCAGAGCCTGGAGCCTGTCTTCGGATTCTGTGTCTCCCTCTCTTTCTGTCCCTCTCCTGCTCATGCGCTCTCTCTCTCTCTCTCTCTCTCAAAAATAAATAAAAACAAAACAAAAAGAGTGTATTACTTAATTTCTAAACATTTAGTAACTAACAGGTCTCTTTCTGTTAAATTTAAATTTTTATTTATTATTATTAGGTTTCTAATTAATTTCATGTGGTCAGAAGACATATTCTGTAGAATATCAGTCCTTTTATTTATTTATTTAAAAATTTTTAATGTTTATTCATTTTTGAAAAAGAGAGAAAGCGAGAGTAGAGAGACACAGAATCTGAAGAAGGCTTCAGCTGACAGCTCAGAGCCTGATATAGGACTCGAACTTTGAACTGTGAGATCATGACCTGAGCTGAAGTTGGAGCCTTCACCAACTGAGCCGCCCAGGCGCCCAAATTTCAGTCCTTGTAAGCACGGGGCTTGTTTCATGTCCCCCTGCATGCCTGCCTTGACAGATGTCCCCATGCACTAGGAAGAATGTTCTGCTCTCCGATGTAGTGTTGTGTAGTTATCAACAGGTAGGACTCTGTTTTTCCTGACTCTGCTTACCAAGTACCAGGGGATTCTGAAGCCTCTGCCCACAGTCACAGATTTGTCTGTGTCTCCGCTTGCTCTTTCTAGCTCGTCAGGTTTTGCTCCATGCATTTTGATGCTGTCACGAGAGCTCTGTCCATTCAGGGTTAAATCTGATGAATGCCCCCTTTTTCTTTACGAAACAGCCTCTTCATCTCTGGGAATACTCCCTCTACTGAGGTCTATTTGATATTCGTGTGACCACTCCAGAGTGCTTTTTTGGTTAGTTGTCATGTTTTTATATTCGAAGTACGTATCTAGTGGATGATGTAGACTTTGGTCTTCATTCTCTCTCTAGGAATGTCTGTCTGTTAGGGCGTCTAGGTCATTTTATTTCTGCTCTTTATTCCCTCCCCTTACTTTCCTGCCCTCTTGTGGGCAGATTTCAGATTTACGCTGAAGGTGTCCCTCCTGACCGAGAACTGCACTGCGTGTCTGTGAGGTGCATCAACACGCCCGTTTGTGGCAGGGCGTACAAACGTACAAGTCTGGAGTACGTTTGTATGCATCAGCTCACAACAACCCACGAGCTAATGAGCAAATTATCTTCTTATAAAAGATAAGAAAACCAAGTTTAGAGATTTAAGTAATTTTCATAGGGGCACCCAGATCATGACGGAGACAGGCGTTAGCTCCTGGGGCATCTGACTTCAACACTGCAGCCTTTAACCATCTCTCTCCATCGACTCTGGCACCTCAAGAACATTCCATCATTGAGAAGCAGACCCAGAACACCGCATCCACGGTCAAATGCAGTCTTGGCTTTCTAAGGAATTGACCTTGATTCCTACATCACTGATAACAGAAACCCTTAAAAATCTCCCCAGCTTTTCAGACTGTTTCTTTGCCTTTATCCCACCTACTTTTACATAATGGCCTGTTCTAGCAAGAACACACACGTGCAAATGCAAATACACGTAAATAAGCACACGTGTATACATACATTCAAATATACCAATACAAATATACAAACACAAATACATATATACAAACATGTGTATACACAAATACACATGCACACCAATACACATACACATGAATACACGAACACGTCTATATATACACACAAAAATGCACACACACATATATACACAAACATGCACACAGACGCACACAAATACACATACACACACATGCCTGTGCCCCTAGGCTTGACCCTCCTCTCGAGCCCTTTCTTCTGCTGCTTTCCTCATCCAGAGGAAAGCCTGCCTTGACCCTGCCTTCATCTGCCCCTGCCCTGCACTGTCTGCCGTGGCCCCTGGTTACTAACACAAAGACTGGTCATTTCTTTCCTCGGACTCTTTCCTCTTTGGTTCCTTGGCACACTCGCTCCCCTGCATGCCCACTCCCACGCACACTCACTTGAGTTCACACCCGGTCCTATACACCTGCTTGAACTCTCACTCTCTTGAGCTCACACTCACCAATGCACAGCTGGTTGATCTCACACTTGCTCCCCTGCACACTCATACGAGCTCACACTCCCACAACCCGCTTACGCTCGCTAGCTCTCCTGCACACTCACTCTTGCACACCCATTTGAGCTCACTCATGCTTCCACATTAGCTCCCCTCCACACTCGCTTGAGCTCACTCTTGAACACCCATTTGAGTTCACTGTTCTGCACACTTGCTTGAGCTCACACTTCCTTCCCCCACTTGCTCTCCTGCACACTCGCTCCCTCTCACGCTGACCCACTCACACCCCCACTGGCACACACACCCACAGTTGAACATTTGGGAATTCTATCAAGGCCAATAAGCTGTGTGGCCGTGGACTCTGTTGGGTCAAAGTTGTAGGCGTCTCTGTCAGAAACACGCTCGTAAGTTCATGGAGAGCATCACCCCATGTCACAACCGAGGCCGTGGGGCCTCCTCCAGGACACTCAGACCTCCGCTTCTGCTCACCTCCCACAGCCCTGGCCCCTGGACCCCGGCAGCAGGCGCTGCTCTTCCCCTGCCGGGCCTCTTGGTTCCTCGCTCTCCTCTCCCCTGCAGGTGATCTGGGAGGGACCGGGCCGCGGCCTCCCTGTCCCGGCGGCTCTTCCCGCACCTCCACCGCCCCCAGTACTGCCCCGGGCCCTGCTTTCCTGCAGCCCCGCACCTGCTGGCCGTCTCATCACTGGGTCCTCTCATCACGGCCCCCCTCTCACCCCCTAGCTTCCCCGCCCCTTGCACCCCAGCTTCTCTGGAGCACACGCCCAGGGGCTGGACCTTCTTTCCAGGCCCCTGTCCTCCTGTCTCCCTCCCCCACCCACTCCCGGCTCAGGCCTCCCTCCCCAGGGTGATGCCCAGACACCTGCAAAGCTCCTGAACCGACTTTTTCACAACGACGCCTTGGAGTCTCCCCTGCCTCCAGTTGTGGCTTTTCTCCCTTCTGGAATCAGCAGTGGGCGTCGTCTGCTCACATCTCCCCCGTAGGTCACCCGGCGCATGTCTGCCCTCTCGACACGCACACCAAACGATCAGTACTCTTACCCGAAAGTTTCCTAGTTAAACTTTTTAACATGAAAACTTTTCAGAATGTCATTTATCACTTATGAATGTATCTTGATTCCTAGTTAGAGCCTTTTTCCAATGAGAATTAAAAAAAATTGTATCTCATTTTTTTTGTTAGGGTTCCATTAAAAATTTTTTAAAAGTGTTATTTATTTTATTTTGAGAGTGAGACACAGCATGAGCAGGGGAGGGGCAGAGGGAGAGGGAGACCCAGAATCTTAAGCAGGATCCTGGCTCCCAGCTGTCAGCACAGAGCCCAACGTGGGGCTTGAACTCACGAACTGTGAGATCATGACCTGAGCCGAGGTCTGCACTCAACCAACTGAGCCCCCAGATGCCCCGTTCATTTTTTTTTTTTTTTAAACACTGGAATCGTTGACCACTGGAACTCATTTTTGTGTCAAGAATGAGGATAACCCAATTCTGCTTCTCTCAAGGGAGTAGTTCCAATTTTCCCAAAGCCTCCCTTTCCCTGACGACATGGCCCTTAACGCTAACACCACATTCCTGTGCGTTGGGCTTATTTATGGGCTGTGTGGTTCCAGAAAGCCACTCTGTGCCAGTAGTGTGTCATTTCATTTATACTGATTATGACAGCTTCAGGATAAGTGCTGGCTATATTTGCCTATTTGCTTTTCTATTTTAGCTTAAAAAAATTTTTTTTTAATGTTTATTTTTGAGTGAGAGACAGAACGTGAGCTGGGGAGGGGCAGAGAGAGGGGGAGACACAGAATCTGAAACAGGCTCCAGCCTCCGAGCTGTCAGCACAGAGCCCGACGCGGGGCTCAAACCCACGAACCGTGAGATCATGACCTGAGTCGAAGTCCGACGCTTAACTAACTGAGCCACCCAGGTGCCCCTATTTTAGCTTTAGAATCACCGTTTGTGCTTTGAAGTATGGGGCGTGTGGCCTGTTCAGACGCTGCACAAACCTACGAACAGCCACTCCTCTGCCTCACTCAGGTTTTCTCTGTGCTCAAGTCACGTGAAAATGCTCTCTCTGTGGACATTCTGTTTGCTGGAAACATGGCCTTCTGTTATACTGGGACTTTCTTGCTGATTCCCGTTCTCTGTTAAAGCTTCGTTCTTTCTGTAGTCACAGCTTTTTAGTTGCTTCTCCTAGATTTTGTGAGCACGCAGTCATTTATCCATCAGTCCTCTCACTTCTCCTTTCCGGTGTCCTGGCTTCTCTCTGGTCGACGTCCCCGTCCCGCTCACTCCACCAGGCTGGCCTCTCACGGCAGCAACCCGGCACCCGCTGCTACCTGACTGGGGGTGCACAGTCTGCTCGGGCTGCCGGCCACGCCCGTCTCCCGGAGAGATGACCGTGACCGCGCCTGCCCCGCTGCCGGGTTTCCCTGTCCGCTGCACTGGGCACAAAATTTAAGTCGCTACAGACTTAGGAGAAACATGTAGTTCGCACAGCACAAGTTTTATTAATGTAATTTTAAGGCCAATTTAACTAATTTTATTCAGAGTAAGTCTACATTAAATTACAATATTAACAATCTCTAGAGATAATGAACATAAAATTTAATAAGTAGAAATCTATTTGGTCTTTTATAGACCACAAATCATAGAACTCACAAATGAAAATTTACAAATGAGAAATAATGAGGATACTTGAAGGGCGAGATTTTCACGTGGAAACCCAGAAGATGTCATATTTTAAACAAGCATGTTTCAAAAAGGGAGAAATTTTTAATAATTTAGCACAAAATCAAATTCTATAAACTTGGTATATTCCAGAAAATATTGCTTTAAACACTTATATACCATGATCAAAATTCCTTTGGTAGCTTTTAATCAAAACGAAACATGCTATTACGTAAAATATAAAGTACTGTGAAACGTCACCAGGAGAGCGTCTGTTACAGTGCACGGTACTGACGCCGTCGGGCCCGCGCCTCACCCGCACACACACAACATGAAACGAGGTGCCAACAAAATCCTTTTAGCCTTCTGACAAAATGCCTGCTCCCACCACCAGGACCCGAGTCCCCCGTCACCCCCGTCACGTGGACGGTGGCCACAGCGCCGACAGCGTGTCTCCCTGCACACGGCTGCAAAGCACGCCGTCGGGCGGGCGCTGCGGCTAACAAGTCAGGCAGCAGCTACCCGCGAGCGAAGAACAGGGTCCGTGAGACGCGATCTTAGAAGCGTGAGCACACACTACCCCCCTGGGCCCCTAAGCAGAAAATTTACCAACAACTCAGCGAAGTAGAACAAAGATGCTCGTGAGGCCACTGCAGCGAGCAGCAACCCCCCGGTGATGTCTCGGCCCCGGGAGGGCCGTGGAGAAGCCTCACTCTAACAGTCCATCCTCAGAGTGTCAAGCGTGGGAAATAAAGGGACGAACACGTCGGTAAAGCCGCTGCATAAGTGGCGAGCCGGGGTGACACGGACCCGTTCTTCCTGACGCTCGCCGGCGAGGGGCTCTGGCCGCAGACTGGCGTGCCCGTCGGGCAGGAGCCCTGCCTGGAGCACGCCAGCCGGCGCCACGGCCCCTGCGCTGCACTGAGAGTCTTTTTAACCGCACGCCCGTGATCACACACACACACGCCACACAGCACGCTTTCAGCACCGTGCTCCCAGAGCACGCCCGACGAGGGGCCTCTTTCACCCGGTATCTCCTTGTCCAATCTCAAAGTCATTCTGCACAGAGCAACTGAAGCAATTT
This sequence comes from Proteles cristata cristata, assembly GCA_017311185.1. Taxonomy (NCBI): domain Eukaryota; kingdom Metazoa; phylum Chordata; class Mammalia; order Carnivora; family Hyaenidae; genus Proteles; species Proteles cristata. Next base: position 96,242 of record JAESUZ010000975.1, on the reverse strand, counting down.
AAACACCGAAAAGAGCAAGAGGAAGAAATGGAGGGAAAGACACAGATGCCGCTGGCCAACGCTCAGGCTTTGTGAAGGGTGATCCGAGAATCATCCTCTGTCGAATCCAGAAGTCTCCATGCTGGCCCCATCTCAGAGGTCCTGGAAACAGCACGGAAATGCTTCACCACCCTGAAGATACATTCTAGAGTCTTCGCTGAGAACACAGGGGGCCGACATATCAGGCCACGTAGTGGTACTGGTTCGGATTGTCTTTGTCTCTCTCCATATAGTCTCTGTCTATAAGAGATTCAATTCTCTTTTTCAAATCTCCAGGCTAAAAAGAGAAACAAAATCCCTCAATTATAGTGGCGTTAAATTTACAAACACAGGGAAACATGACATACGACAAAGCATGTGATTATAGTTACACATGTGATTCTAGAAAATACGTGTATCTGTACGTAAAGTACTTATGATTATAACCTAATTATAAAACGAGTACGATCAGAGTCCCAACTTCAGAGACGACGCTAACTCGATCCCTTGTGCGAGCGCTTCAGGTGAGCTCACCGTCCGGGCAGGCTGATGGGGAGGGCGTGACCCGTTCCTCCCCTGCAGGAACAAACACCTAAGCGGGGCACATCCTATTGGGCACCACGTTCTCATCTGTGGCAAAGGGAAATCTCCGTCTCCGGCGCCTCCACTCTCCGCAAGGACATCTCTCCCTACACCCTGCATCTCCTACGCATGCTGCTGAGGCCACGTGGCTGCAGGTCTGCAGATGACCCAAGCCGTGACAAGCGAGCCCGGCGAGGGCGTCTCCCGCTCCACCGTGGTAGAAAGCACACTTATGCTGACGTTTACGAGCGAGCTTCTCCCTTAAAAGGCACATCCGTCAAAAGGCCTAACTTTCTATCGAGGGACGGATCGCGCATTCACGAGACGTGGGTGAGACCCACAGAGGCTCTGCCGGGGCAGAGCCGGCTGCTGCACCGCCACACCTGCCCCCCACCAGTGAGGCCTGTAACCGCGGGGCCTCTCGTCTCTAAGAGGGAAAAGGGGCGCTCGCTCTAGCTCGAGGTGGGAAGAAGGTGCCCGCAGCAGTGCTGAACGCCTGCGCCTGCATGGGGAGGACACAGCAGCCCGGTGCTCGCTCAGGGAGCACGGTCCGCTCTCAGTGAGGATGGAGGGTCGGCGGCTCGCCTGCCGAATGGGACCCCGCAGAACCAGGGAGCTGCACCCCACAGGCCCTGTCACCGCGGGGCCAGGTCCCCCGAGTCCATACTCCTAGGCAGGGGCAGCTGGCTTAAGAGCTCTTCCCAATGCTCCCTCCCTGGTCAGGGCTCCACGAACGGCCAAGGGCAGGATCTCCAGCCCAGAAGCAGGCAGGCACGGACAGGTTTCGGGGTGGACTTTCTTCTGCAGAGAAACGAGGGGGTGTCACCGACACAGAAACTGCTCTGGAGCCCGTCGGTGCTGGATGCACTGGCAGCTCGTAGGGCTTCCTCGGAATCCCATGGCGTCATCTCAATGGCGAGGCCACCAGAAACCGCACCTGGAGCTGGAGCGCGCGCCCCCCCAAACAAGGTGGCAGTTTCAGGGACCCCTTGTTCCTGGGACGGTGATAAAGAACATGTGGATGAAGACCCTGCTGTCTCCACTTGCCACTTTTTCGACATTCGGTGTACACACAGGTGGGCTTCTGCAGCAAATGGTCCCTCGATGCAGGACAAAGGACTGAGGTGTTAAGAACCGAACATGCTTTTCTGGTATTCTGCACGCGTTCAGGGACACTCACCTTTACTGGAAATTTCAGCTGATTATACAATTCAGAAACTAGAAGATTATGACTAAGAGTCTTTCTCATCTTCATTATTCTGACGATAGCAGCGTCGATCTGATACTGTCTGTCCTGAAACACTCTCTCGGTGGTGCTGGCTTGTTCCTCGACCTGCAGCCATATACACAAGCGAAAGGGAAGATACGGTTCAGTGTCATTTCACAGTGTTGAGTTTAAGGAGAGAATTTTTTTTTCCAATTTGAGAGAGAGAGGGAGAGAGAGAGAAAACAGGTGAGCAGGGGGGCAGGGGAAGGGGAACTTCAAGGAGGTCCCATGCTCAACACGGACCCTGACGCAGGGCCTGATCTCAGGACCAACTGCGAGATCAGGACCTGAGCCAAAGTCGGACGCTTAACTGACTGAGCCCCCCAGGTGCCCCATGCAGTTCCCTCTTAAAAAAGCTACAAAACACTATCAAATCTATAGAATGCTGGATTAGGTGCAGCAGCACAATAGAGAAAGCAGGACAAAACACAACAGCTGTCCACGTCTATTCCAGAAACGTCAGCTTTGCTCAGCATCAGGAAACCCAGGAGTGGGACGAGGCTCACACAGCTGTGTCGAGTTCACGGGGGTTACGTGATGTCTCGACAGATGCTGCAAAGACACAAACAAATGGAAAACCTATCCTTGATCTAAAACAAACTTTAACACACAAATAGCAATTAAAAAGACCCTCACCGCCCCCCCAAACATGATGAAAAGCTGTGACCAGAAGCAAAGCGCAGACCCCGGTGACAGAGGCCTACAGGCCAGGGGAGGCGGGTCTACACACGCGCATAAGGTGAGTCAGCTTCAGAAAGGGAGAAGCCACACCTTCACCGCGCGTCCACAGGGTCTGCCGTCCCGAAAAGGCTACTGCTCCCTGCACTTGAGATACAAAAATCAGGAAGTGAAGAAAAAGCCTGGGAGCACCATTATCTCATACAACTGCTATTTCGGAGGTTCTAGCTGAGCAGTAAGAGAATGAAAGAGCGATAGCGACTAGGAGCCGACACACGGCGATTATCTGTAGATGCACAACGAATCCCAAATACAAGACAATCAAGTGGACACCATCAAAGGCACTGAGAATGCCGTGAAGGGGGTGGACACGGAAGGGTGCACGGAGCTGAACGGTGTCATCTACACCTGCTGGCACCGCCCCGCATGTGTGTCAGCAGAGAAGAGCCCCTTTGTAGGCGCTGGGGGTTTACTGGCCCTTCTTGCTCAAAACCGTCAGGGCTTCACCAGAGTCTCCACAGCTCTGACCAGTCTCTGTGTCACCTGCGGGTGGGCCATCTCCTCAGGCCTCGCCTGGCCCAGTGTGCCTGTGGCGGGAAAGCTGTCTCTGGCCCACAGTACTGGGCTGCGCCTTCCTCTTCCACCTCAAGTGCAAGACGTTAGAGCATGTGTGACCATCCGGTACCTGTCTGCTGAAAAGTTCCGTGAAACGAACAGTTATAAGAGTCAGTTCTTATTCACGGATGAATTCTCAGCGCTTCATGGAGGACCTGGACCACAGTAGGTGCTTAACGAGTATTTGTTGAACCATCTGATAAGAAATATGCCAAGACTTTTCGTAGAAAACTGCCACGAAGAGAAGACGTTTACATTTATGTGCGTGCAAACAGACATGCCTCAGATTCGGCACGGCCACGATGAACGCCACAGATTATGTGCTGCGCTCCAAACAAGAAATGGTAGTGTTCTTATTTGGAGGACAAAGACCAATAAAATTATTCTCGAACTTACTGGGAGAATCAATTTATAGGAATAGGTACATTAATTAAAAGAATTTGGGTCCTGGATACAAAACAGATCAATAGAATTTGTAGAACAGAATTAAAAAATGGTTTCATAATATGTGAATTTAATATATAACAAAGGTAACAATTCAAATAAATGGTCAGAGAACGATATTTTCAATTCAGTTTTAGAATAAGAAGGGTAGATTGCTTTTCGATACTAAAAAAATTTCCACACTGCTCAAAGAAAAACTTAAATGTAAAAATTACTGGAAAAATAGAAGTAATTTTTTAAAAAATGTTGGGTTAGGGACTCCTGGGGGCTCAGTTAAGTGTCTGACTTCGGCTCAGGTCATGATCTCACGGTTCACGGGTTCGAGCCCCGCGTCGGGCTCTGTGCTGACAGCTCAGAGCCTGGAGCTGTTTCAGATCCTGTGTCTCCCTCTCTCTCTGACCCTCCCCTGCTCACATGCTGTCTCTTTCAAAAATAAGTATTAAAACAAAAAGATGAAAATAAAAAGAATCGAGGATCAGAAAGACATGACCTGCACAAGTTACTCAGCGGCATAAAGATGCACAAAGAAAGTCAAGCTAAAATGGCAACGAGCCATCCAGTGTCTGCTGGAAGGGGGAGGGGAAAGGGAGGCAGACGGAGGGCCAGGCCTCTTGTGAAACTGGGCCCTGAAATCCGGGAAAACCTGTCAGGCTGCCGTTCGGAAAAGAGGCCAAACTAACAAAAGTCCGCGTTCTTTGACCCTGTAATTCCAGGGCAAAGATTTTATACTAAAGAAAAAAGCTGATAGGTACTTATTTCCCGTAGAGATGGAAACAACCTAGACGTCTTTCCCCAAAGGCGCTGCCAAGCTCCCGAGTCACACGAGTAACTACTCTGCGCCCTTGAGAGTCCAAGCTCTGACACGGAAAGACCTGTAACAATGAGTAAGACCAGGTCACACGACGACACATACAGATGCCATATGCACAGTGATCTCGTTAAAGAAAAAATAAGATTCGTCCACAGCACAGGAAAAAGCTGCACATCAAAGCAGCAGGAGAGGTCATCCGGGCGGGGAAGAAGAGGTGATGGTCCCGCTTTGAAATCTAGCTCCAAACCTTTACACCTTTTAATCACTCTATTACAGAGATTCCTAATAGTAAAAAAAAAATTGGGTCAAAGGATATATGTATTTGAATCTTTAACAAATTACTCACTAAAGGCATCTTTTAAAAAATAAAAGCATAAGCATGCCTGGGGGGCTCAGTCGATTAAGCGCCAACTTCAGCTCAGGTCACGACTTCAGTCTGTGAGTTTGAGCCCTGCATTGGGGGCCATGCTGACAGCTCAGAGCCCACTTGGGATTCTGTCCCCCCCCATCCCTCCGCTTCTTGCTCTCTCTTCCTCAAAAATAAACATTAAAAAATAAAATAAAAACATAAAAAGAACGCCAGTTTTCCCATATACTTGCCGACTCTGGACATCATCAAACTTTCAAACATTTCCCAAGTTGACGTGAAAAGTGGAGTATCACTTTATCACCATTTTTGTTTATTTGAAGGAGAGCATGCACAGTGGGGAGGGGCAGAGAGAAGGGAGAGCGAGCATCCCAAGTAGGCTCCGTGGGGTCAGCGCAGAGCGCCTGTGGGCCCGGTCCTGTGAACCGTGAGGTCAGGACCTGAGCCCACATCACAAGCCCACTGCTTATGAGTCTAAACTTCTTTTCTGACCGGGCTCCACGCGGACGCTCCGGGTGAGTGGCTGGCCGGGCCCCACTGCCGGGGGCGGAGGCTGTGACACCACCCTCATCTTGCCTGCCAGGCCCTCCCGGGGCCTCCCGTTTACACGCCGGCCTGGGGGACCGCACGTGAGGCCGCAGAGCAGGGCCTGCTCCGGGCACGAGACACGGAGTGTCCTCGCTGCGCAGGCTGCAGGGTCTCCACGGCCGCCACCCTCACCCCCACCCCCCTCCGCCGTCAAGGGGCACCCACAGGCCTCAGCAAATGACCGTACAAACTACCGAGTCCCGGGGAGCACCCTGCGAGTGAAGCGAGGAAGCTTATACGTACGGTCTCCTTCATCTGGATCTGGTTGATCTTTATCCGAAACAACTTGTGCTTGAACTCCCCGTTGAATGTGAACGTGTCGCCATCCTCCACCTCCTTCCCCCTGGGGCTCTTGACCAGCACCCGTGCTTTGCCGCAGGCCAGGGACTGCAGCGTTCTCCGCAGCTCGCCGTCCTCTGGGAGGGAGAGAACCGGGCACAGGCTCGCACTGGAATGAGCCTGACACGCGACACCGTGAGAGACACCACGCTCCCACGTGCGAGGGGCAGAGAGCGGGCTGACATCTAACCACAAGGCCACGCGGAGACCACACGTTCACAAGGAGAACTCTCACCTATCCCTGTGGCCAGTTTTATTTCTTCGAAGCTGAACCCGTCCCCTTCGTTGAACATGAGGAGCACCAGCGTCTGGAGCAGGGACACCTGGAATTCCTTCTTTCCCTTCAAGAAAACGGGAGGTATCGCGAGTCAACCTGTCCGTACCATCTTTGGAAAAGTTTAAAAGGTTTCTTTTTGCTCCCAAATTCTGTGGGGTGAGGTGCTGGGAAATTAGTAATCAGCTATCAAACGAGAAATTAAATAACCGATCATATAAGAATAAAAGGACTCAATATTACGTTTGAAAACTCCTCTCTTGAAGTATGTTTCAAAGCAGTGAAGTTCTTTAGTAAATCGTGTTGAACGAGAGGAGTACTGGGTTACTCAAGTCACACATGGAGCGCCACTTGGAGCGGCACGTGTCCTCTGAACGGCGGTGGGAGTGCCGGGGGGCGGGGGCACCCCACGGACGGAAGTGGGCAGGTCTGGCGCCAGCCTTTTAATGTTAAAAGACTGAGTGAACGACTAAGCACTCAGATCGTCATGAACTTGGCCCAGTCTCCCTCTGCATGTGCCTGGGACACGCACAGCACGTGCAAACTGGGCCCTGGACCTCACGGCACCTCCTGCTCCCAAAGTCCCCGCGGCAGGGCCCACCCCACGCACGCACACGGTGGGCTGTGTGTGCAGGAGAGCGGGTGGGCTCGAGAAGAGGCTTCATCCCCGGGACGAGCCTCGGCGGAGGCAGGAAGGAGCGGGTGGGAGGAGGAAGGGGGGTGGGGAGGTGCAGAGCCCCACCGGTCTGCAGAGGCAGGTGAGGGTATGTGCAGTTTATATACACTATCCCCGCATGGGGCAGTTTATCGGATACAGCGCCCAGTGCATGGTGACCGCCACAGAAATAGCAATTTTGTAAATACTCTGCTTAGTGTACACAAGTGATCTTACTGACAGCTTCAAACAGGAATTTGAAGACCCTGTCTGGTGACCTGCTTTTCTGTTATGAGAACACTGCACTTTCCTCTTGTGCGGTGTCCCTCTTCGTAACAGCACCGCGACAAGCGGCCTCATTCACTACTCTGTGAAAACGTCTCATTAAGATCGATTTCTGGAACCAGCGCTAGCCTAACAAAGCTGTGACTCTGGAGGCGGGAGCGCGCGGCCACGCCCCTTCTGCACAGCGTCCGCAGCAGGCGCTGTTCTGTGAAGTTTCAGCCTTGATCATTCAGTGGCATTTCAGTGGCTTATAACTGCAAGCCTTTGGCAGAAAAATAGAGCAGATTTTCAATGAATTTGACTTCTTAGTCTTGCTTTAATGAGCTGCCTCTTCACATCCTTTGCCTTCTCTCTCTCTTTTCTAAGCCTGGAAGCTTCACACATTCGGGGTTGCCGCGCAGATCTCTGCATTCCAATTCTAGCACATGTGCTGCTGAAGCGCACACTCCTTTGCTCTTTTTTTCAACTAGGTAAATGCCTATTTTTATTGACTTTTATTGATTGGAATATTAATCCTTAGGCTGTTTATTATTATTGGCCAAGAAAAGACAGTACTGAGTTATACTGAATGATCTTTTCCTTTGTTTGCTACCAAAGTTCAACCACAATTTAAAGTATTCTATTAACATATTTATAGAAAACACACGAAACAGACAAAGAACTTACTTCCTTAAACTCTGCTTTTAAAACAGCATGGCCCAGCGTGGTTTGCCACTGAAGTTTTCGACCACTATGTTTTCCAAGATAAAATGTCTTAAATATTTCCTGAAGTTTAACCATCTGCCAAGCACAGGAAAACAACAAATTTAATTATGCTAAACACCATACATCTAAAGAATCACACACTGCTCAATTTACAAAGTTTTCAAAATTTTTCACAGCCGAATGAAAAGATCAGTTCTGTATTTTGATAGTTGTTTTTCTGGATGATTCTATTACAGGTGAGAACGTGTGCTGCTCGGGCACCGCTTCAGGCGGGCCTTCCTGCACCACAGGTCGTGTCCTGTGTTCCCACGCCCCGTGGCTCTCGCAGGGCCAGGGCACACGCAGGCCGTCGCAGCCCCGCTGCATCCCGCCAGCTGTCGTGCGGCCGGGGCGCTGCTGTGAGGCACCCGGCACATGGCTGCCTCGGAGGCAGGTCGGCCACTGCTTCCATGGTTACTTTCTGGGAGGACTTCTCTCACCTTCTACACTTTCTAATTTTTTTTAAGTTTATTTATTTTTGAGAGAGAGAGAGCGCGCGTGAGCGCAAGCTGGGTAGGGGCAGAGAGAGAGGGAGAGAATCCCAAGAAGGCTCTGAGCTGGCAGCACAGAGCCCAACGCGGGGCTCAAACTCACGAACCCCAAGATCATGACCTAAGCCGAAGTCAAGAGTTGGACACTCAGCCGACTGAGCCCCCAGGCGCCCCTCTCACGGTTCCTTCCTGCCGTGCTCTCACTTCTTTGGGGCCCAGTCCCCCCCGGCCCCCCGCCTCCCCCCAGGATCCGACTCCTAATTACGGACGGGTGCTCCGGTCTGACTGTCTGGGTGCACTTCCTGGTGTGCTGCGCACTCCCGATCCCTTCCCTTGCTCGGTTCCCGGCCGTTCTCACCACCCTGCCAAGGTCTGTGCTGCCAAACCTGGCGGCCCCAGTCAGGCCTCATCGGAAACAGCCTGGTGCCAGGCAGCCTCCCTCAGAGCTCCGTGTCTCTGTACATGTCCCTTCCTTCCGAGATCTCCGTGGTGTGTCTACCTCCCACCCCGGACACATGGGCGGCCACAGGGCCGCGTGCCCGCCATCCCGCGCTCTGCTCTCGCCCTGCCAGTGCCCACGGCTGCTCCCGAGTTCTCAGGATACGGTCAAACTCTTGGGGCGCCTGGTGGCTCAACTGGTTAAGTGCCTGACTCTTGATTTTGGCTCAGGTCATGATCTCACAGTTTGTGAGCTCAAGCCCGACATGCTGATGGGGGGGGGGGAGGGGGACTGCTTAGGATTCTCTCTCTCTCTACCCCTCCCCTGCTCGTGCTCAAGTATGTGTGCATGCTCCCTCTGCCCTCAAAAATAAACTTAAAAAATAAAAAAAAAAAAGATTCAGGGGCGCCTGGGTGGCTCAGTCGGTTAAGTGTCCGACTTTGGGTCAGGTCACGATTTCACGGCTCCTGAGTCTGAGCCCTGCACTGGCTCTCTGCTGTCAGCACAAAACCCACTTCAGATCCTCTGTCCCCTTCGCTCTCTGGCCCTCCCAGCTCGCATGCTCTCTCTCAAAATCCAAGGCTTGCCAGGACCCCGGCCGTCAGAGCCGCTTGCCGCACCCACCTGTCCCTTGTTTCCTCCACTGAACTGAGCGCGCGTGCGGTCTTCCTTCGGGCTTCCGTCTACGGATCCACCTCCGAACCCCCGCTCTCTTCAGAGCCCCCTCCTCACAGAGGCCTGCTCCAACCAGACTTGGCTCTGAGGGCATTTATAGCAACGTGTGACCGTCCCTCTGGACAGAGAGCTCACGGCATGAGCAGGTGCATGGGAGCGAAGGCTGGCTCTGCCTGCCCGGGGCACCGGTCAGCATCTCGGCTCCGTCTGAGTGGCACCCCCGTCAGAGTGCCATCGGCCTCACGTCCACCAGACAGCCCTGTCCTCAGGGTTCAGAACTATCACCCACACCCACCACCCATGCTCAACCACAGCACATCCCAGGCACGGTATCATTTCGTCTCTAAGTATTTTCACATATATCTGAAAGACAACAACTCTTTCCAAAAACATCTAGGGGCGCCTGGGTGGCTCAGTGGGTTAAGCATCCAACTGTTGATCTCAGGGTAGTGAGTTCAAGCATCACCCAGCCTCCCAAAGGAAGGAAGCATGACCTAGGCTACAACACAGATAGGCCTTGAGGCCAGGACGCCCAGTGAAAGAGGTTAGACACAAAAGGCCACCAAGTGTGAGTGCAGTTATGTTAACACCCAGAGCAGGCATGTCTGGAGTCTGTGGCCCAGCAGGTGCCCTGGCCTGGGCGCTGGAGCGGGAGACAGTGCTCACCCCACGGGTGCAGGGTTCTGTCTGCCATGAAGACGACGTTTTGAACTAGACAAAGGTGCCACTCAGCTGTATGGTTTAAAGCGGTGAGCTGTAATTCGCTTCTCCCTCGGTTTACTATGTGTCTATACTGCTTCTCCCACAGCTTACTCCTCTGCGTCCACACCGCTTCACCCACAGGTTACTTCTCTGCGTGTACATCGCTTCTTCCAGGCTTACTCCTCTGTGTCTACACCGCTTCACCCACAGGTTACTCCTCTGCATGTACATCGCTTCTCCCAGGTTTACTCCTCTGTGTCTACACCGCTTCCACTTCTACCACGGCTTACTCCTCTGCCTACACTGCTTCACCCATGGCTTACTCCTCTGCATCTACACTGCTTCTCCTAGGCTTACTCCTGTCTACACCGCTTCACCCACAGCTTATTCCTCTGCATCTACACCGCTTCTCCCACAGCTTACTCCTCTGAGTCTATACTGCTTCTTCCAGGTTTACTCCTCTGTGTCTACACCTTCTCCCACAGCTTACTCCTCTGCGTCTACACCGCTTCTCCCAGGCTTACTCCTCTGGGTCTACACGCTTTACCGAGGCTGACTCCTGAGTGTACACCGCTTCTCCCAGGCTTATTCCTCTGTCTACACCACTTCACCCAGGCCTACTCCTCTGCGTCTACACCACTTCACCCAGGCTTACTCCTCTGCGTCTACACCTCTTCACCCATGGCTTACTCCTTTGCGTGTACATCGCTTCTCCCACGGCTTACTCCTCTGCGTCTACACCACTTCACCCACAGCTTACTCCTTTGCGTGTATATCGCTTCTCCCATGGCTTACTGTGTCTACACCGCTTCTCCCAGGCTTATTCCCCTGTCTACACCACTTCACCAAGGCTTACTCCTGTCTACACTGCTTCACCCAGGCTTACTCCCCTGCATCTACACCACTTCACCCAGGCTTACTCCTTTGCGTGTATACCGCTTCACCCAGGCTTACGCCTCTGCGTCTAAACCACTTCACCCAGGCTTACTTCTCTGCGTCTACATTGCTTCTCCCATGGCTTACTCCCCTGCATCTACACCGCTTCACCCAGGCTTACTTCTCTGCGTCTACACTGCTTCTCCCATGGCTTACTCCCCTGCATCTACACCGCTTCACCCAGGCTTACTTCACTGCGTCTATACCGCTTCATCCAGGCTTACGCCTCTGCATCTACACAACTTCACCGTCTGTGTCTACACTGTTTCTCCCATGGCTTAATCCTTTGCATCTACACAGCTTCACCCAGGCTTACACCTCTGGGTCTACACCGTAGACAGTTTTACAAGGCACAGTATGAGGAGCCTTCAACATCTCTTGCTAGACAACAAAAAAGTAGCAGGAACCCACAAGGGTCAGCACAGGGACAGAGGGGCCGACGGGGCTCTGGAAGCCGGACGGGAGACAGCAGGGGCCCCGGAGCGAGCAGCCAGGAGTCCACAGGTCTGTGAGTCTGTCCAGGGGAGGACAGGGAAGGTCGCGGTTCATCAAGGTGACAGTGGGCCTGAGCAGGGATTGCCCAGCCCAGCAGGAGAATCCAATGGGGAAGAGGTTCACGTGACATCCACGTACCTTCCCGCAGATTACTTCAAAGTTATGAAAGGAGAAGTATTAACCACACAGACAAGAAGGCAGCTAACCCTTAACCAAGGATCACTGGGGACATCAGCCACAGACGGGCCGGACGACAGGTGCCCCCTGAGGTGCGGCTGGCTGAGCGATCGTGTGGGATTCTCTCTGGACGCGCCCAGCGAACACAATTCATGAGGACAGGCATGCAGCTCTGAGACGTGCGAGCGTGAAGAAAGAAGAGGCTGGTGTAGCTGATACAGAAGGAGGCCAGGGGTAACTGGGCCGTGGGGGCTGGACGGCGTCGGCACGAAGGCAGAGAGGGCGAGAGGGCGCCCTCAGGATAAACTCCCGAGGTAGCTGTCTGACTCCACGGCGTCTCGGGGGTGCCCACTAACGTGCTTGGGCGGGAGGTACGATGCAGCCTCTCTCTAGCGTCAGTGCTGACCACACAGGCCACACGTCCTGGGGGTGCTGTGAACTATTCCCGCAAAGTCTCTGCAAGCGTGTGTGGCCTCAAGATAAGCAAAAACCCTCAGAGGGTCACAAGAGGCACACCCAGACGGGCCTCCCTGGCCCGGCAGGCAGGGTGAGGGGGGACGGCGGGTTTTCTGGAGAAAGGGTCTGGGGAGGGAAGTCTTAACCAGCAGTCAAGTGCTAGGGACGGATGGGGCCGGAGGGAGGCGTGCTGGATGGGCTCACGTGGAGGGGGGCACACAGGCCCTGGAGGAGGTGGGAACTGGGGGCGTGGAGGCCGCAGGCGGCTCGGGACACAGCGGTGGCAGCTGCGGACGGCAGCCACTCGGGGAGGGAGGAGGGGGACGGCAGTCGGGGCGCTGAGTGTGCGGCGTCCGTGCGTGCGCGCGCAGGCCCATGGACGCAGGCTGGAGGCTGAGGGCCCGTGTGGGCCGAGAGGGGCCGACGGGCTCCAGGAGCGTAGCGTGCAGAGCGGGGGGGGGGTGACCAGGGGAACACAAGGGACACGGTAGGTCACCTGTAGGTCAACAACCCACTACAACTAACGCAAAAGGAAGAGAACTACAAAGGCAGCCAGTGATCAGAGACAGAAGAAAATCCTGAAAAGTCCTGGAAACGGAATGAACAGCCTCAGGACAGGCTGTCCCTGGCCCAGGCTCCCAGGTGCCTATGCTGGTCTTTCTAGAAGGCCCTGGTGCCTGCTGTTCTTTCCTCCCGGCCCCGCACCAAACCAGCCTCCAGCCCGTCACCTACAATTACGATTAATGGCCCTCGGGCTGATGGTGACTAAGCTCCCGAGCCCAGGACCCTCCCGCCCCGTCTGCAGGCCCCCGGTGTGCCCACGGTAGCGGCGGGCGCGCGAGGACCTGACCAGCGGCGCCCACAGGCGCGCGTGGAGTGGGACGCCCGGCAGCGCCTGTGCCCCCCGCCGACGGCCGGCCGGCGCACTCGGGCCGTCGGGAGGCAGGTGAGGACACAGGCCGTCCCGGAGAGACGCGGCTTTCCAGAGGCTGCGAGGACCCTGCAGTTTTGCTTTTATGATTTTAAAAGGCTTCTCCTTAAACACGTGACAGGTGGCATCTCTTGTGCATGGTACCTGTGCAAGAAGGCCACAGGGCGGCGCCTGCGCGGCTCAGCCGGTCAGGCGTCCAGCTTCGGCACAGGTCATGACCTCGAGGTCTAGGAGTCCAAGCCCAACATCGGACTCTCTGCTGCTGGCGGGGAGCCCACCGCAGATCCTCTGCCCCTCCCCGCCTTGTGCACTGCCTTTCTCTCTCTCTCAAATAAAACATTTAAAAAAATTATTATTATTTTTTTTAAATATTTTTTTTATTTATTTCTCGGAGAGAGAGAGAGAGACAGCGTGAACAGGGGAGGGTCAGAGAGAGAGGGAGATGCAGACTCTGGAATAGGCTCCAGGCTCCGAGCTGGCAGTCAGCACAGAGCCCGACGCGGGGCTCGAACCCACGAACCGCGAGATCATGACCCAAGCGAAAGTCGGACGCTTAACCGACTAAGCCACCCAGGCGCTCCTAAAAAAATTATTAAAAATATATTTGGTTTCCACAACTATTCCCCAAACACATTAAAAAATTTTTTTTGATGTTTATTTATTTTTGGGAGAGAGACACAAAGCGTGAGCAGGGAAGGGCAGAGAGAGAGAGAACAGAATCTGAAACAGGCTCCAGGCTCTGAGCTGTCAGCATGGAGCCCACGAACTGTGAGATCATGACCAGAGCTGAAGTTGGACGCTTAGCCGACTGAGTCCCCCAGGTGCCTGTTCCCCAAACACTTTTAAAAATTCACTTCAGTGGGGCACCTGGGTAGCTCATCGGTTAAGCATCTGACTTTGGCTCAGGTCATGATCTCATGGTTCGTGGGTTTGAGCCCCACGTTGGCTCTGTGCTGACAGCTCAGAGCCTGGAGCCTGTTTCAGATTCTGTGTCTCCGTCTCTCTCTTACCCTCCCCTGCTCACACTGTCTCTCTCTCTCAGAAATAAATAAAACATTAAAAAAAAATTTACTTCAGGGATGCCTGTTAAACATCCAACTCTTGGCTTAGGCTCAGGTCATGGTCTCTCGGTTTGTGAGTTCGAGACCCGTGTTTGGCTCTGCTGACAACTCAGAGCCTGGAGCTGCTTCAGATTCTGTCTCCCTCTCTCTCTGCCCCTCTCCCACTCGCACTCTGTCTCTCTCTCTCTCAAAAATAAATAGTACTTTGGCAACGCTGATATATGAAAAATAAAGGGCAAAGGCTCTTTGAAACACTTACTTCTGGAGTTAAATGCACTTCCATAGGGGTGTATGTTGGCCAGTATCCCATTGTAAGTATGTTCACTGTTAGATCTATACAGCCTGGATCGCTTTGATTCTGCATATACTGAAAACAAAGAAAACCAAGATAAAACAGTTACTGTAGAGTATCATCAAAAATAACTAGTTTATTAAAGAGTGAACGGTGTAATTTTCAAAATGCAGCTCCACACGTGTTTGGATCTAGTCCTAAGAAGACACAGCCCCAGAAGCCACACATGTTCCAAAAGCACGTGGGGCATTTTTCCTTTTCTGGTGATGTTACCAATGCAGGATACGAGGGTACTTCTTTAAGTCAAAATTTTTTATACATTTTTACGGGTTACTTTTCTTTTTCACTTTGAACTTTAGTTATTTGAACTCGACGTGAGCAGTGTGATTCTTGAGGCGGAGGGTTTTGCGTGGCTTACGCCACCTCCGCGCACGACTTAAAATGGGGAGGCCCCTGTCGGGCTACCGCGAAACAAATAGAGCTTGCCTGCTTGAACTGCACCATGACGTCCTTGGACAGCTCCATGTCCTTGAACATGCCCTCCAGCTTGCTGGTGAACGCCGCGCCGCACTCTGGGACACAAGCGGAGGCGTGAGCAGCCCGGGGGACGAGGCCACGCACGCAAGGGCACACCCCGGGGCCCACACACTTACCGTGCTTTAGTTTGGACAACATAGACTTTTCGGCATCTACTGAGGCACTTTTTCCAACAAGGAGTCTTTTTGCCAGATCTTTTTTATAAAAGGCTTCAAAGACATCTTTCCCTGTTCATAAATAAGCAAATGAAAATGGCGTGAGACGTTGGACCGTTAACGCGTACTCACTCAGCAGGGGCCTGTGCGGGACATCCGTGCAGGAGGCCCGCGCTGCTGTCGGCGGGCACCCACCCCCGTTCCCTGCGGGGACACGGAAGCGGGAACGTTTCCGTCCGTCCGTCTCAAGGAAACGCGGGCCCTGCATGTGGACGCGCCGCCTCATCCCTCCGTGCTCAGGGGCGACAGGAACAGCACCAAGCGTGTCTCACCGTGAATGAACCTGAATATTATCATGACCTTGTCGAGAATCCTCTCCAGCTCCTCATCGGTCGCTTCTTTATTGCCCGCTCGCAACTTTGAATCAACATGTTTTGCTGTGAGAGTAAAAGTTTAAAATATTTGAAAAACAAATATTTGTTGTATAATACACTTTCTAAATAGAAAAAAAAGGACGTCTTTATTTCTATAAGCAAAAAGTAGACAGCAACACTCTAGAACCTTTCCAAAAATGTTTTACTTTATGACAAAAGGCAGATTTTGTTATTTTTCTAAGAAAAGTATTTCCAAGTCATGTGAGAATAAATAATGACACTATCGCTCCAGGAACCAGAGGGCCCTGCCTTCAAGACGCAGCACGCCTGAACACAGGGGAGAGCGATGCTGCAGACCGGCGGTGCCTTCTAGAAGCCCAAACCCCAAGAGTCCTGTATCCATCTCCGGAAACCACAATCCAGAAGGTGGTATAAGAGGCCAAAGTAAACTGCCTTGTGAATTTTTTGTGGTTGTTGCTGCATTTTTATTTTTTAAAAATTTAATTTTTTAAAGTAATCTTGGGGCGCCTGGGTGGGTCATCGGTTGAGCATCCGACTTCGGCTCAGGTCATCATCTTACGGTTCGTGGGTTCGAGCCCCGTGTCAGGCACTGTGCTGACAGCTCAGAGCCTGGAGCCTGTTTCGGTTTCTGTGTCTCCCTCTCTCTCTGACCCTCCCCTGCTCACACTGTCTCTCTCTCTCAAAAATAACTAAAACATTTAAAAATAAATAAATACATAAAGTAAACGTGGGCCTCGAACCCACAACAGCAAGATTAAGAGTCACACGCTCCACTGGCTGAGCCAGCCAGATGTCCCTTTTCTTGCTGCTTTTATTAATTTTTTCCCTTTACAACTTTTTATGAAATCCTCTGAACATACACAGAGGTAGACGAATGCATAATAAACCCCATGTTCCCATCACACAACCTCAATGATCGTCAAGAGGCCCCATGCTGAATCACTACTATCACATCTTTTTTTGCCCTTTGCCTGAACATTGTCACCGACTAGTGAGAGTCCACGATCCCGAAATACGCTCTGGTGTTTCCACCACGTAATCACATAAAGTGATAAAAACGGTTTCATCTTAAAATATGTGATCTTTTAAGACCTCATCCAATTCTATCCTATTTTAATACTGGTGAGAGAATGCAAAGACCGGACACGATACATCTTCATGCCAGACGTGCCCCAGAGGCTGACCGCGTCCCCCTCGTAACACCGGGCATTTGTGTGTACCAAACCCTCTTCTCCCGGCTTCGGAGACAGAACCAGAGTCCATCCTTACTGACCACGGCTCTGGAGCAGCCGGCCCCAGAAGCACGGGCAGGGCGCAGCCGGACTGTCTCTTCCTTCTTCTGCGACATCAAGCTGCTCCCTTCTCCCTGACAAATGCCGCGTGTGTGTCTACACACAGGGTACGTGTACGCACAACAGGGCATAATACGACTCCTTCCCCACCCTCCCCAAGGGGAACTTGAAGATTCTGGGGAAAGATTCTGCTTAAGTTCTGGTTTCTTTTCCCATATTAAAACAATGTCTGGAAATGCATTTCTACCTATGAGTTCTGCGGGCTTATTTGGCCTCTTATTGATAAACGTCTCAAAGGACTCCTTCATCAAGTTGATGAACTTCTCGTTCCTCTGGAAGCACACTTCTATCACGTGGTCCACCCGGTCCTTAAAATCCAGCAGGTCTTGTACCATATCTTTGTCTTTCTCAGGATTGATGACAATTGTTGTCCCGAAAGTCTACGAGAACACACACCGAATCAGCGGCAGGTACCACACATGCTCCCCTGCTACTGATCATGAGACTTTAATATAAATAATCACCGCTTGTGTCAAATACTAAACCATTTCAAAAGTCCACAAATTCAGTCCACATTCAAGAAGTTAAGTGAATATACAGTTAATGCTTTGGTGTTTGAATTCTGCTTTTGGAAGAAGTTATTAGTGGGAAAATGTCCATCGCTTAAAAACAGCAACAACTTTAACTGGGGCACCTGGGTGGCTGAACACCAGTTCGGCTGAACATCCACCTGTTGATGCCAGCTTGGGTCATGATCTCACATCACAGTTTGTGAGTTCAAGCCCCGTGTTGGGCTCCATTGGGATGCTCTCTCTCTCTCTCTCCCTCTGCCCCCCCACCCCCTCAAAAATAAATTAACATTAAAAACCCCAAAACTTTCACTTATAAATTTCTCAGACATTCCCATTAACCCAACATGCCTCCTTAGACTTCTTGACTATAATTTCCTTTCTCTTCCACTGCTAAGCAAGGCCCAGTTTTAGGCTGTATTTTTAACTCAAAAATGCTACATCACTAAAAGTCTGTATGTGACGACAGCTGTTTGATGATATAAATTGCGGTAGATACAGTCACTTTCTTCACTGTGTTTAAACGAGAGAGACCGCAGGCCCCAGAGTCACCGTGCTAAGCCCCACGTCAGCAAACCAGAACGTAACACCTGACCTAGCCTCAGTTTCAGCCCCTCTGAGGAACGGATCTTCAAGCGGTCCATCACTAGGCTTCTCAGCACTAATGAGGTCACCTGCCAGACACACCCTGGCGTCCCCTAAGGAAGGTGACCTTGCCGCAAGCAATCACTCTCTGCTACAGTAACTTCCGTGTCCTGCCCCCTCCTGCCTATAAAAGGCTTCCCTATCACACAGGCTCCTTTCTATCTGCTGGATGGTATGACATCCAATTCGTGGGTCACTGAATAAAGCCAGTAAGATCTTCAGAATTCCCTCAGTCCAATTTTGTCTTTTACCAGACATATACTTTGGGAAGACTGGTCTTAATAGCATGTATCCTATGTAAGTGGAGCCAGGTTACTGCTGAAAAGTTACAACTGAAACGGGCAGCGACCTCTTCCGGAGAGGACATCGCATGGCCAACCGGCGCGGGAGGGACGCTTCCCCCAGCCGCTCTCATACTGAGCGCATTTAAAAATCACACACACACGCTGTCAGGGCTCAGCTTCACTGTGATACCGACAGCGTTGAACATAACCTCTGATGTCATCAGTGTGACTGCATGTCCCCGACGGACACTCAGGAACAGCGCTCACACCACACTGGTTCTCACGACCCGGACGGAAGCGAGCAGAGGGGCCCTTCCTGTGCTCAGCATGCATTCCTGCTGCAAGCGCTACTTGTCAGCAAAACCCTCATTCTCTGCTCGGCTTCCCTAACATACAGCTCTGCTGCTGAGCTGACGCGAGTCACCCTGTCCAGCTCCACGTCCCGTGTAGAAATCTCAGGGGAGTCATGCTCGCGGGCACGAGTGTCCCGACTGGAGGCAGACGAGCAATCTGAGGACTGATTATTCCAGAAGGCAGCACGCAGGCTTGCCACTGCCCTTTCTGTTTAACTGAACTTTCTGTGATCGTTCCAGATTCACAGGCAGTAGCGAGAACAGAGACCCCTCACACGCTTGGCCCGGCTCCCCCGATGCTAACGTCGGGCAAGGCTGCAGAGGAGCGTCACTACCAGGATCCCGGCGCACGGCGCCCATCCAGTCCAGGCTGCCCCTGCCCCCCGACTGGTCACCAGGGCAGCCTTGTGCTCCCGCCCCTCCGTGAGCACGAGGGCCCTGCCGCTGCCTTCCCATCACACACGCAGGTGCGCCACAGAGCCATCGGTGCCGCGCCAGTAACAGATCCGCACAGTGGGAAACGCGGCCGCACACACCCGACGGATACACCAGAACATGTGACCGTTCTCATGAGCAAAGGCATGAAGTATTTAAAAAAAAGCACTTTCACAAAAGTGGCAACTTTCTGAAAGCCGTGGTTGTACGAGGCACCAGAGGCCGGGCAGGTGACCAACAGTGGCCTTTACTGCCAGCTGGCTGGGGGCGCTCACGGGCGGGGCTGTCTTTCAGGAAAGGTCTGCGTCAGTTCCCGGGGAGGCAGCGCAAGTCCGCTGTCCACCCCAGCCCCCGCCACGCAAAGAGCCCCCCGCCGTGTCAGGAGCCGCAGGGCCGGGAGCTGGGGCGCCCCCCGACCCCCTGCACGGGCCCCGCGCACCTTGATGTACTCGCTCCAGTGCTGCAGCAGGGCCTGCTGCCCGCCCTTCACGCGGCTGAACAGCTGGTACATCTGGGTGAGGTCGGGCACTCGGTTCTCATCCAGCAGCTGGTCGAGCCCTGCGGGGATATGGCGGGCGTGAGGCGGCTCAGCAGGGGGTCAGCGTGCGGGCCTCCGACGCGCGGGGCCGACACGTACTTCTAGGCGGGCCAGCTGGCCCAGGCCACGTGCAGAGACCCGCCCCGGCGGCCGGGCCCCACCGCAAGGATGCTGCGCTGGGGGCCAGAGCCCTGGTGTCACTAAGGCAGCGGCTGGCCCCAGGCCACCTCTCACTATCATCGCTCCGGGAGCCAGTCTGTCGGGGCGGGGGTACTGAGTATAACCTGTCAGTTCACTCACTGTTTTCGCTTAGAAGGCACCTAAGATGGTATCACATGAAGGTGCTCAGTAATGCCAGCTCTCCCCTCCTGGCTTTGCTCTGGCTGCGCGTGGAAACCCTACGCGCCGGTGTCTCCTTAGAGGCACTCCTACCAGCTGGCCGAGCAGAACCCACGTCAGAATATATGTGGCTCTTTATTTTTCTTACAATTTATAATAGACATTTATAATTATGGGCCTTCCCACCATTAAGCTTTAAGGTCTCCAATACCTTGAAATAAATCCCACAACCCCATCATGCCTTTCAAATGGTGACATTACACACTTAATAGTTACACAAAGTAATGTGAAGTGCCCAGTGTTCTAGAGGATGAGGCTGTGCACTCTGAACTCCAGAGCCAAGCGCACTGTGAAGGGCACAGACCCACAGGAGGGCACGCGGGACACTCCTCCGGGACGTCACCAGGGTGCGACAAGCAGCACGAGGGAAGTGGCACAAGAGGGCATGGTCCTGCCGCCAGTCGGGGGGGTCTGTCCAGGGTACTCAGGACCCTGGCCCAAGTCCCCAGCCCCTGGCAGTCCGCGTGACGGTCAGCCCCTCGGGGAGGCCTGGGGAGGAGGCCCGCGGGAGCTGTGGGTGTGCCGGCGCCCGTGGGCACTGCATGAGGGCCCGGC
Organism: Proteles cristata cristata; assembly: GCA_017311185.1. Lineage (NCBI taxonomy): Eukaryota > Metazoa > Chordata > Mammalia > Carnivora > Hyaenidae > Proteles > Proteles cristata. The sequence goes on along the minus strand of JAESUZ010000975.1, from coordinate 75,763 downwards.
TGCAAGGTGTCTGTGGCCCAGAGGGTGTCCCAGCAGCTTCAGCTGAACACAGTACGTCCTGTGATTCCTCTGTCTCGACCAGACACCTTTCACGATTTCCCTGAACTGATTTTCCGCTCAGGGCTGACATGCTCATTGTCGCTAATGGTTTTTAGTGACTGCCTTATTATAATAGATACCCTCATGCTGGTATTTACGATGTTTCAGTCACTTCCTTAAAATGTCAAGGGCGACCGTGCAGGTAACTGACACAAGAGTTAGGAAAATCTACCTTTCTGCAGAATTGCTGTTAAATGTTCTCCCAAAAGCTGTTTCTCCACACAAGCAATCAGTGGTTTCCTATTATGAGGCAAAGAGACAAAGTGTCAGCAGTTAAGTTAATGGAGAGACTCTGATCACCCACAAAGATGTGGCATTCACGGTCAGCAGGCCCCATAGGAGTTTCCCTCCTCCAGGGAACAGCCCCTTCCCTCCTCCGGAGACTCTGAAGGCTTTCTACAATCTAGTAAACAGCGCAGGGGGCAGGGGTCCAGGGAAAAGGAGACCCCGGCAGACAGAGACACAAGTGCGCCTGGCTGGCAATAGTCAAAATGAGGCTTTGCCTTTTGAATGCTAGGCGCGCTGGCTCGGCCCGCCCCCCGCCAAGGCTGAGGCTCTGCCTCTGCCTCAGGCCCCATAACCCACCCATCACCACTTATCAAGGAAGCTCCTCGGGGCGCCTGGGTGGCTCAGTTGGTTAAGTGTCCGACTTCTGCTCAGGTAATGATCTCGCGGTTTGTGAGTTCGAGCCCCGCATGAGGCTCTGTGCTAACAGCTCAGAGCCTGGAGCCTGTTTCACATTCTGTGTCTCCCTCTCTCTCTGACCCTCCCCTGCTCATATGCTGTCTCTCTCTGTCTCTCTCTCTCTCTCAGAAATAAATTAAAAAAAACAAAAAAGGAAGCTCCTGCGTGAGGCCCACTCCACAGGAGCATCACCTGAAACCGAGTATTTGAACATCACCAAGCATGACTGCCACAGTCACAGAGACACACACAACTGCCTTCCCGAGTACATATTCCGCAGTTCACTTCAGTTTTGTTGTTTTCTTCTTTTTTTTCTTAATCAGACATGTGCTTTAGTCCCAGGATTATTGATTTTGGACATCTTCCCAAGCCTTTGCTTCATAAATAACTTTCCAACGGCCCATCTTACTTAAACTTCACAGTGACCCCAGAGAAAGCACATACCCTCCTTGCGAAGGGGCAGACCGGGGGACTGTGTCCACTGAGCAGCAGAGCAAGGGGCGAGGGTCTGCCCTGGCAGCAGGGTGACAGGAGGTGAGGGCGCGGGTCAGAGGCCAGAGGCTGACAGCAGGGAGGGCCAGCAGTGCGCCTGAGCCTCCTCCGAACAGCTTCGGGGACAGTTATCAGCTGGCAGCGGCCGGCTTCTCCTTGCTGACTACTGAGTAGCACTGCCCTGAGTATTTGCAAGTTTTGTGTATGTTTTTATTTCTCTGTTTTAGGAGTGGAACTAGAATGTCAGGAAACACCGGACTGACTGACGCTCTGAGGAGCCAAGCGGTCTTCAGGCAGCTGCCGCGTTCCCGTGGGCCGCGCACCGCGGCCCCAGCCTCTCGTCCCCGCCAGTGCTTCGTGCCGCCTTTGTACTCAAAAAGCCACTGCAGCGAGCGTGAGGCGGAGCCACGCTGCTGCTCCGACGTGCGGTTTCCTGTGACGGACTCCGCCGAGCGCCCAGCTCTGCCTGCGTTCACAGAACCATGCCTCCAGGCAGCAGGTGGCCTGGACACCATCGCCGTTTTCACTCCACACAACACCCGTGTAAGCCCAGGGGCCGGGACAGGCCCCCCCAGCGCCCAAGGATCGATCTTCTAATCCACAATGACAGTTCGCTGACCATGCCAGGCAGCAGGAGACGGGGTCCTTCCCACACTGAGGGACGAGAGTCCCCAAGGCAGAGCCTGCCGAGTGACCTGGCTGCGGCGTCTGGTGGGTCACGAGGTGCAGCTGGAGTGTGCTCCACATGCAGGCGGCTGCCCACTGTGCTCTGGGGGCAGCCGGGGCAGGAAGGGGCGCCCGGAGCCCGGCGCTAAGGCAGGTGTGGCTTGGTCATCTGCAGCTTCCCTCTTCTGTCCTTGCGACAACTGTGTACTTTGTGACATCTGAATCACCCAGCGTGGCAGAGGCTGCCTCAGTCAGTGCGCCCTCCACCCACCTGTGCCTGAGCCTGGAGGTGAACCTCCTTTCCCTGTTATTCCTTTGCTTAAATAATTTGCATACACTTCTGAGCAATATAGTTACTAAAATTGGGAGGAACTTCCAATCTAGCGTATACACAGCAGTGGATAAGCATGCTTGAAACAGAAAAGGACCACTGTGCCCGCCGCCTACGGGTCACGAAGTAGGACGCCCGGCGACCCCGGAGCCTCACCCCTCCTCCACCTCGAGCTGGGCTGGCGAGTCCTTTGCTCTTCAGCACGATCTACCACATACATATATATATCTCCCTGACTGGTACACGAGCTAGCGTGGCCTGTTCTTGAACTTCACGGTATGTGGAAAATATCGACAGAAAAAAGTGTAGTGGATACTCAGCAAAGACTCTTATCCAACCCTGACATGATCCGATACGGCTCGTCCCCCCGCCCCCCGTGCATCCCTGCTGCCATGGCTCCCCAGCGCACCCGGAACACGGCTGTCCTGGCTTCAGCATGACTGTCCTCCTCTGCAGATCTGGGGCTCCTCGTGGGCCCATCAAGTGTCTAAGAGCAACCTGACCCTTCCCTCCTGACCCTCCGCCCTCTCCCGGTGCCGCGCCTCGGCCCGCTCTCATCCTGATGCCCTGCCGCGCCTTCCAGCCTTCCGTCTCGCCTCCAGCTCCCGCTGTCTTCCTAGCTCTCTCACTTGAATAAATGTTACGTGCAGGGTGAGAAACAGACATTCACAGGAGTTTTCCCTTTTACTTTTCCCTGGCTACTTACCAACCTCAGGTTTGGAGAAAAAAAATTAGATGAAAAGAAAAAATAACGTGACTTAATACCATAAATGAAAATTACAGCTACATTCCACATCTAACAAAAAAGTTTACAATCTAAATATATTCAATTATACTCTGTCAACATAAACAGAATCCTAATCTATAAACCCCAAGACCCCAAGACCCAAGTACCCTGGCCTCAGGTACTCACGACAGGGCACCTGTGACTTACAGGTGCTGGATAATCACAAACAACATGAGCAAACCCTGCTAAGTACCCTGCGGAAGTATTCCGATAGTACTGGATGGGTCCACAAAGGTGCCATTTATGTCACTAACCAGCCAGGCACAGGGTTCACTATCATCAAATTGCAAGAACTGAGTAAACGAATAGTACTCACTGTGTGCTGTGGTCTAAATACGTGATTACTCGGTCTCCTTCTTCCTCTAAACGCTTACTTACATGGTTAAGATATTCTGGAACCTTCCAAACACAATATTTAAACATGTCAGTAACAAAGATTCTTTTTTTTTTTTTTTAAAGTAACAAAGATTCTTGATGTTACCCAAGAAGCTGAAACATTGGTGAACATAGAAAAATTTTTTAAATTTTTTTTTTTAAAAAAAAGGGCACCATGTATATTCAAGGCAAGTGTCAGAACAGATGAACAGGGGAGGGCAGGATTCGTAGTACAAAGTTTCCTTAAACTCAATTCTGGAGCATAAAAGTGACCTCTAGAGCGAGCGCCTCCCTGCAGTGCCCTGCTCACCACCGAGTTCTGAGGACGTGGCCGCGGGCCCCTGCCGTCACGGAGGCCCTGTGGCAGGCGGGCAGTGGCACCCGGGTCAGGGGGTGCAGGCCTACTGGCACCCCAGGTCCCAAATGAGCGGGGTCAGCAAAAGCTGACCGGCCGACGGGGCGTTCACTCGAGGTGCCGCGCAGCGCGGCTGCCCCAGGCCGTGGTGCGCCTTCCGCGCACAGGAGGCCCCACGACACGCCTCTGGCCTAGCGGTGGCGGCAGCGCGGCCGGGTGCTGCGCAGGCTGCGTCCCCTCCAGGACGGGAGGCAGGGCCGGCAGTCCGTGCGCCCTGTGCTGTGACGAGTGACGTTTGGGGGCGGTCCCCAGGGGCTCCCTGCGGTCCCTGCTCGGACTCCTTCGAAACCGCTTACCACGATGGTGGGTTCACAGGACAACTACTGCACTATCTTCCTGTGGTCTCCTGGGTAATGTTTTCCACTGCCTCGCACAAATGGAAGGTTTGAGGTGCGCGTGGGTTATCTTTACAGTTAAGACTGACCTTTTATCCTCTTACTTTTACCTGAGTTACTCTGCGTGAAGAAGCTATCTTGTTGGCTTTCTTATTCGGCAGGGGAAGGGCAATAAGAGAGTCTTCAAGGCAGGGCCGCCGGGGGCTCAGTCGGTGCAGCGCCCGACTTTGGCTCAGGTCACGATCTCACGGTTCGTGAGTTCGGGCCCTGCGTCGGGCTCACTGCCGTCAGCACAGAACCCATTTGGGATCCTCTGTCCTCTCTCTCTCTGCCCATCCCCCGCTTGCACTCACTCTTGAAAACAGACATTTAAAAAGTTTCTGAGTTATAAGAAATTAACTCTTGGGGCGCCTGGGTGGCTCAGTCGGTTAAGCGTCCGACTTTGACTCAGGTCATGATCTCGTGGTTCGTGGGTTTGAGCCCTGTGTCGGGCTCTGTGCGGACAGCTAAGAGCCTGGAGCCTGCTTTGGATTCTTTGTCTCCCTCTCTCTCTGCCCCTTCCCTGCTCTTTCTCTCAGAAATAAATAAAACATTAAAAAAAAAAAGAAATTAATTCTTTACTGTCATAACAATGGAGTTTGTTACCAAGGATTTCAGCTAGGTTGTGGCTTTCAGAAGATTTCTTATAAAATGTGTATGTGGAAAGACAAACTATTAGAAATTAACTTAAATGCACATCTATAAAAAGAAATAAGGCGATTCAGAAGTACTTCCTTGTCTTACCTCTCTTTCTTGCATTAATCTCTGGCCTTCTGCAGCATATAAGCAATTAGTTTCTTCCAAAAATCTCACTTCAAATGAATCTTTATAGACCTAAGAAAAAAGCAGAGTTACTGACCAATTACAGAAAAGAAATCTGCGCTTGGAAGTGCTGATACACCCAAGCTTTCAGGGAGCAAGGCTGCCTTGAGGGTGCCCATGGGCCGCTCCCCCATGGGCCTCGGTGGGCGCCAGCCTACCGCCTGCTCTCCTCCCCGGTGTCACAGGCCCTCGGCCTTGCCCTGGAGCACCGGGTCTGTACTAAGGAGCTTCCTCTGGGGCTCCTGGTCTGGCATTAGCCTGACAGCCACGCCCCTTGCTCATTTTCAACAGGCACTTTTATTTCATTTTTTTGCATTTAAATCTTTCACGTACCCATTTATTTTGGTGTAAGTAGATAGACTATTAGGAAGCATTAGGGCATTTAGGATGGGACAGGTTACCTAAGGTCAGAGAGCACACTCAGCAGACACAGACAGATTCTTGGGAATTACTGGTAACATTCAGGACGGGACGGGTTACCTGAAGGTCAGACAGCATACTCAGCAGACTTCTCAATAAACTCCGATCCACGGCTTCGCCGTTTCTTTCACGTTCAATTAATAGCAGAATTCCATCAATACTTTTACTCTGAACCATTTTATCACTAATGATATGGTTTCTGAAAAGCTCCAATCCCATATCCCTGTACAAACAGTAAAGAAAAAACTACATTTTAGTTTCATGTTTTAGAAGTTCTAGGTGAAGCTCCAAGCTACGCTGTCACTCAGCCCACAGCGTTGATTTGCTAATTCTCTCAATCCACCTGCCAAGCACTCCTTGGCTGTGTTTTCATTTCTGGCCAGCCTCGTGTGCCTCGTATTTGCTTCTCAGCAAGGCTGTGTCCCGGGGTGGGTCAGGCTTATCACCAAGAAGCACATCAACCTGCAAACGGCACAGCTCACAGCCTTCCTCTTGCGGCGGGATCACACACTCGCCACCCGGCCAGCCCGTGATCCTTCCCTTTTCCGGCTCTGGTCCCTCTCCAGGGCTCGCCATACACCTCTTCCTCTGCTGGCGCTCAGTCCCCTCCCTTGGTGACTGGAGTGTGAAACATGCCGTTAAGAGGCCACCACAGGCCTCAGCTTGTCACTGAGGAAGCAGGAGGAGACCCAGCTCTGAGCTGTTGTGCGGACACCACCGGAAAACAGGTTCTAGGCTCTGTTCAAACACCTCCACAGGCCCCTCAGGAGCCAGACACCGAGCAGGTAGACAAAACTCAGTGCCTGGACCCAGCGGGGCCTCCTGAAGGGCGGCACGGGGAGCAGTGGGCAGGCTGAGTGCGGCTTCTGGGGAGCCCCTTCTGTGGTGAACCCTCTCCAATGCATACAACGGGGGGCCTTTCTGGTTCCCTGTAGGAGATGCAGGTCCGGGCTCCTGTGGTCTCAAGCCGGCTACCTGGGTTTGAATCCTGACCCGCCCCCTGCTTGCAGTGCCTCTGGGTCTCTGCCTGTCCTTCCTTAACCGTAAATGGCATCCTGCGCACTGCTCTGCCCCTGGCATCCCCTTCCACCCTGGGTCAGGCACGTAGCCGGTGTGGTACGGAAGAAGCGTTCACTGTTGCTAGGCTCTTCTTTCTAAAATCTCAACCTCCACTTATGGCTTCAGCTGCTCGTGGCCACCAGGCGGCCTTCCCGGCGTCAGGTCTCCCTCCTCCACACCCTGTGCATCCGGGCGGCTCCCGCTTCCCACAGACTGCACTTCAAACTCGCCGCTTCCTTTGCTTCACTACCACCTCCGTACCTCAGCTGCTCGCTGCTCCTGCCAGCTCTGCGAAGCTCAGGCCCAGGCCAGGGCTCACTCTCCCTCCCCATCCTGCCTGGACCGCACTATCCCACTCAGCTTTCCTGCCTTGATAGCAGCCTGAGGCTGCCATCGTCTAAGCCATAAGCAGGGCTTATAGTTTACACGACATGGTATTTTATAAACTATGTTCACAAATGAACAGTTCAGACCCGGCGGCCCAACCACCTGGGAGCTTGCTGACTCAGTTTCTCCGTCTGTAGAGTGGAGCCGATAACGGTCATCCCCTAGAGCCGTGCCGCAGACTCGCTCAATGAGCAGGTGCTGAACCTCTCAGAAAAGTGCTTTCAGCGGAGCGGCTATGTGATCTGCCTCCGTCCGGTGCCGCCGTCCGTGCTGTTTCTCCGAACAAAGGCTGCCCTTTCTGCAGGTGTGAGCGCGAGTCTAGCACAAGTGCAGCAGCAGATGCCAGTGAGAGCCACAGGGCAAGCAGACTTCCAACCACGAGTGTGTGAAGCTGCACACACACGAGGGAATATGAAACAAAGACAAAAACGTGTCCGTGGGTCTGGGAAGCAGAGGTCACGGCTACATTAGGGAGGGCTGTGTCCATGCCTCAGGTCAGAGGAAACAGATGCGAGGAGACTGAAAAGCACCTTGTCAAATAACTTGGGTTTAAAGGGGATGGGAGAAGGAGCTTCCGTGCAACAGAGAGCAGGAAGAAGCCGAGGGCGACCTCAGGGACAAGTCTGATCAGGAGAGCCTCAGGGGCAGACGGAGTGGTGAAGGCCATCAGCAACAGGGTGTGGAGGTCAGTGCCACAGAGCGGGGAGTCCCGAATCCTCCCTGTCCCTGAAGGGTGCCGTGCGACGGAAGAGCAGACCGAAAGGAGGAGGCCTCTGCATGTGCGGTTGGTCCGCCGGGTGGGGAGCCGTGGGGGCTTCAGGACTCCGTCTGGCTGGGGCCGGCTGCTGGAGTGAGCGAGCGCCGCCGCCTCTCCCTCCCGGCCGAGGCGAGCACTGCGCCCTTGCTCCGATGGCCCCGATGTGCAACGCCCAGTGATGGAAACGTGGCTTCCCACGGTCCTGCTTGTCTGCCCGCCACCTGCACTGTGACACTCGCTGCAAGCTGGGCAACGTGCCCCCAGGGGCGGCTCCTGGGCGTGGCCAGCGCGGCTGGCCCGGCGCGGCCCCCTCACTCCAGGGCTAAGTGTGCCTGGGTCTGGACGTGTGTGCTAGTGACTCTGGCTGACACGAAGGAGCACAGACACAGCCCTGCTGACTAGGACACTCACCAGATAGAAGGAAGCATGGAATTCTGGAGTACGTAAGTGCGATCCAAAAACAGGAAAATACTTCTGATCATGATCTGGCAATTAGAAAAGCATTTATTTATGTAACTTACTAACTAAATATTCAAGACCAGGCCTTCTGCACTGTAACTGTGGTGGCTGTCTTATATCTTAGAGTAACTGTTTCTTGATGACGGTCCCCACCAAGACCTTCAGGATTGATTTTTCCCCAAATTTAATTGCTCCTTTGGTGTTTGACTTTCATCTCTTTAGTCCAGAAAATCTGACTATAGGGAGATCTGGCCATTTCCTGCCTGATGTAGGTAAACCTCATGAGCCTGAAGAGATGCTCTAAGCTTTTTAAACACTTAGTCCTTGTCACATCGGCATGAGGCTCGTGGCCGTGTGCTTGACTCTCCTTTGCAAGCAGAGTGAGGACGACACAGGATCACCAGCCCCCTGTGATTCTCCTAACACAGCCTTCTCAACAGACGTTCCCTCTACTCTGACCATGTACCAGGTGGCTGGCCTGGAAGAGAGGCTCATTCACTGTCCCCTACTTACCTCATTACCTAGGAAAGCTACTGCAACCATGTTTGCTCTCATAGCCAGGTCAGGCTACAACCTCACAGGTATCAAACCAAGTCAGAATCAGTACATCTGCAAAGTCTAAGACTTTGGCTGTCCAGTTACAGTAAAAACCTGGAAATCAGGCTTGATTATCAGGAATAAACTGGGATTAAGAAAAACTTTAGAGACCCATTCAGGAATCAGCTCAGGTACCATAGACTGTCAGGTTGCTTTGAAGGTCACGTTAGCAGCTGGCCCCAATCCAGAGAAGCAGTCGTTCACACGCTGCTTTTCTCTGCCCTTTCGTTCCACTACGTTGAGCTGGACGGATGGCAGCATTCGACTCAACACGGAACCCCCCCAGCCCTTCTCTGTCTCAGCCCGTGGTTGGGCCCACCCTGTCCTCAGATGGGTGAGGGGAGTGGATGGGGCCATTTTTGGTTAGAAAGGGGGGCGGGGAAGACACCCTGCCAGCTGCCCGGGCGCCTTCCTGCTTAGCAACAGCAGAGGCTGAATGGGACCAAGAGGAAGCGTTGGTGACCAGACTCCGGGCACCACCGATGAAGATTATGGGCAGCACAGCGTCCCCGAAACCGGGGTTAGCAGAAAAGTCAATACACTTACCATTTGTCTGCAATGATCTTGCCAGCATGTGTTAATCTTCTTTAAAAATAAAACACTATCTAGTGAGTCTGTGCAGACCTGCTAAGGAAAACTTCAGAAATGCTGGCCAATTTAATTATTACAGCTTTAACCCCTTAACCGCAGCTCTTGACACTGAACGTACACATCATTTCGTTGTCAGAATACGGAGGGACTGGGATGTCCATGTGGCTCACTTGGTTGAGTGTCCAACTTGTGACTTCGGGTCAAATCGTTATCTCATGGTTTGTTAAGATCGAGCCCTACATCGGGCTCTGTGCTGACAGTGCAGAGCCTACTTGGGATCCTCTCTCTCACTCTTTCCTCTCTCTCCCTTTTAAAAACAAACTTAAAAAGAACACTGAAGGGCCAGAGGGACTACAGGTACAGGTTTCCTGCATCGCTGCACCGCGTTCCCAGTTTGCAACAAGCCCCCGGCCACACCCACCCGCGTTCCCTGTCTCCCTTGCTGCCGTGTGGCCGGGTCCTAGTAGAGGCCTGCTGGCTGCATCAACCGCCAAGCCACACGCTTCATGGGTCTGGGTGGCTGGGCCTAAGGGCTCATCCTGCAAAGGGTGGTGGGGGCAGAGAGTGACCCGCACTGTCCCAGTGGTGACACAGCAGGTCGACTATCAGCACCAGGGACCATTAGCTGGAGGGAGGTGGCTGAGACCTAACTTTAACTTATAGTCTCAATGAGAACTGATGTGAATCTCATTCATGCACCAAATTAAGTGTTCTCAGCTCAAAAATTAGAATGTTTTTTAAGAAGGCCCAACATACTGCTTATAGAGACAAGAAACCCCAACATGGGTTCCTAGAGCAAACTACGGCCAAAAGTGCAGAGCACAGCCTTCACAGGTTTGGGCAAAGTCACGGTCATAAACGTCTACGTGCTACGTCACAGCTTACAAAACCCCTCACATCCATGCGCCTCCAATCCCCCAACTGCACGACACAGACATTGCTCCCTCTGTTCAGTCTTGGCTCCAGGACCCTGGACCAGCGACGAACTTCCTTGAGCCCAGTTTCTTCCGAGCTGGCGAGAGGTTACATGGAAGACGCACAGCACGTACGGAAGCAGCGTGCAGGCCGGCGCGTAAGCCGTCAGCCACGCAGGCCTCAGAGCCCTCGGTTGGCGGGGAGGTCTGACAGAGCGAGGGGAGCCGGCGGAGGGCAGGACGCCGCCGGAACTTTGGGAAGAGGACAGACGGTCGGGAGGAGCCAACGGGCACATCCACAGCCTTGTCGCACAAGAGCAGCTGACCTCGGCCAGTGGTCTCAGCCACACACCTTATTTTTTCTTGGGGCTTTGCTGATAATCGTAAGTCCTATGAACAAGCCCATCATTCAAGGGTTAACATGTTATTCTGGAAAAACTCATGACTGCTCAAATTTATAGTGGCCTACGATATGAGAACCTTACACAAACAGTCTAAAAAGACAAAGGATAAGTCACAGGCACACACAGTGGGGACCCGGCAGCTCTGGCACAGACACAAGCCACTTGCCGACACCCTGGCAGGTCTCCGTGGCATCAGCTGCATCAGCTGGGGGGCCGAGCTCTGTCCCAGCAACCAGTCGCACGCCACCGGAAGGCGCAGGCGCTGCGAGCAAGCGGCACTCGGCCTGGCACAGGGTGTCCTGGGGAGGGAGAGGCCCCGTGTGCGGGGCTCAGTACATGAGACGCCTCCCCTCAATTAGCTGGGTGAAGCCACCACTGGCCATTTCCCATGGAAATCAGCATGAAGCGGTCAGGCCAGCATGAACTGAGCTCTAGCCTAGACACAGCAAAGTGCAGAGCCTCACACGAGCACCCTTGGGGCCCAAGACACGTCACAGGCTCCCATCACTGTCCCCTCCCGTCTGGGGAAGGGCCAGGCCTAGCTAAGGGTGTGAGCAGTGTCCTGAGAGGGGTCCGTCACGTGTCAGACAGCAGACACGGACCCCTCATGGCGGAATGCACATACGCACACCCGCCATCACGAGGAGGAGGAAACCCAAAAGACAATGCCCACGCCAAAGAAAGTGATAGGTTCTCCTTTCGCCCACGCTGTCTACACCGGGTTACCCTGCTCTCCCTCCCCCGCAGAGCGTGCCGAAGGACAATCTGCCTGCACCGCAGCTCACCGCTTGACACTCCTCACCTCAATCAGGTCTCCCTGCTATGAGCGCACACAATGACCTTTTCTTCCACATTTATCAAAGTTCACAGTTTGGACTCTTGAATTCTCGCCTCCCTCATTAGTCTACAAAGCCCACGGAGGCAGGAAGCCCATCGTGGTGGAAGCCCGTCGTGGTTGCCTCTGGGCCGCCGCACCGGCTCTGCATCCTCAGCCTCGCGCTAACAGCGAGTGCCGTGTGGACGCACAACCCGGCCCACGGCCGGCGCCCCGCACGCACCCGCTGACGACATGCTGGTCACATGGGCAGAGGGTGTTCGTAAAGAAGCCCAAGGCTCAGTCATCTAAAGAGCAGGAAGACACAGGGACCCGTGAAGACACCGGTCACCTGCGTCCTGTGTGTGGAGCGTGCGTTGCCAGGGGGAGGCCGCCCGGAGGCCAGCACTGCCGGGGCTCACCGCGTGCGGGGGGAGGCCTATCACCAGGAGCGGGGAACTTCTTTCGAAAGGAGCAGGTACGTGCAGAACGCAAACACGTGAACGAGGGAGCAGAGTCCGCGCTGTAAGAGGACTGCAGTGACGCCAACTCCAGACGACTGTTTCCCGCCCGCCCGTGGGGCCTCTGGGGCCTGAGCACTCCTCCTGCCTCCCGCTGTCCTCGGCGGCAGCATGCGCCCAGCGTGCTGGGACTCTTACAAAGCGGCCCCTCATGAGGTACAGAAACACCCCGGAGACCAGAGACCGGGACACGCCCACGCTGGAATACTCTGGAATATGACCGCCTCGGGGGCCTTGGCCTCTGCAGCAGCTCTGACCTCCGCCCCTTCTCGTCTGGGGAGGCTGCCCCCCTTTCAGCAAAACGAGCTCTGAGGGCAGGACTGCGTCCCCATCAGCCACCCTCTCCCTGCACACAGCCCCTCCTCGGCGCAGACGCGCTCCCAACTCCCCAGGCAGACTGGCTGCCCTTTCCTTATGCCCCAGGGGCTTCTCTGAGCCTTTAAAACCCTCACCACCCGAACCATAAGTGCGTATTTTTATGCCCTCGCCAACCCCGCTGCGGTTTAAGCTCTAAAGGGCCAGAACCTGCTTCGCTCCTGTTTCCGGGGCCCACCTTGTCGCCAGTCTCCTCCTGTCCACGTTGCTACCAAACACGATCCAATTGCACTGGATTCTTGCTTCAAACACCTGCAAGGGCCCAGACTTAAACCCAGATCCTTCAGAATGTGCACAAAGACTCACACCCAAGCTGCAACTCAGAATTACTGCCTCAAATTCCACCAGTGCCAGCCAGGTTCTGGCGCCCATGAGCATCCCTCTCTGATGGCTCACCAATGCCCTCTGGCTTGGCCTCGGCCTCATACTCCATGATGGGGCTGCAGCGTCACACCGCCTGCAAAGCTCTGCCCCAGCTGCTGCTTGCCTTCCACATCAAGATTCTGATAATTTAACATCTTGGAACTCAAGATGCCTCACGCCTAAAGACATTTCATATGGCAGAGTGCTCTTATCTTTCTTCTTCAATGGAAATACATGTTTGCTTTGGGTAAGCTTTTGTCAGCGGCATCAAGGAAATATGACAGCGCTGCCCCCTGCCTCTATCTCAGCACCAGGCGTACCAGGAGGAGCAGAAGAGGTGACACCATCACTTCCCTACTGTCAGTCAGAAGTTTGGACAAGAAGGAAGTCCTAGCTGAACGACTGAATTAATGAACGTTCCTGTAACTTACAGAGTAGAATTAAGAGTGGCAGATGGATAGTTGGATGAGGTAATCGCGTAGTCTTAAGCCAGCTAGAGCCAACTAGGTAAGGAACGATCACAACAGTTCACTAACATGCGCCTGTCAGGAGGGACACCCGGGAGTCTGCTGACTTGCGGAAGTTCCTGGGTGCACCTGCCCAGGAGGGGACACCGCGAGAGTCTGCTGACTTGCGGGATGTTCCCTAAGGTGTGCCTGCCCAGGAGGGGACACCCGGGAGTCTGCTGACTTGCGGAAGTTCCCTAAGGTGCGCCTGCCCAGGAGGACACCCGGGAGTCTGCTGACTTGCGGGAAGTTCCCTAGGTGTGCCTGCCCAGGAGGGGACACCAGGAGTCTGACTTGCAGGAAATTCCCCTAAGGTGCGCCTGCCCAGGAGGACCTGGAGTCTGCGACAATGGGAGTTCCTCAGTTGCCTCAGAAGACACCCAGTCTACGGTGCAGCTGTGTGCCGCAGCTTCCAAGTCTCTTTCGCCAAGCGGCCCCCCTCAAAACACCTTATTGAACAAACTTTTGCAAGTGCATGCAGTGGCGCTTGCAATACGCCACCGGCAAATTTCTCAAAAAATCCTTCTGCAGGTGCCTGTGTCACCTGCTCAGAGAACTCAAATCGTTATTCTGGAAGGGTGCCCATTTCCTCTGAAGATGCAGAGTGTCATAGTGTGATTCTAACCTTCTGTCAGGGAGCTGAGGAGTCTGCCGGCTGCAGGGAAGTTTTTAAGGTGGTGCCTGCCAGGAGGGACACCACGGGAGTCTGACTTCCGGGAAGTTCCCCTAAGGTGCGCCTGCCCAGGAGGACACCCGGGAGTCTGCTGACTTGCTTGGAAGTTCCCCTAAGGTGCGCCTGCCCGGGAGGGGACACCCGGGAGTCTGCTGACTTGGGGGAAGTTCCCTAAAGGTCGCCTGCCCAGGAGGGGACACCCAGAGTCTGCTGACTTGGCGGGAGAGTTCCTAAGGTGCGCGCCTGCTTCAGGGAGAGAGGACACCCGGGAGTCTGCTGACTTGCAGGAAGAGTTCCCCTAACGTGCGCCCGCTGGGAGGGGACACCCGGGAGTCTGCTGACTTGCGGGAAGTTCCCCTAAGGTGCGCCTGCCCAGGAGGGGACACCCGGGGTCTGCTGACTTGCGGGAAGTTCCCTAAGGTGCGCCTGTCCAGGAGAGGACACCCGGGAGTCTGCTGACTTGCGGGAAGTTCCCTAGGTGCGCCTGCCCAGGAGGGGGACACCCAGGAGTCTGACTTGCGGGAAGTTCCCTAAGGTGCGCCTACCCAGGGGGACACCCGGGAGTCTGCTGACTTAGGAAGTTCCCTGGGTGCGCCTGCCCAGGAGGGGGACACCTGGGGAGTCTGCTGACTTGTGGGAAGTTCCCCTAAGGTGCGCCTGCCCAGGAGGGACACTGAGGTCTGCTGACTTGCGGGAAGTTCCCCTAAGGTGTGCCCTGCCCAGGAGGACACCCGGGAGTCTGACTTCTGGGAAGTTCCCCTAAGGTGCGCCTGCCCAGGAGAGGGCCTTGGGAGTCTGCTGACTTGCGGGAAGTTCCCTAAGGTGCACTGCAGGAGGGGACACCCCGGGAGTCTGCTGACTTGCGGAAGTTCCCCTAAGGTGCGCCTGCCCAGGAGGGACACCCGGGAGTCTGCTGACTTGCGGGAAGTTCCCCTAAGGTGCGCCTGCCCAGGGAGGAGACACCGAAGTCTGCTGACTTGGGAAGTTCCCCTAGCGTGCTTCGCCAGGAGGGACACCTGGGAGTCTGCTGCCCACCTTGCTGACTTGCGGGAAGTTCCCCTAAGTGTGCCTGCCCAGGAGGGGACACCGGGAGTCTGACTTCCGGGAAGTTCCCTAAGGTGCGCCTGCCCAGGAGGACACCTGGGAGTCTGCTGACTTGCGGGAAGTTCCCTAAGGTGCGCCACCACGGGAGGGGACACCCGGGGTCTGCTGACTTGCGGGGTTCCCTAAGGTGCGCCTGCCCAGGAGGGGACACAGGAGTCTGCTGACTTGCGGGGAAGTTCCCTAGCCGTGCGCCTGCCCAGGAGGGGACACCCGGGAGTCTGCTGACTTGCGGGAAGTTCCCCTAAGGTGCGCCTGCCCAGGAGGGGACACCCGGGAGTCTGCTGACTTGCGGGAAGTTCCCCTAAGGTGCGCCTGTCCAGGAGGGGACATCCAGGAGTCTGCTGACTTCCGGGAAGCCTGGGAATCAGGCTCATCTTCAGATGTCAGCATCCAGATGGGCTCCTGGACCCATCATCACCTAGCCTCCAAGATTCCTGTGCTGTGGCACTGAGACAGGAGAGGCGCCTCTGTGTGTTCTCAGAGGATGCCTCGGACACATGGTGCATACTGGCCACCTTCCAAAGGTCCAACAGTATGGTCACCTTTGTCCTGAATGGCCTTGTGATTTCCAGAGGACAGAACTCTGCCGGGAAATACGGCACAGGTATAGTTGCAGATGCCAGCACAAGAGACCAGAATGGACTCCGCTCGCACGTTAACGGGGAGGCCCCTTGTTCCAGGCCACATGGGCTTCACTGCCACGGATCATCTAGAGCTTCGATAGCAGGTGACAGGCAGCTGTGGCTGCCCTGAACGCTTCAGTTTCTCAAAGGAAAGGGAAAGGGACATAAAGGACTCCTTCAGCCAAAACAAGAGTTAGAAATGAGTAGGCTGCAAGTACCTACTTCCACAAATTAAGAAAGAGACCTGGAAAAGTGCAGTCACAAGCAGCTGTCTGTAATATTAAACCCCCTTCCTACTTCTCTCCCAAAGAGATGTGTGGCTGACTAATGAGGGTGGGGGGTGGGCAGGAGGCCTGGGCCACGGCCGGGCTGTAAGGGGCCCCGTCTCCCTGGCAGACACCAGTCCTACACGGTGTGCTGGCAAAACTCGAAGATGGCCGCACCCCGCCACGTACTTGCTGAGCACACCCTCCCTGATTGGGGGGGGAGGGACAGGAATACGGTGGGTTACATCATAGGAGACGGTCTCAGCAGACCAGAGGGGGGCATTCTCCTGCTGGCTCCGGAGAAGCAACTAACCACCCCGTGAGAGAAGAGGCCTCACAGCAAAAGCCAAGGGTGGCTTCCGTTCTCAACGGAGGGAAAGGAGTTCTGCCTGGAAGGCGGCCTGTGGGAAGTCTCTGACCGCTGGCCCCGCAGTTTCAGTCAGTGACACTCTGAGCAGAGACCCAATGAACGGAGCTGGGACTCCCCACCCACACGACCGTGAGCCTACAAACGGTGCTGGGTTATGTCACCAAGTCTGCAGGCATTTGCTATGCGTCGAACTAATATAGACGGTTTTGTACTAGAATAAAGGATAGCAAAATAGAATTAAGACGCTTACTAGAAATCTTTCTAAACACTTCAACAAGACCCAATAAATGGACACTATTTATATGTTATATATAAATATACAACAAAAAACTCCACTTAAAAAAATCTGTTATGTTAGGTCACATGAAAAAAATGTTAGCTTTTGTTCTATAAATAAGAGAATTTTGAAAGCTGTTGTTTTAACATTAAAAACACTCATTACTTCTTTATCCTATTAACGTTCAGCCTCAAAAGATTTAGGTAATGAATAGAAACTCATGAGCCAAAAAAAGGATATTCTCTAAACTGAAGGATCTGTGCTTGGACGTGATCTTCACAGACCTGGCGCAGCTGTTTGTAGAGTGTTGGGGAAACTTTGTGAGAACAGAGATTTTCAACAGCCTAAAAACAAAAGGAACAAGTGAATTATTCACCATGAATAACAAATTATTTCTCTGAAAAGACCTGTGTATATAAAATCACAATCAAAACAGACAGGCATACTTCATACTTACACGAACTATAAATAAACTGTTATGTTTAAGTTCGAGGTGATTTGTTGGAACACTGAAATCCAGGAAGGGTTTGGTAAAAATGTAACAACAGCTAATATTGAACACAGGTTGGACAGCACACCTATGTCAGCCCATGACCCCTGGGACCCGCTTGGGGTCCCTGCGCACGTCTGAGCACCTACAGCGCCCTACTTTCTTCTGCTGCAGCAGTCTCTAAACCTGGCCACTCACCACTCTCACCGTGGACTTGAAAACAAACCTGGAATGTTTCCATTCATTTGTCTGAGGTGGAAGACGCAGGAAACATGGATGAGTTTACCTTGATGATTATAAGGTGCGACCAGGGCAGGAAACTCCTGAGTGCCCAGGCCACACTGGCTACGTTATACTATCGCCTACATATTTTTCTGCAGGCTGCATGTGTAATTTACCTAGGCTTGTCTTAAATTAACGAAGCAAGTATTTTAAGCAGAAACACTTTTCATAAAATATTTCTATCCTCATCAAAAATTATGTATATTCTCACCGGTTCTAATAAAATTTCGTTTCAAATTTCATGTACAAAACCAGGATCTCATTCAATCCAAATGAGATACTAAAAACAGAAATGTAGTTTTTTCTACTGACTAGTTTTGAACCATCTAAAAAAAATGGGGAAAACACTTTAGAATCTGAATTTAACTCAAATACTATATTCCTGATGAAATAAAAGTTAAGTTTTTATAAAGCTATTTGTTATAGCAAGACTTGTAACTATTAATGGTTCCCGTGCTTAGTATTACAAGATTGCTACCTATTAATCTAAGTTAAATAAATACAGTAACCAGTACCATATAAAATAAAATACATGCACATCCACACAGGTCAAAAGGGAACAGGAATGAGGATGTTAAAAATGACAACATGTTTTTTAGCAAGTTTATTACCAGCATAACAGCACAACATGGTCTTCCCCTGCGTGCTGCCTGGCTATACAAGGGAGGGCTGTTTAAATCCCCCAATTTCTTTTTTTTTTTAAAGATTTTTTTTTTTTCTAAGAGAGAGAGAGAGAGACAGCGTGAGCAGGGGAGGGTCAGAGAGAGAGGGAGTCACAGACTGAAACAGGCTCCAGGCTCTGAGCTGGCAGTCAGCACAGAGCCCGACGCGGGGCTCGAACCCACGAACCGCGAGATCATGACCTAAGCGAAAGTCGGACGCTTAACCGACTAAGCCACCTAGGCGCCCCTAAATCCCCCAATTTCTTTCTCAGACTCTGTACTTCTGTCTTTATAATTCAGTCAACGATCTATCCGTGTCTTTCTTAAAAATCCCAAGGTAACCTGATGACAAATGCTTTTTGCTCCAGTGAGTTAATTGTTAGGCGATTCCACAGACACAATTATTATGAAATGCTTTGGTGTGATACATGAAGAAAACGTATTTTCTTTGGTAAAAATCAAGCCAAGCTTGGTGGTACATGTCCTTCACAGAGACTACCACTGACGAAACCACCCTGAACGCTCTCATTCCTGAACGAGGAGTCAGTGTCCTCGAAATATCTTCCCCAGTTGTGACACGCTGTCACTGCTGACTTTATAGCGCCGTTTCTCATCTGTGTCCTACTTGGCACACGGTTACTATTTACATGAAGCGCACTGAAGATCTGTTTTTAAAACGGAGAACCTGGGGGCCTCTTAAAAGCACCAGCTGAACCCTGCGTAGACAGGTTTGTTGTGGGCGCTGTCCCTCCGTGTCTTTTGCTGAGTCACCGCAGGTGTCTTCATGTTACAGGCACCCTCACTCGGAAGAGAGTGTGGCCGTGGCAGGGCCCCTGGCAGACTTTTCTGTCACTTACAGGAGCCCCACAACACACAAGCCCCCTCCCCAGGACAAGCGCTGGGGCCGGAGCCCCGCCCTGACGCGGCGGTGCCGCCTGTGGGGTGTGAGGCAGGAACCTCACGGGTAGGGTGTGTTTCACGTTACCCCCTCGCGTGTGTAAGAGGCGCAGCAGATAGAAGGAATTCAACTGGACAGAAGGACACGGGGGTGGGAGGGTGCTGTGTTAGGCAGAGGGTCCTTCTCACTGCCACTGAGCCAGGGGAAGCCGCCTGTCCGAACCGCCCAAGCGCAGCTCTCTAATCTTGGTCGGCCAGGCCTCCACGCCCAAGCCCTCTCCAGGCTGCTGTCTGTGTGGGGACAGACAAAGGCGTGGAAGCCGGAGGGGCTGGCAGATCAAAGCCCAGTCCCTCTGCGGGGCGGAGCCGCAGCCCCCAGAGCAACCGGCAGGAAGGGCCAACGGGGCGTTAGAGTGAGTCGCGGGGTGGGAAGAACGCACAGCATCACTGAAATGAGAGCACACAGTTCTGGAAGATGATCTGCCTCATCTAAAGGCCTTGAAGGCCAAAGCTGAGAGTAGAGAGAAAATGGAGTGAAAATAGTGTGAGAGATGGTAAAGGAGAAAGGCAGGCAGATACTAGGAGCACGTGTTTACGTAGACGAAGGGAAACGAGAGGCAGCCCCCGGCCCTGGGGTAAATCACACCCGGGCCAGCCCTACAGGGCAAGGCACGCCAGGGCCACCGCGGAGCCCACACTTCACACTTCAGTGGAGGCCAGCACAGCGTTCTCCTGGCACACTTCCGGGTGGGGATGGGGGCAGCGATGGCCCCAGTTAAGCAGTACTTGGTCTTTTTTTTAAACTTTTTTTTTTAATGTTTTATTTATTTCTGAGAGAGAGACAGCGTGAGCAGGGTAGGGTCAGAGAGAGAGGGAGATACAGAATCTGAAGCAGACTCCAGGCTCTGAGCTGGCTGTCAGCACAGAGCCCGACGCGGGGCTCAAACCCACGAACCGTGAGGTCATGACCTGAGCCGAAGGTGGACGCTTAACTGACTGAGCCACCCAGCCGCACAAAGCAGTACTTGGTCGTGAAGGCAGACACCCTACTCAATGGCGGGCCCGCTGAATGGTGATGAGCTCACCACTCGGAAGAAGGCACTAATGGGGCTCTACACCCCGGGTTCCTGCCTGTAAGAAATGAGTAGAGAGCAATGTATAAGTCAGATCAGAGCTCAGATCTGAGTGAGAGGATATGTTCGAGAGGGGTTGTAAGTGCCCTGGCCGGGGGAACTCTACGGCTGACAGCGGGCAGCGTGGGCTGCAGGGCTGACCCTGACTGCGCAGGAGACTCCGGCTCCCAGACGTCGCAGTGAACTACTGAATACGGAGGACTAATCCCACAGAGCACTCAGAACTGCTGATTTATGGAATCCTTTTTACTAAGCTGAAGAGATTTGAGTTTGGATATTCTCCTGTTTTTGAGTAACTTCTGTATTGAGCTCTGTATTGAGCTTCTATATTATGTTGATTAATTTGTCACTTTCTGAAATTGGTCCATCAAATAACGTGTTTATAAGTGTCTGCTACTCGTTTTCTCTTTGTGGCTCTCATTTTCCCTTTGCAATCTGTCTAACCAGTTTGAGCCAACCTATTAATATGCTCAACACCTAACCCCACACTCTCCTTCACTAAATCATCACCAAGCAGGAGGGCTTCAGAGGCCTTGGTCCGTGACTCAGGACAGCACGGCTCTCCTCAGGACAGCCAGTCGCCCATCAAAAGTGCTTGAAATCAACCTTGGCCCTTCTCTGAAACCCTTCCTGAAAATGTAGACTTCAGTGATCCGTCGTCCATTATGCTGGCGGACAGGACTCAAATACACAGGCAGGAGACACACACGATAAACATTCTTCTGCAGGCGCTAATTCCAGATTTAAACTCAGGTCTTTAAAAACAGACAAAAAAATCTTCACATTCCAAGTCTCCTCCCCCACGCTCTGTCAGAGGAAAGTGTGGACGGGGAACGTTTGTGTAAACTTTCCGCTCACCACACTTCGCACCTCCCTCTTACACAGAAACAACAGGCAAACTATACCAGACACACAGGAGTGAACTTCTCCTCCAGGCAGGCCTCCTGAAGTGTCCAAGTGGTGACAGATGCCTTGATGGGGAGAGAAGAGACCCTACTTTGGGAAGACTAATGAACATCAAAACATAAGAGCTTTTCCCTCAAATCATCCTGAAAACTTCCTACACACACACACACACACACACACACCTACCCACAAACTTTCATACTTCAGTGAGAACTGTCACTTTCACATAAAATTCCTCACAAAGCATATACTATACCACCTCATTAAAAACTTCAACTGTGTTTTGGAACAGCAGGTAAACGCACAGACTGCTGTAGCATAAGATCAGGATAAAGCAAGCGTTCAATGACTCCACGATGATGTCACTTACTATTTCTATCCTGTTTGCTTCCAAAAGAACTGAGCAGCTCACTTCCCAGAGAGGTACCTGAAGTCTGGGCACCTCTCTGTGAGTGGCCAGGAGCCGGCCTGTGCCCCTGTCCTGCCATAAGTTAGTCAACTGATCCCCACCGGCCGCACCTCCTGGGATGCCCCATGGAACATGAGATTCCATTCTGGAGGCAAGCACCCATAGCCCACAGGGTGTCAAGATGCACTTGGACACCCAGGGCATCTGGAAACACTTTATGGTAACATGTACGGTGGCTATTATGAAATGCACTGCTGGGTAAAAGGTATGGCAAAGTCATTCTACGAAAAATGAAAGGCAATCGATCCCAGATAGACAAATCTCCAGGACAAGAAGAATAATGAAACCTGGCTGCAAGATGTAACAGTCTATTAAATTAATAAACCTACGAGAGTTTAGATACTTGACGGGACTCCTGCTTCTGGTCAAGATGAAATAAGAGGAGTGGATAAGCCCTTCTGTCTGAATCAACCAAACACCACACAAAGTGTGTGAAACAGTCTGCGAGGCACCACACGCTGGGCCGTGAACGAGAGCAGTCTCTGGGGGGGAAACGAGCTCGGACGCCCCGACGCCCCACGTCCCTGTTTCCAGGCCACAGAGCAAGTGATGGGAGTGGAGGCTCGAGTCTCCGCGACGAAAGCCTACAGGGAAGACATGCAGCCAGAGGGGCACGGACAGGTCAAGGGTCCCCCTCGAGGACTTGGCACCCCTGTGCGAGCAAACTGCTGGGGACAGGGAAAGGGACAACAGCGTCTGGTGCCCACACGGGGCCTGGAAGAGCACCTTCCTATGAGCCAGACTGGAAAGCCATTAAGACAGTGGGCCCCGAATACTCAGTCGGGGGGCGATGAGCCCTGGAAAAAAATACTGCTCCAGTCCCGCCTAACAGATCTTAAAAGCAAGACTCTAAAAGGTCAATGGTTCCCAAATAATTTAACATGTCCAGAATGAAACTCAAAAATATTTGTAGAAATACAAAAATATCTACCACACAAATCAAGATTCACAATGTCTGACAGTCAATCAAAGGTAATCAGATGTGCAAAGAAGTAGAAAAACACAACCCCTGATGGGGAGAAACAGCAGTCAACAGCGGCCTGGAGCTGACAGGAAAGAACTGGAAGACAGACACACAGAAACAGCTGTTGTAACTGCAGTCCCTCCGTCCAGAAGTTACGAAGTGACAGGAAAGATACCGGAAAGATTCAAATTGAGCCCCTGGAGAGAAAAAACAATGCACAGGACGAAAATGTCACCAGATGGCACTACTGGCAGAATAGATGCTGCAGAAGCTTAGTGAACTTGAAGACATGAACGACCTAAATAGTTCTACACCCACCAAAGAATTCTGTAGTTCACAAACTCTCCAGAGAGAGCCAAGGTGGCTTCACCGGGAACACTCTCAAACATTTAGGGAAAAGTAACACCAATTCTATTCAAACTCTTCTAGAAAATGAAAAGGAGGGAACATTTGCAACTCATTTTATGAGGCCTGCATGTCTCTGAGACAAACTCAGACAAATACGGTTCAGGAAAACAACACACCAATTTCCTCCGTGATCATAGACGCAAAAACTAATGAAATGATGCCAAACTGAATCCAACGGTATCAAAAAAAAAAAAAAAAGCAACACACAACTACCCAGTCAGAGTTATCCTAAGACTGCAAACTGGGCTTCCCATCTGAAAAGTCAACAACGCAATAAACTAAAAAAACAAACGTTGTATATCACCCCAATAGCTGCATGTACTTTTCTGGTAATCTTTCAGCAAACCAGGAATGGAAAGGCGCTGCCTCAACCTGATGATGGGTATTTCTGAAAAGCCCACAGGCAACATCACACTCCATAAGAACCAAACAGGAGTGTGTGCTTTCACATCCTCTACTCATCATCATTCTGGTGGTTCTGAACAGTGTATCAAGGTAAGAAAAGGAATTAAAAGGCATGCAGATTAGAAAGAAGCAAAACTATCTCTTATCTCTGTTCATAGGCGACATGATTGTCTACGTAGAAAATCTGATGGAATCCACAAGCCACTGGAAGCGAGGTAAGAGAGCAGTACACTAGATCAATGTATAAACTTAAGTTCTACTTCTATATGCTAGCAAAAACCAAAAATTAAAACTATTATTTATAATACCACTAAAAATATGAAATGCTTAGGGCGCCTGGGTGGCTCAGTTGGCTAAGGGTCCAACTTGGGCTCAGGTCACCATCTCATGGTTCGTGGGTTCGAGCCCCGCATCGGGCTCTGTGCTGACAGCTCAGAGCCCAAAGTCTGCTTTGGATTCTGTGTCTCCCTCTCTCTGCTCCTCCTCTGCTCTCACTCTGTCTCCCTCTCAAAAATAAATATTGAAAAAGGAAGGAAGGAAGGAAGGAAGGAAGGAAGGAAGGAAGGAAGGAAGAAAAACGCTTAGGGCTAAACGTACAAAAGCTCTCCTGGACCTATACACTGGAACTAGAAGGTGCTGTTGAGAGAAGTAAAGGAAGACAAAGCAGAGAGCTGTCCCTTGTGATCAACTGGTAGACGTGGTGCGGTCAGGACACCAATCTGGAATCCGACATGATACTAATCCAAATCCTAGTAGGCTTTTTTGGTAGTAATTGGCAAATGCTCTAAAACTCATACAGAAATTTATAACAGACCACTACATACGCACTCAAGTGGCTAAAATAAAAGACTGATAATACCACAAGGCCGCAGAGCTCCTGGAGCTTCCCTACACCTGCTGGTACATATACAGAATGGGACTCAGGTGCTTGGGGGCTCAGTTGGTTAAGTGGCCCACTTTTGATTTCGGTTCAGGTCACAATCTCACGGTTCCTGAGATCGAGCCCCGCATCCGGCTGCACACTGAGTGCAGAGCCTGCTTGGGATTCTCTCTCCCTCTCTCTGCCCCTCCCCTGCAAGTGAAGCTTGCATGCGTGCATGAGCTCTCTCTCTCAAACTTAAAAAAAAAATAGTATAGCCACTCTGAAAACATGAAATGCCTTAAAAAGTTAGGACTCTGAGACCCTACTTCTCAATATTTACTCAAGAGTTCTAATGTTCATAGCAGCTTTATGCATGATAACCCCAAACTGGAAACCCAAATGTCTGTTAGGTGGTGAAATGATGGTACTCATACTACTCAGCAACCAAGTAACAAATTACTGTCACGTGATGGGCATGACACTCCAAGAACTGTCCTGAGCGGGAGATGCATGGTTCCACTTAAAGGAGATGTTAGATTGGTGGAATACACCAGCAGGAGATCAGTAGTGTGCAAGGAGTAGGTCAGGGGAGAGGCGTGACCTTTTTCATGCAGAAACAGTCCACATCTCGATTGTGGGGGCAGTTATTTACACCTCAGTATAAAATTTACTGAAGTACACATTATATGCAAATTATGTCTTAATAAAGTGGATCCAAAAGTATAATAAACTTGTTATAATTTAAGACAAAGAGGAACGTATGTCCATCAACCTGTCAAAAGTAGTCTTCCTTGGATGGCAGAAGCATAGGTGGTTTTATTTCTCCTGTTTGTACTTTTCTGTAATCTCCGTTAGTTTTATGATGTAATCGCTTATGCAAACAAAAAAAATTTTAATTGAAGTCCCTTAATAGGAATTGTGGTATCTTACTGTTACCTAAAATGTAGACAACAGACTAGTTAACGAGTGCCATTCTCTACAAATGGAAGATCAGAAAAACCAGTGTGCTTATAAACGGAATATGCCTATAGTATGTGTGCTTTTGACCATTTTTTGCTAAAAATGGAACATCTTTAGACTAAACGTAACTAAATCTGTCTGCATATCTTTTTTTTTTCACTTATATTCTTTTTTTTTTTTTTACAAATAGTTTATTGTCAAATTAGTTTCCACATAACACCCAGTGCTCATCCCCACAAGTGTCCTCCTCCATGCCCATCCCTCCTCCCCCCACATCCATCAGTCCTCAGTTTTTGTCAGCATTCAAGAGTCTCTCATGGTTTGCCTCTCCCCCTCTCCCCCACCATTTCCGCCCTTCTTCTCCCCCTTGGTCCTCTGTTAAGTTCCTCCTAATCCTCCTATACGTGCACACGTATGATATTTGTCTTTCTCTGCCTGACTTATTTCGCTCAATCTGTCTGCATATCTTAAATGCAACAATCAAAAAACGAGAAAACAATCTGTATGAACAAGAAGCAGTAAGTGTTCTATGCAACAACGAAGTTATAATAAATCGTTGTCTCTGGAAAGTCAGGACAGTCGCGTGGCTCTAAGAAAACATCTTTCTCCCGAAATGGCCTAACTTTATCTTGCCGGACAGCCTGAAAACAAAAATCCCGCAACCGCCAAGAACCAAAATCCCGCAGCACCTCGGGGGCAGGCCGTCGCAGGGCTCTTACTGTTCTGGACGAAGGCGGATGCTCGCGCTCCCGGGACTTCCCTCATTTCCGATCTGAAACAACACCGAGGACCACACGATCCGCGTCTGCACCACACTTCCTGGCCCCGGATCAGTGTGTTACCTACACAACCGCGACAGCACCCAAGGGAGGGAGGCGGGACGGCAGCCCCGCCGGGTCCGGGGCTCTCGGCAGAGAAGTGCGGTCACACGGCGCGCCCCGCCCGCCCCCGGGGGGCCTCACCTGGTACAGCTCTTCCAGGTTGTACCTGATGGAGGTGCTGCTCTGCACGGCCCTCACCGCCCCGCGGAGCTTCTGCCAGGTGTCCTGTGTGTAGTTGTCCGGCAGCCTGGGTCTGTCTGCGGGTCCGGAGAGCCCGAGTGAGGCGGGGCGCGCTTCCACGAGGAAGCCCCCGGGAGCCCCACTCGGCCTCCGCCGGGCGAGCCCCGAGCGGGCAGCGCACGCGAGTCCGCCGGCGCCGGCTGACCCGGGCGCGCGCCGGCAGGACGCTGGCGGGGCCGCGGGCGGCGGGGGAAGTGAGCCGCCCGGGCGCCCCGGTTCCCCGGGCCGCGACGGCGGGCAGCGCGGCCGCGGGGACCCCGGTCCCGGGACCCCGCGCTCCCCGAGACCCCCACGGCGCCGCCGCCCCTCTCCCCGCCCGCGCCCGTTCCCGGCCGCCTGCCCCGCACCCACCTCGGAAATTCTTGATGACTAGTTTCCTGGAGCCGCCGCCGCCCGCGGGCTTGGGCGACACGGCGGCCGCGGCGAGGGCCGCGGGCTTGGTGAGGCCGTTGGTGTGCCCGACGAGCGCCGACAGGGCGCCCTTCCTGGGGGTCTCGTCGGCCATGGCTGCGGCCGGGAAGCAGCGGGCGCCCCGCCCCGTCCCGCCTCCCCGGCCGCGCGGGCGGGCGGGCCTGTCGTCAGCGCCTCCCCGGGCCGCCCAACCGCCGCTCGGCCGGCCCGGTGCGACCGCGACCCCGACCCCGGCCTGACCCCGACCCGGCGCCGGGCCGCGCCGCGTCCGCCGCGCTCGGCGCGGAAGCTGCGACAGCCGAGGGGGCGGCGGGGCGCAGGCCCGGTCAGCTCCGGGGCGGGCCCGGGCACCCAGGGGCTGCGGACGAGGCGTCCTCGCCGAGGAGACGCGGCGAGTCGCAGAGCGGACCCCGGCCTTCCTCAGCCCGGGCGGGCCGCCATGCCTGCCCGCGACGCGCTCCCGCGGACGCTGTCCCTCCGGAACCAGAGCGCGCGGAAGGCAGGGGCGGGGGGACCGCCGACCTGGACGGACCGCGGGCCGGAAGTGAAGCTGCGGGGGCGGGCGCGCAGGCTCCGCCTTCTTCCGGCGGAGGCAAGGCGCCATGGCGCACATCACCATCAACCAGTATCTGCAGCAGGTAACGCGCGCCGTTCTAGGGGTCTGCCGCGGGAGTCCGGCGGCCTGGCGAGAACGCGGGGGCCGGGGCCAGTCGGCTGGGTCACTCTGCCGGAACCCTTAGCCGCCAGACGGAAAGCGAGGGCGACCGAGCAGGTTCACTGACGGTGTTTCCCGGGGACCTAGGGGCGCGCCGCTGGGCGCTGACCTCGGTTTAGGGAAGTGCCAAGTGGTCCAAGCGGACCCGGGGGCCTGTTAGCCACCTGAGCAGTGGGGCTTCAGCCGTGAAGGGCCTGACCCAGGGACAAAGCCCCAGACAGACGATGGTGGGATGGAGCAAGCAGGTGGTCCGGCCGGGAACGCTAGTGGAGCGACCATCGAGGACACGGTTAGCACCTGCGGACTCCACATCCTTTGGGAAATGATCTCCCGGGAGTTTTGTCCGCATAGCCTCTTAACGGCGGAGCATACTGAAAGCATAGGTGTGCATGGATTCAAAGCTTTGCATCGAGTCCCCTAAACTGCTCATTCTTAGAACTGGAACTGTGATGATAAGGAAAAGAGAGAGCGGATCTTAAACATGTCTGAAGGAAACGTTCCATCAACATTCTGTGTTGGAGGGACGGGGAGAATGAGTCCAGGTTTCCAGCGTGGGCAGCGCATGAGCGGAGCAGAATTGGAGCGAGAAGAAAACTCGGTGTTGGACATGTTGAGTTCGGGTTGTCTGTTGGCAACCAGGTAAAGATATCTAGGTGGGAACTGAATATAGTCTGACGTGATTAGGACCGTTCGTTGCTTAGATATTTGGTAAGTTGGTTAAAACGGGAACCGTGAAAAACAGATAAATGGTTTTTAAAAAATTTTAAACGTGCAGGTATGCAATTCATTTGCCAGTCTGTTGATTGAGATCTAAGACCTTTCTTTTAAGGATAGAGTTACTGTGGCCATCTTTGCAGAGTTAACATTTTCCAGTACCTGCTTATTTAAACCTGGAAGGAAAGATATTTGAGAACCAGTTTGAATAGAGATTCTTTCTAGAGTTTTATGTTTTTCTGAATCTTTTTTGTTGTGTACCTTTTCTGTGATAACTTGCTAAGAGCTCTTGGGTCTGGGGTTTGGTTTTACTCTCCTCTAAGTTTGTGAGTTCTCTTGTTAGTTTCTTGGATGCTCACAGAACACATGCATTCCTGGCCAGAGACCAAGGGCCTGAAACTCCGTGCGGTGGGCGGCGTGGGGCCAGCCTGTTGGTCCGCTTGGGCCCAGATCCCACTGGGGGATGCGTGGGCTCAGAAGGGTGCCTGCACATGCGTGCAAGAGGGAAACACTGAATTTGGGGAATCCACCCATTTTGTAGCAGGCGGTGAGTAAGCCTGCGTTTTGTTCGGGGTTAGGGATGGGGGAGATATTGCTTCATTTCTCAAGGTGACCAGCCACATACACAGCCCTGAACAGTGGTGCAAGTGAAAGGGCTAGAGGTCAAGGCCACGTGGGGCCAGCACGCCCAGCTCGAGAGCCCACGAAGGGCTGTCTTTCCCAACAGTTGGCCGTAGCTAAGATGTCCCCTTGTCTGTTGAGGCACTTCTTATTTAGTGCTCTGCGTTTCAGGAGGCAGATAGTTTCATTGCTGTTTGTAGAGGACGAGTTGGATTAATTTACCTTACGTTTCCCCACATTTGCTACTTCTAAAAATTGTTGTCGTACTTAGAAAAAGATCAGTTTGCACATACAGTTGACTCTTGAACAATGTGGGAGTTAGGGGTGCTGACCCCCGTGCATTTGAAAATCCATACATAACTTTTGACCCACCAATAACTTCGGTACTGATAGCCCACTGTTGGCCAGAAGCCTTACCAATCCCATAAACGGTTGGTTGGTAAGGCTGCTTAGTGTGTGGTGTTACATGTTGTATTCTTACAACAAAGTGAGCTGGAGGGAAGAAGACGTTAAGAAGTTCCAAGGAGGAGAAAAGACGGTTATAACATTAGACTGTAAAAATCCACATCTGAGTCGACCCTCAGCTCAAACCTGGTGTTTTCAAGGCTCAGCTGTACTTCTCCCCGAAGGTGGACCGCTTCGTTGTTTCTAGCATCTCTTTGAGGGCTGGTGTTATTTTATTGGTGTTCTTTACTTCATTCTTTTGTCCATTCTACAAACTCTTGTTTCAAACAGCAAGTTACTTTTTCTTTAACGTTTATTTATTTACTTGGGGGGAGGGGCAGAAAGAGAATCCCAAGCAGGCTCAGCGCCGTCAGCACAGAGTCCAAAGTGGGGCTTGAACTCACAAACCGTGCAATCGTGACCAGAGCTGAAATCAAGAGTCAGGTGCTTTACTGACTAGGCCTCCCAGGCGCCCCAGCAGCTTACTTTTTAAAAACTGTCTACATTTACTGTTTTTATTTTCCCAACTTTTTATTCTGCAAATTTTCAAAGCTGCGGACAAGGTGAAGGAAGTGCAGTGAAGACGGTACGCTCCTCACCCGGCCACCCTGTGGGCCTCGTCCTTCCCTCTGGGCACCTGCACTTCTCTCTCCTGAACCACGTGAAGGAAGTCGCTGAGCGTGGCCCTTCGCTGAGGACCGAGACCACTCTGCTGTCCAGCCGCACAGCCTGTAGAGCAGCCAAGACATTTTACGTCAGTGTTTCCTAATGCAGAATTCAAGATTCACCCAGAGTGTTCTTTGGAACCTCTTCTTTAACTCCAGGATCCAGTCAGGTCACTCTCTGCATTCGATTGTTTCGGACTTTAATCTCGAAGAGAACTCTTGCCATTTTCTGAGAGGGGATTTGTTTTATGACAATTAACTTTTTAAAACATGTCCAGGGCAGTGGGATCCTAGATTTCTCACCATCAGCCTTTATTTGACTTTTAACGATTAGCTGTGGGCTAATATGGCTGGTGTAGGTGTCCTGTGGCCTCACCCCAGGAGGCCTGCTTGGGGGGTCCTCCCTGATCACCTGCTGAAGGAGATGCCATCAGGTTGCTCCAGGGTCGAGGTACCTTTTCCCATTGTTATTGGGTTATAATCTGTAGGGAGGACCGCGGGGACCTGGGAGCATCTGCCCTCCACCCTTTCACAGAATGGTCTCCGCTCTCCTTGCAGGTCTTGTTTCAGGTGAGCGGCTACTGTAGTGTTTGCCAAGTGGTGATTCTCTCACTCTTTCTACATCTGTTAGGTACTGTTCCATCTGTTAAAAATGCTTTTCCCTGTGCTCTTTTTTAAGGATGTATTATTATAGATTATTTTTTATGCCAAGTAATAATCCAGAGCCAATAATAGGAATATTCTTATTTGCCTGGGCAGCTCAGTCAGTTAAGTATCTGACTCGTATCTGACTCGCGATCTTAGCTCAGGTTATAATCTCATGGTTGTGACATGGAGCCCCGTGCCAGGCTCTGTGTTGATAGCACAGAGCCTTCTTGGGATTCTCTCTGTCCCCGTCCCCTGCTCACGTGCACACACAGTCTCTCTCTCAAAAAATAAAGAAACATTAAAAAATTATAAAGAATACTTTTAATTATTTTTGAAGCTCAGCCTGTCCCAGGTTTGGCCACTAAGAGCTCTTTCACACTGGTTTCTGGGGCTTTCTGACCTGTGTCCATCCTTCCTTGAGCTCTGCTTTGCTTTCTGATATAGTAATACCCACACCAAGTCCCAGCACTGGACCGGTCTTTTTCCAGCAGCTCTAGCAAATTTCAGTGGGGACCAGAGTTCAGTGGGGACCGGAGCTCAGCGGGGACCAGACCCCAATGGGGATCAGTGGGAACCGGAGCTCAGCAGGGACCTCGGCAGAGACCTCGGTGGGGACCGGAGCTCGGCAGGGACTGGAGTTTAGAAAGCCTGAGGGCTGGCTGTGCTCATTGCCTCTGGGGGTGGGGTGTATCATTACCTCTAGGCCTTGTTAGCAGATGGAGCTAGTAAATGTGTTCTTAAGAAATGGCAAGTTCCAGGGGCACCTGGTTCGCCCTTGCTCTTGGGGTCATGAGCTCAAGCCCCACATTGGGTATAGAGATTACTTAAAAAATTACGAGTTCTGAGAGTAGATGACTCTTCCCTGCCCCCTCCAGCCTCCATGGACCAGCCTGGAGCCTGGAGGTCGCCAGGTGACCAGCAGTAGCCAGGAAAGAGCTTTTTCCTGGGAGTGCCCGGAGCCAGTGCGCCACCTGGTGGGCTGGGCAGTGACGGGACCGGGCGCCCAGGATCACCCCAGGGCTGCTGCCGGGCGGGCGCACCTGGGGTTCAGCTGCGGGGTCCACGGGGCTGACTGAATGAAGCCAACGGTTCTGAGATGTGGCATAGCGACAGTGGCTGACACGGGTGCCTGGCCGGTGGTGGTCCTCGTGGCCCCTGAGGAGCATGTCGGTTCTTTCAGGATTTGTCCGTGGTCTGTTGCCGTCCCTTGTCACCTCCACCCCTCCTGTGACAGGAACTTTGGCAGCCTTTATCAGCTTCCTCGAGGACCAGTATTTTGTGATTGCTCTTAATAATACTTGACATAACCCCGCACAAATCTCTCGTTTCTTGTGCGTCCCGGGAAGCGGATTGTACTCTACACCTAAGCGCACGTGAGCTTCCGTTGGAGAGCCGCTGGCAGTCTTCAGTATGTGCGTTGTCTTCGGTGATGGCCTCCCTGAGTGGTATAGCCGACCAGGAGCCGGGTCCATTTCTTCCGGCTGCGATGCCGGGTGTAGGGTTCCTGGGCGGGGTGTGGGGGGGCAGGTGTGGCCCCCCCGCAGCGGGCGTGCCAGCACCTTGCGGCCAGCGGTGTGGGAGAGCGCCCGCTGCTCTCTGCTGCTGGCAGTGGCTGGTCTGGCCGCCCTGCTCGCCTTTCCTCCTGTGCTGGGTGCGCGGAGGGGTCTTGTTGCGTCTCGCTGCCGGGCAGGGACGCCAGCGCCTTCTCGCGGGTGTTCCGCGGGGTCGGCTCCGTGTCCTGCCTGACTCCGCTCTAGATACATCGTACCGCGTGTGCAGCTTTCTCTCCTCAACACGGTTGGGATTTTTGTTATCTTTGGGAAGTATGATTTTAAGATCTCATTTGCTTTTTTTTTTTTAATGTTTATTTATTTTTGAGAAACAGAGGGACAGAGCACGAGCAGGGGAGGGGCAGAGAGGGAGGGAGACACAGAATCCAAGGTAGACTCCATGCTCTGAGCTGTCAGCACAGAGCCCGATATGGGACTCGAACTCATAAACTGCAAGATCATGACATGAGGTGAAGTTGGATGCTCAACCGGCTGAGCCACCCAGGCGCCCCTGGATCTATTCTTCCTCAGCTCTCAGGCCCCCGTGGTTTGGCTGTGACATTTTTTTAGCTGTTGCCATTCCTTTTTGTATTTTATACATAGGTTGACTCGAAGAGGTTTGTTTGTTTTTTGGTTTTTTTTTTTGGATATATGGGGCTTTTAAGCATTTTTTTTCTCACATAAGCTTTGTAAGTGAATTGCCAAGTGTCAGTATGACTGAGTAAAAGTAAAATAACCCACCTTCGTTGATAACTGGGCTTACCTTGCTTGCTCATTGTTTTTAACAGTCACCTGTTTATTTGCATCCAGAAGATCTCATTCTGAAATGTAGTTGCTGTTTGCTAGCTGAAGAGAGTACTGACTCGCTGCATTTCCTTTATTCGGACTCCCTTCCGAGTAGGGAAAATGGAGTTCAGCGGCACACAGCCTGTGGTTTAGGTTCTGTGAGGATAGGGTGTTCTGTTTTCTACTTAGCTTCTCTCCTTTCAAATGTTGCAGGTCTATGAAGCGATCGACACCAGAGACGGGGCGTCCTGTGCGGAGCTCGTGTCCTTCAAGCACCCTCATGTTGCCAACCCGCGGCTCCAGGTGGGCATGAGGGCCATCCACGCCGGTGTCTGAGAGGCCCCGGGGTGACCGGCCTCCTCGGGGAAGTGTGCAGTTTGGGTCATTCTCTTGAACATGTTAAAGCCTGCGTTTACGGCATATAGAGTCCCAGGTATTTACCTACTCTCTGTGTCAGATACCATCCTGCGGTTTGCGTCTCAGGTCCCTGTAGTTACCGCACACGATCCTCTTGGCTCAGAGACATGCACTGTGTGGCAAGGTCGTCCAGGGTCATCCAGCAGGCGTATGGTGTGGCTCAGGCTGTGGCCCAGCCTGTCTGTCCCCAAAGCCCACAGGTGCGTCCTGCTGTAAGGAAAGTGCCCCGGAGCAGGGCTCCCGTCTGCCTGTCCGTGTCCTGCCTGTGGCTGCTCTCCTGCCACAGAGCACCCCGGGCAGGTGATGGAGACCTGCCGCCCGCAGAGCTAACAGTATTTAGCATCTGGCGTTTGACGCAAAGCGTTTGCCAAATCCTACACTAAGCTACAAGTACCCTTGACCTGGCAGGTAAGTGATGCCCAAGCATTATTTTCGATAGGGAGTATTCTTGTTAGTTTGTGAGGTCCCCTTTCCTATGGTTCCCGTTAGGTCATTCTGACGAGTTCCTGTTGGGAGCACAGGTTTTGTTCTGAAAGAAAGGAGCCGTGTGTGTCGGAGATTGTATTTGGCAGCGTACAGGCCGTACCTCAGCCCAAGTGAACCAGCAGCGGAGGCTGTTCGTAAGTTCCCCAGCTGGTTCTCCTGGGTGACGGAGCTGAAAACCGTCGCTCTAAATGGAAGTTAGTGCCAGAGGCTTGCTGGCCAGATGTGCCGCTCGGGTGCCACGCGCCCTCTGTTGCGTCACCGCGTGTGTATCTGTCATCTCTCTGTGATCCGAGGTTGATCCCTGCATCATGAAACTCCTTGGTAACCTACTTTTGTTTGTTTGTTTGTTTTGTATTTATTTCTTTTTGGGAGAGCGCAAATGGGGGAGGGGCAGAGAGAGGGAGACAGGATCCGAAGCAGGCTTGTGCTGACAGCAGCAGCCCGACGCGGGGCTCAAACTCACGAACCGCGAGATCATGACCGGAGCCGAAGTCAGACGCTTAACTGACTGAGCCCCCGGGCGCCCCGGTAACCTGATCTGCTGGTTCCACTCACTGGTGGCCGTGGTTGAGTAGAACGGGGGTTTCTCAGATGGCGCCCTTCCTCCCGTGCTCACACATACGTGTGCACACGGACCTCCCGTGCCTGTCCACACCCGCGGGCTCCTTTCATCCTGTGTGTTGTGTGACCTGTCGTGGCACTCACGTCATGTAAAATCTGGCCATCGAGAGGGAGAGAGAAGAAAACGTTAGAAATAAATGTCAGCTAGCCTAGGACATCGAGAGGGTGGCTCTGTCGAGAGGGGAGAAGGTTGATTCTTAACGGGGCATCATCTCTGGCTCATGCTGCCCTATTTATTTTGCCTTCCTTGTTAAGCACATAGTAGTTGCTCAGTAAGTATTTCTTGACTCACTGTTATATTACGTTATGCACAGAAGCATCGAGGGTGTGTTGGACCGCGGTACACAAAACATGCTGTGTTCATGCAGTCTTTGTCACAGGCCCTTAGTAATGACTCGTAAATTCAGGAATGCTGGAGTGGCAGGTGTTATGTGAACTGTAAACTGTAAATTCCGTTGAAACAAGTTTGTCTAAATCTCTTTCTACGTATTGCGTTCTTTTAATGCCTTTTAATTTTAATTTTATTTTTATCATTTGTTTTTTTTATCATTCAGCTGGCCTCACCAGAGGAGAAATGTCAACAAGTTTTGGAACCTCCTTATGATGAAATGTTTGCTGCTCATTTAAGGTAACTTGTTGGTGAGGAAGAAAAGTAAAGCAAATCTGGGAATTGCTGAAGCAGCTAGGGATTTTATTTAATGTCATCTGAAGTTTGAAACAAAGAATAATTTACTTTGAAATGAAAAGTACATTTGTAATTTTACTTTGGTAAAGCCTACGAGAACTTTCTGAAATTTAAACTACTTTAAAATTTTAATAAGCTTTTTTTCATTTGAAGGATCATGGATGCTTTTAAAAGTTGAAGCTAAATTGTGGTCCTGCACATTCATTCATTCATTCGTTTGTTCATTTATTGAGAGAGAGAGGGCACAAGTGAGTGAGGGGCAGAGAGAGAGGGAGAGAGAGAGTCCCATGAGGGGCAGAGAGAGAGAAGCAGGGCTCACCTGAAGTAGGGGCTCGAACTCGGGGACCGTGAGATCATGACCTGAGCCCCCGGGCGCCCCGCACATTCACGTGCTCAGAGTGGTGCTGGGACCATTGACTGGTGTATCAGCTGCACACGGTCTGTAGTCCTGGGGGGCTTTCAGCTCACCGCTGACTTGTGCTGCCGGGTGTGGAGTGCTAATGCTGAGCAAAGCAAATGAAAGGCTGTGAGCAGGGGAGGGGCAGAGAGAGCGAGCGAGCAGGGGAGAGGCAGAGACAGAATCCCAAGCAGGCTCCACACTGTGAACATGGAGCCCAACTTGGGGCTCGAACTCACAAACTGAGATCATGACCTGAGCTGAAACCAAGAGGCAGACACTTAACCGACTGAGCCCTCTGGGCGCCCCAAAGACTGCTTTTTAGTTAAGTCTCCTGTCTGCGGTTTTCATCATTCGCGTGTTTAGTGGACAAAGCTTGACGTGCTAAAGGACGTGTGTGGCCTTTGGCTGACCTCCTGCCTGCGTGCCTCCGGTGTTGAGCAGCCTGGGGTGCGGGAGGCAAGGTGGAGGGGCCCCGGGGGGGGGCTCTCTGGAAAGGTTGGGGGTGCGCTGGGTTCCTGGCAGTGTGAGGCACCTCGCTGTTTCCTGGCTCTGCGCAGTGCGTTGGGGTTTCAGATTTGGGGGTGAACTCACTGACGCCGACTCAGTGAGAGCACTCCCAGCCCCCACCCCCCACTCATGCAGTGGAGGTGTTGTGCTCTGGTTTTACTGGCACCTGTCCCTGTCACCTGCTGGAGCTCAGTCTCCTCCCAGGACCCGAGAGAGTCTTCCTGGGACTTAGCGTGGGTTTCAGCTCACACCGGCCCGTTTTAGCTCAGACGCCATCCGTGTGTGTCCCTCCCAGTTCTGCAGCCCCGACTGTAGGGTCAGCGGAGGACCAGGCGTCTGTGACCGGAGTGAGGCGTGGGGCACGTGAGGCTCGCCTGCGGCTTCTGCCCCTCAGTCCTAAGTCCGCGACGTTTCCTCTGCAGGTGCACTTACGCGGTCGGGAACCACGACTTCATAGAGGCCTACAAATGCCAGACTGTCATCGTCCAATATCTTTTTCATCAGTGTTACTGTTCAGTTATATCTGGGGTTTAAGATCTTGAAACTTGGGGCCGGTTTTATTCATACCTTTAATTAGAAAGAAATGAAAACCTTTTGGAAGAGAAAATGGTTTAGCCTTTTCATTCAGGTGCTTACATTTAGCACAGGCCTGAAGGCTGCCCTCCAGCTACCTGGGCGGTGACGGGGGTCAGGAAGAACACGGGTTACGACTCAGGCTTTTCCTTAATTCTGTTGTGAGGATAGTATTTCCTTTAAAGCATTAAGTCTCGTTACAGGCACTGCGTAGTCCCTTTGGTGACACACAAGAACTCTGAAATCCAGGCATAGGGACAAGAAGACATGCATCATCCTTTGATTGTGGTCTCTAATGACCTTGACCGAGCCAGTTTCTGACTTAAGTCATTTAAGTGATATCTCCTAGCTAAGGCCTCAATCAACAAATGTCCTAGTGTTTATATGTATCTCTAGGCTTTTAGTTTGCTTCTTTTTTAACCTTGTTTAAAGATACAAAGGAGAGTAGGTTACTAACTAGGTTACTAATTTAGGAATTCTGTAATCAAGGAAATAAACTTTATACTACAGGCTCTAAAACATATTATGCGTAACTCATCATCTGGGTTCAGAGAAACCAAATGTTTGAAGTTGCCCATTAAAAAATCTTAGCCTCTTACCTTGGAGAATGTGTGTATGAAATAAATATACTTACTATACTAATGTCTAATGACATTCAGATGTTTGTGATTTGTACACTTTTCCCTCAAGAAGTTCTCTCTCTGGTATGTCATCTAAAGTTAAAATGTAGAGTCCCCCGTGTGTCCTCACCTGTGGCCTTCCTGGGGCTCTGAACACGGTTCCTTCCTTGACGTGGCACGTCCTTCCTGCGGGCGTTTCAGGCACACAAGGAGGAGAACTGGTGAGTGTGAGCAGAGGCAGCTGGGCCTGGCAGGTGGCAGCTTTTTACGTTTTAAATTTTTTAGCAGGAGCTTTTTAAACTTTGTTCCAAATAAACGTGTTTTCTGTGTGGAAATTTAATATCCCATGTCGATGCAGGGTAAGAGCAGCCCCGATACTGGCGTTTTCATAGTGTAAACATTACGTGGTAGACTGGCCAGCTCGCTGTGTGTTCACATAAATACGAAGCCTTGTTTTTATTTCAGCCCTTCCAGACCCCAAAACGTATATTAAATACTAATTTTCCCTTCAGTTGTCAATTTTGAACTTTGGGCTTTAACTTGGATAAAAAGGCAAGTCAAGTTCCTTGACAAACTGATTCTTAATTTTATGTGTTTTGATTTATTAACTGTAGGTAAACACGGAAATTTTGTTTATACTACACTAACTGAAGGCTTGCAAATATCTTTTACTGAAAAGACAAAAAGCTTTTTTTAACTGAAGACTTGTCTTACACATAAAACCAATACTGCCAGTTAAATTAAAAAAAGAAACCATTTGATGACAATTTGTATGTCTCCAGGGTTGGGTTAGGTCTTCCGAAACCACATCAGTCTCTAGTGAGCTGTTCGGATGGTGGTTGAAGGGAAGGAGGAGGTGCTAGAACAGTGTGAGGAGGTGCCGCCTTGGGCTGAGGACCCTGGGCGCACTGGGGCCCAGGCCTCAGAGGAGGCTCGGGCAGTGGGTGGGCTGGAGGCTTGAGTCTCCAGCATCTGTGTGGATCGGAGAGCTCGGGGCTGCAGCTGCCCTGACGGAAGGAGAGGGAGGCAGCGGGTCCTCAGATCCCTGGAGGGTGCTGGCCCCAGGCGTCTCTGTTATTCCCAGCGATGGCCATGGAGTCCCTGACCTTGTGGCCTCTTCAGGCATTCTTGCGTTTTTGCTCCGTAGGGCTCTGCCTGTCATGTATGCTGTGGCCCTTGACCTTCGAATATTTGCCAATAATGTAAGTTCAGTTTCTATCTCTATTGTTTTAAAACTCAAACTCTAATTCTACCTGTTGCTTAATTTCACGTGATTCTGCCCGGACTTTTGAGGGATGAGTGAGTGGGTTAGGAGGTGCCTGGTGCAGAGCGGAAGGGCAGGAGGTGGCTGGACTAAACTCTTGTCGCTGGGTTGATGTGAAAAGATTGAAACACGATGGACGTGGAGGGAGTTGTTCCTGAGCGTGGCTGCCCGGGCGTGGCACGCGGCGGGTTTTCCGGGGGCAGAGCCGGGCCGGAAGATGGGTTCCGCACCCTCTTGTGTTACGACGTGGCTGTGTCCAGTCTTGAAGAATTCCACCTTCGTGTCGACCTGGGAAGCAGCCGGCGGGGCTCCCTGGTGCGAGGAGGTGAAGCTCTGAGTGTTACAGACCGGTTTGCCCTTGGGGGCAGCACGGGGCAGCTTGGGATGGGAGCAGAGGTTCTGAACTCGGTTCCTACACGCCTTTCCAGGTTTGAAAATTACTGATACGTTCTGATTCCGAACAAGGTGGAGCAGGCGCAGCCTTCCTCTCCATCCTGCCGGGAATGCCGAGGCCGGCGCGGCTCCCGAGCGGACAGATCAGGCTTGGGACTCGCAGAGCAGCGGGCGGTGGGTTTCCTGCGTTCCCTTCTTGCCTCCAGGCCTAGCCGGGGGCCCAGAGGAGCAGGAAACCCAGAAATACCCACAGGCAGCGACGAAGAGGCATCGAGGAGAGCAGTGGGGAAGGCAGCCCCGAAGCGCGGACCTGTTCCGTGGTCCCTGCCGCGCCCACCCGCCTGTGTGGGTCCCCCAGCCCTGCGGCGGGGCAGTCCCCGCCAGCGCGCCATCGGCTGCTGGAGCGAGATACACAGGGTCCACAGTCCTTTGACCTCGCGCCCCGAATATCACGTCTCGGGAGCCTCAGGAGGGTCTTGGTGAGGACAGACCGCCCACAAACGCCAGGGGCTGGAGTCCCTGACCAGATGGCCGCCCAGTGGCATCAAGAAGCCTCGGGGCGCAGCCGTGAACACGCTGGAGCAGATGCAAATGTAGACGGCCTCGGCAGAGAAATGGAAGGTGTAACGGAGAGCTACACGGAAACTTTTAGAACCGAAAAATGGAACTTAAATGTGACTTCTCTGGGGCTCCAAAGAGCTTTCGTTTATATGTGTTCTCTTTATATTTATCGTACAGAAAATTTTAACTGGAATTTAAACATTTAAAGAAATAAGTCTTTTATGTGGTAACATAATTGCTATTTTTTAATTTTTAAATTAAAAAAAATTTTCTTTTTGTTTGAGAGAGAGACAGAAAGCAAGCAGGGAAGGGACAGAGAGAGGAAGACCAGAATCGGAAGCAGCTCCAGACTCTGAGCTGTCAGCACAGAGCCCGATGTGGGGCTTGAACTCATAGACCATGAGATCATGACCTGAGCTGAAGTCAGACGTTTAACTGAGCCACACAGGCGCCCCCATAATTGATGTTTTAAGTAAAAAATAACTATATTATCCAAATGTACCCAGAAGATTCACATTCTTTGACCTCTTAACGTTGATGGAAGTGACCAGACAGAGGTCTGCTGCACGTGTGGTGCTGCGCTGTGTTGCTTTGGTGGGTGTAGGAAGCCAATCTGGACTCACAGATGTAGACGGACAGGAGAGGGGTATTTTAATAGCCTCTCAGGTGATTATAGTTACTCTCTGGGCCGACCCAGAGCCCCAGGAGGTGTTTCTGGCAGTGAGTTACTGCGTGGCTTCTGAAGCTTGGCTGTGAGCTCTTCTGCTGTTACTTCAGAACCCGCGGGCTGTCCTGGACTCTGGATGGATCATTTGTTCTTGTATGATTTTGTAGCGTCATATGATCATTTGGAAAATTTTGGTTCACTGAGTTGAGATGTTCCAATGTTGACGCATTTCATCATGTGAAAAAATCCCAAACCAGAAAAACTACATTTGTTAATGTCTTCAGTGACCTTATCAGAAAAGCTTTGAAGTCATTAAATGCTGCCAAGTTCATCGTGGTTGATACAACTTTTCTTAAATTCTGATTTTTTTTTTTTGAAAGTACAGATGTCATTGGCAACAAATACTGCCAGGCTTTTGCCTGAAATTGACAAGTGTGTTTCATTCATCTGGGAGCAAATGGTCTTTGGATCCTGCTGCCTGGCCCACCGTGCTCCTTGGTCAGCTGTCGGTGCTGTGAGGTAGCTGGCCACTCCCAACAGCGCCCGGGTGTTTTTCCTTGGAAAAAAACTGTCCTACGTCAGTGTGCAACAGACATGATACTTTCCATTTCATCACAAAGAATGTTAATACCGTATTCAAGGATCAGGACTTTAAGATTAATATTTACTGTGTTATCAAAAACATATTAGAACTTTTTTTAAGTTTACTTATTTTGAGAGAGAGCAAGAGAGGAAGGGGCAGGAGGAGGGAGAGAGAGAATCCCAGCAGACTCTGAGCTGTCCGCACAGTGCCCAGTGCGGGGCTCGGACTCCCGAAACGAGTTTGTGTCCTGGGCTGAAACCAAGAGTTGGATGCTCAACTGACTGGGCCACAAGGTGTCCCATCAAGGACATTTTGAAGGGACATCAGTGTTAGTGGCTGGTTGATGGGTTGCCGAGTGCTGCTTTAGTGTGGTGTCGCTGGAAAGGCTCCAGCAGTTTCTGCCCCCCGCTTTTGCACCATCAGTGTGAACGTCAGTGTGGACATTCGTGCAATAGAGAGACAAGTGATGGCTGTTGGTGGTGTCCTGACAGTCGTTTTGACCACCGCATGGCCTGCAAGGGCTCGAAGGTGCCCGGGGCTCCGTAGACCCTGTGGAGAGCGAGAGCCTGCGCGAGGGGGTGTGAGCGGGAGGAACCGGGTCCTCTCACCAAGACCATCCGGAAAACCGGAGGAGGGTAAACCTGGGAATGACTTTGGCATCTGTCGGAGGGTGCGTTTCAGGGGTCTTGACCTGCTGTACGAGGTCAGTGAGCACGTAGCAGAGCGGGGCCGCCTGCGACGAAGGCTTGAAGAGAGATTTGGTTTGTGGGATGGTTGGAACACGCTGTGGAACTTCCTCGTTTTTAAAAAATAATATTAACTCAGAGCTTTCCCCAGAACCTTCTGGGGCTTTGACCCTCAGTTGTGGCCATTTTGCTCCCAGCATTACCGGAGGTGCTGGAGGAAGTGCACGCGGTGACTTGTTTGCCTCTATCAGGCGGACCAGCAGCTGGTGAAGAAGGGGAGGAGCAAGGTGGGGGACATGCTGGAGAAGGCGGCCGAGCTCCTGATGAGCTGCTTCCGCGTCTGCGCCAGCGACACGTGAGTGCATGCGTCTCCCCTCCACCCGCCCCTCGTCGGCCCCACGCCACACCCCTTCCTGTCCTCTGTCAGCGGTTGACACTTGTCTTCTCTGTGTGTGCGTCACCCCGCATCATTATCGCCTTTTGCTTCCAGTAGTCACTGTTGTGTGAAGGGAGCGAGGGAGGAGAAGAAACGGCTCTGACGTCGGCCACCTGCGGCGTCCCCAGAGCCCCATCCCCCCTCCTGGGGTCCAGCTGCAGCCGCCCCTTTCCTGTGGGGGGACCCGCGCCAGCGCTTTGCTCTGAGGGCAGGTCTGCTGCCGCTGAACTCCCTAAACTCTCGTTTTTCTGCACCGTCTTCATCGTCCCTTGTGCTGGGGGGAGAGTTCTAGATGGGCCTTGTTTTCTGCTGGCTCCTTAGCACGTCTGTCCTTCGGTTTCCTGTGTCCTGGCTTGGGAGCGCGTCTCCGCCGTGTCTCTCGGCCGCTCCGCTCTGCCGCCCCTGCGTGTCGCCGTATTTCTCTTATTCGGAGTTCGTTGAGCTGCTCAGGTCTGCAGACGGATGTGTCTTATTGGCTCCGTAGAGCTGGGAGCGCTGCTCCCTTCCGGTGCCTCCGCCCGCCCGTCGCCGGCATGTTCTGCGGCGGCCCTGCCCTTGGTTTTCTTTGTCCTCTTCAGCTTGAGTGGTTTGTATTGGCCTCTTCAAGTTGACTGATCTCGTCGACCGTCACTTAGTTTTTAATCCTGGGCTTTCCTTCCGAGTCCACTTTAGAGTTTATGTTTTTCTCCTGAAACCCCGTTTTCTCAGCCATTATAAAATCACTTGATTTTATTAAAAAACACTTGATTGGAAGTTTTGGGAAATTGTAACACAAAGAAAGAAAAAGTTTCCCTACTTATGTAAACAAAACTATTATTCACAGAAAGTGTCCCAGCTTGTCTCACCCCTGTGTCCCCTCCAGCCCACCCGACAGCGTTCCAGCCAGAGTTGGGTGTCAGCGGCCGCTCCGTGAGCCGGGGTCCTCCCCACGGCCTGTGCGTCCACCTGCCCCTGCTCTGCTCCTCTCTGAGTGCTGGGCTCTGACGTGGCCGTGGACAGGAGGCTCTGCTTCCGTGGCAGACGGTGCTTGTCCTCGCGCTCCCCAGCGGTGCTTCCGTGGACGGGGACGCTCGTGGCCGAGGCTGAGGGAGTGCGCTGCGCTGGTGTCACGCCGTGGCCCCCGCACCCACAGAACGTTCAGTCCGGGTTCATTGTGGGGTAAGTGGCTTTTCTGGTGTGTCACCCGGAACACGGTAACCTGAGGAGAAACACAGAAACGGCTTCATCGGAGTTAGAACCTGTGCTTCAGAGGACGCCATCAAAAAGGTGAAAAACAACCACAGAACAGGAAAAACATGTTTGCAAATGATGTGACTGACAGCCTGCGTCCAGAATGTGTGAAGACTGCACACGAGTGACAGGAGAAGGTAAGTAACTGACTTACGTGAGCAAAGGATCCGAACAGACGTTCTGCAGAGGAGGGAGACACGTGACCGGAAACCCTTGCAGAGATGCTCAGCAGCCTCGGCCACCAAGGAGATGTGGAGGAAGACCCACCACGGGCGGCCACCTCACACCCGCAGCGCCCGCCCGCAAGATGGGGGGTGGGGGGTAGGTGCCGCCGCTTGAGAGAGACCCAGTGACTCCCCCTTCCCCCGGGCTGCTTCCCGCGTGTCCCCGGAAGAGCTCCTCACCCCTTGTCCAAATGGGCAGGGGCGCGGCGCTGCGCAGAGTGCTCGGCCGTGATGTCTGCCCCTGCTCCCCTTGCTCGTTCCGTGTGACAGTCACCCTGCGCTCCGAGGTGGGCTGGGCTGCGTCAGTCCCTTTCCAGACCAGAACGAGAAGCCCACGGAGAGGGGTCTTCGTGGACGCCCTGCCCCTGGCCAGTGGTGGTCATGAAGGAGCTGGCTGTTGTCACAAAACAGGACTTTGGTACTTAAGCACTGACCGCACGTGATGGCCTTCGGGAGTGCTTTCCATTTCCCTGGCTCGTGAGCGGTCTGCCGGGCTCTGTCCTGGTGTGCGGGCAGCCGGCCTGGGCACTGCGGCCGCGGGGCGCAGGAGACGGACTCTGGATTGCGTTCCTACCCTGTACGTGAAAATCGTGGGGCGTGTGGCAGCGT
The DNA here is from genome assembly GCA_017311185.1 of Proteles cristata cristata. Lineage (NCBI taxonomy): Eukaryota > Metazoa > Chordata > Mammalia > Carnivora > Hyaenidae > Proteles > Proteles cristata. The sequence goes on along the minus strand of JAESUZ010000975.1, from coordinate 32,223 downwards.
TGATGACCTTGGCACCGCAGACGGGTGTCTTCCTTCTGTGCATCTAGCACTGGGCTTTCTGGTGCATTCCAAAGGCGGTCTGTCCATTCGTGACTTGTCTGAATACCACGGTTTCTCTTGTGCTTTGAGGTAAAATTTGCTGACAGTGACTCCGCGGATCCTGACTATTGGACAGGCCATGCCCCTGTCGACCCAAACCCACGTGGAGGTCATGGACACTCTCGTCCCCCATCCCCTTCCCGGGCAGATGCCCCCCCCCACTGTCTGGGTGACCGTCTTGCTCTGTTGGCAGTTCGTCCGCGGTGTGTATTTCCGCGGTTCTCCGCGTCCTCAGGATAAGCGCGAACACGTCCCCTTTCCCACGGTGCCTGACCCGACACACGTGCTGCATACCCGCAGCCTGTTAGGTCAGACCTCTGCTTTACGTGTTAGTTCATGGGCGTGGCTTGAGCAGCATTTTATCTGAAGGTATTAATTTTGTTTAAGCAGGTTGTCTTTGCGACTAACAAACTGCTTATTTTCTGTGCAACTTAAAAAATTGTCTTTCCGTAGTCGGGCCGGCATCGAGGACTCCAAGAAATGGGGGATGCTGTTCCTGGTGAACCAGCTGTTCAAGATCTACTTTAAGGTACCCTTCCGCGGGGGCGCTTGCTCAGCACCGTCTCCCCGGCACCGGCGTCCCCGGTGTGGCAGGAGATGGCGCTCCCCACACCGGACTCGCGGCCAAGTCCGTGGAGCGCCTGCTGGGCACAGGGACTGCGGCAGGTGCCCTGTGTGTGTCCGGTTTCGGCCTCCGCCCCGCGAGGTGAGGGCCGCACGTCCAGGCAGAGCAGGGCGCCGGTGCCCAGAGCGGCGTGCCCGGCGTGGGGGGCGGGGCTTTCACGGGAGCGGGGCTCCCCCTGGCCTCTTCCCCGCCGCTGCAGTAATAGCGGAGGGGCAGGGGCCGCCCGGATGGGCCAGGAGGCCTTTCCTGCCTCGTGAGGTTAGCCAGCGGCCCCTCTGGGCAGGCCGTCCAGCCTGGGTGTCTGCCACGGGGCTGGTGTTTCAGTTTTTCTTCTAAATGGGCAGTTTTGCCGGTGAAGTCCCCGCTCCGAGGAGGCGTGTACATGGGGGGCGGGGCTGGTGTCCTGCCTGCCCTCAGTTACCCCTGTGGTGGCTGTCGCAGATCAACAAGCTGCACCTGTGCAAGCCCCTCATCAGAGCCATCGACAGCTCCAACCTCAAGGACGACTACAGCACCGCCCAGAGGGTGACCTTCAGGTACTACGTCGGGCGCAAGGCCATGTTCGACAGCGACTTCAAGCAAGGTTGGTTCGTCTTCGTTTCCTGGGTTCTAAAGACTCGGGGCTCTGGGCGGCGGGCAGTTATGCCCCTTGTTAACACTTAGGGTGGAGTCTGCTGTAAACCTCGTCCAGGCTGTGTGTGTGAGCGTGCACGCACGTGTGTCTGGGCACGCCTGTGTGTGTGTGTGTGTGCATGTGCGCGCAGCCGTAGACACCAGAGCGGTTCTGGGAAGGAAAGCCCGTCCCGGCCTGCGGACTGCCTGCCGCCGCCTCCGTTGCCTTGGGCACCGCTCTCCCGCGAAGTCATTCGCTGAGTCCTTCCTGTTGGACATGCGGGGCCGTCCCTCTCTTTGCTGGACCTTTGCGGTGGCCACAGAGGCCGGGCGTCAGCTGTAGAAACCCCAGCGGACACCCTGGGGGACAGCCGTCACCTCAGTGCACGTCAGACCCGAGCTTTCCCGAAGCCACATCACTGTTCGTTTTGTCACGAGTGCTCGCGAGAACGTGAAGTCGGGTTTTTTTTCCCCAAACTTAGTAATTAGCTGGCACAGTGGCTCTGGGGGCCTCCTGTGTCGGGTACAGACTAGACCTTTTCTTTTTTTTTTTTTTTTTAAATGTTTTGTTTATTTCTAGGAGAGAGAGAGAGACAGTATGAGCAGGGGAGGGTCAGAGAGAGGGAGTCACAGACTGAAACAGGCTCCAGGCTCCGAGCTGCCAGTCAGCACAGAGCCCGACGCGGGGCTCGAACCTACGACCCGCGAGATCATGACCCGAGCGGAAGTCAGACGCTTAACCGACTAAGCCACCCAGGCGCCCCAAGACCAGACCTTTTCAACCCGCGTCTTCGGTGGCTGTGTGCATGGGAAGCGACGTGGCCGAAAGTGCTTTCTCCCCGTGTGTCAGAGCCGTGGGCTCCCATAGCAGAAGCGACAGCGCCGTCCTGGCCCCTGCTCTGGGTGTTGTTCCATAGCCTCACGCAGACCAGTGACCTCGGCCTTGGAGCACGGCCTCCTGGGTCGTTCCCCACCTTGTTTTAGTGCCGTAAAATGCGGCTAATACGAATAGAAGCTTTTAAGTGATATTCTGTTGAAGTTTCTTAAGGTATTGCTATGACTTTCCCCCACGTTTGAATACCTAATAGAGCAGTCCGCGGTCGCTGTCGGTGGTAGGTATTTACAGTTGCTGAGACTCCGCAGGCTTTTATGATGGACGATGCAGTGGGGTCGGGCTGCGAGGGCGGCCGGCCTGCCTGACCTCTCCGGCACCACCTGTGTCCCCACAGCTGAGGAGTACCTGTCCTTTGCCTTTGAGCACTGCCACCGCTCGAGTCAGAAGAACAAACGGATGATTCTCATTTATTTGCTCCCAGTGAAAATGCTGCTGGTAAGTGACACCACTCAATTTGTGCAGACCCTGTTGCTTTGAACTTGATGGCAGGTGCATGTAGTTACCATGGTCTGAGCGCCATGTGAGCTCACCCCAAAACAGAGGGAGAATAAGCTTTGTGTGTGGCGTGAACCATTTGTCTGCACAACTGACATTGTAGATCCTTCTAGAAAGGCTTTGTGCTTCCTTCCTCTTAAAAGTATGTAACTTAAAAGTTTAACGTTGTAAGATACAATAAATGCACATTATCTCTGTTTCTCCTAAAAATCTAAATTAATAGAAATGGGTTAAGTAAGGGGCACCCGGGTGGCTTAGTCGGTTAAGCGTCCGACTTTCGCTCAGGTCATGATCTCGCGGTTCGTGGGTTTGAGCCCCGTGTCAGGCTCTGTGCTAACTGCCAGCTCAGAGCCTGGAGCCTGTTTCAGAGTCTGTCACTCCCTCTCTCTCTGACCCTCCCCTGCTCACGCTGTCTCTCTCTCTCCTAGAAATAAATAAAATATTAAAAAAATATATTAAAAAAAAGAAATGGAGTAAGTAAGAAAAAGTCATTCTGGCGTGTTTGTAGGTATCTCATTTGGCCACCCAAAGGTAATTTGACACTTGGAAATAAATGGCAGGTAACTAGCAATTTTAATTGCCTAAAACTTACTCAAAGTGATAGTTTACTTTCCTCCCATTTAAAAATTTTTAAAAATAAAGCAATACATACACATGTGGTTAAAATGTAGGTAGTTTCGGGCAACATGTAGCAGAAGGGCGCCATGACGACCCCGCCCACTTTCGATCCTGCTGCCCAGAAGCCTGCAGTTGTGAACAGTTCAGCTGCCTCTTCTGAAGACGTTTCTGAGTTCCCAGCTCTTACACCAGTGTTTTTTCAGCCATGGCTTCCCCTGTAAGTTATAACCAGTGAGGGTGTGACAAGGTCAAGGTCAGATCCCACTGAGAGACAAGACCATGCTGGCCCCCAGGGGCTCTGATGGCCAGACCCACGTTTCCTCACCTGCTACCATGTTTATAGGCCACGTTCCACTGCTTCAGAAGAAACTCTAAGGGGCACCTGGGTGGCTCATCAGTTACATGTCCAACTTTAGCTCAGGTCATGATCTCATGGTTCGTGGGTTCGAGCCCCGCGTCGGGCTCTGTGCTGACAGCTCGGAGCCTGGAGCCTGTTTCAGATTCTGTGTCTCCCTCTCTCTGACCCTCCCCTGTTCACATGCTGTCCGTTTCTCTCTTCTCTCTTCACATATCATAATAAAAACTGAAAAATTAAAAAAAAAGAAACTAAGAAACATAGGTTGTAAGTTTTTAAAAGGTGATTCTTTCATATGAATTTTATCAAAGATCAGTTCTGTTGAGAACCAAAGGGTCTCATTCTGGACAACTGGCTCTCTGTCTTAGGGTCACATGCCGACCCTCGAGCTGTTGAGAAAGTATCATCTCATGCAGTTTGCGGAAGTGACCAAAGCTGTCAGGTATTTTATCTTCTCCCTCTGGGCTCTTTTAAAATATGACATCAGTTAAAAATCTCCCACGTGCCTTGTCTGGCCTTTGGTTTCTTTGACCAAGTTTGTGCATTCCCTGCCCTCCCTCCCCCAGCGAAGGCAACCTTTTGCTCTTGAACGAGGCCCTGACGAAGCACGAGACCTTCTTCATCCGCTGTGGTATTTTCCTTATCCTTGAGAAGCTGAAGATCATCACCTACAGGAATCTCTTCAAGAAAGTGTAAGCTAAACGTTTTCTTCCTAACAAGCGTCAGTGTGAGTGTGACTCGGGCCTGGCAGGGCCGTGAGGGTTTCTGACCACCGTGTGGATGAGGCCTCAGCCCTCCCCGGTGCATGTGCGGGATGAAATCCAACTCCCGAGGCCGCTCGGGGCGCAGGCCATCTGCGGGCACGCGTGCCAGCGCTCGGGGCCAGGGCCCTGCGGTGTGTCACAGCGAGGGGGCAAGTGCTCGTTTCCTTTATTCACAACCGGTTGACCCTGCCCCCCGCCCCGTCTGTCAGGAAGTTGAGTTCCGCGTCCGTTCCTGTTCGCACTGTGGGGACCATGTGTCCTCAAGTGCATGGGACACTGTTCGCTGGCAGGGGCACCCTGACTTCAGAGACACACTCCATTCGGTGGAACGTTCAGTACATGCAAAAAATGGTTTCTGTATGTCCTCCAGGCGGTTTGTCGGGAGACCTTTTCCCTCCCGACTCAGAACCTCCGCGGCCGTCGGTGCTCCCACCGGGTGCTGACCCACGTGGGCCCCTCCCCCCCACCCCCGCCAGGTACCTGCTGCTCAGAACACACCAGCTGTCCCTGGATGCTTTTCTGGTTGCCTTGAAGTTCATGCAGGTGGAAGACGTGGACATCGATGAGGTGCAGTGCATCCTGGCCAACCTGATCTACATGGTGAGCCAGCGCGTCCCAGTGGGCCGGGCCTCAGCGCGAGGCTTTGGCGGGGCCACGGGAAAGCCCTTCGTTCTGTGACGCTGTTTTCTGGTAGAACGGATTGCATCCCAGGGAATGACCATGATATTCGGAGGGGACGTGGGTGGGCGGACACAGCCCAGATTTCCTGCTCTCCAGCACGTGTCTGTTCATTTGTGTGCGCCCAGCGCACCCAGCGGCTGTGATCTGAGCAGGCCGCTCACGCACGGGGCCGGTCGTGAGTGCATGCGTACGTCGGCCCCGCCACAAGCCAGCCTCTCCCCTGCAGGGTCACATTAAAGGCTACATCTCACATCAGCATCAGAAGCTGGTTGTTAGCAAGCAGAACCCGTTCCCCCCGCTGTCGACCGTGTGCTGACTGCGCGGCCCCGAGGACGGGAGAGCGGTGCGTTCCTCATGTCACCGTCTGTGCCGACGGCGCCGCTCCTGGGCCAGGGCTCTGCGGCCGGGCTCCCCGGAGCTCGTTTGCCAGGACACACGGGCACCTTGAAAGCTCTGGGCGCACAGCTAACGTCCGCCGCACGGAGAGCGGGAGCTCCTTCAGAAAACGCGGACGGGTGACGGGGCTCTGTCCCCAGGGCGGCTGTTTCCTCGGAGGTGCTGTTCGTAAAGGCACCTTTGTGAATTTTTACATGGCCTTTTCCCTCAAACGGCCCGCCGAGTTTCTACAAATGGCGTATCTTTTATTCTGTCTCCTGGGGGCATATCTATTTTTATATGTTAAATTGGAACTTTGTATCTGATCAGAGTGTTTGGTTAATTTAAGGTTTCTTTTTACAGAATGAATTTATTTTGGTAATTTTCCACATTTTACAGCCTGCCATGTTTTCAGAGTGTGTGTGTTTTCTCTGTTTATGCAAAACTTAACTAAAGAGGAAAACATTTCAGCTCGTCTTTGCGGTGTCTCTGAGGGTGGAGTTCGAAGCTGCTCCAGAGAACGTGGCTCCCCCCTCACGGCGCGGGGGCTGCTCCTGTGTCTGCCTCCTGCCGCCTGCCGGGCCCCCCGGGCTCGAGGGGAGGCGTCCCCGGGCTCGAGGGGAGGCGTGCGTCCGCTCCCTGCGGCGCCAGCCGGCCCCATGGGGGGCGTTGCTGCTGGGCTCTGGCTCCCAGTTCAAGTCCACATGGGCCTCCTCATGGCCTGAGCAAGTTCCAAGAGCAAGTGTAGCAAAGGGACCAGGCAGCTCCCCGAGTCATATAGTGTCCCTGTGTCCTGGGTACACCCGCATCCCAGCTGCGGAACCCACACGCCCTGGGGGATGGAGCGTGTGCCGTGGGTTCGTGGCTGGCAGGTTCTTGACCTCCGGGGCTTTCTCTCCCCAGCCCGTCCCCCGAGCAGGAAGGCGTGACCCTGGGTCGGCACGGAATCCCCTTGCGCTGGGGCCGTGCTGCCCCCTGCTCTCGTCACAGTGCCTGAGGAACAGTGACCTTCCTCTGCCCCATGGGGCTGCCCTGCAGCCTGGTGCAGGGCCACGTCCTCACGGCCCGGATCTCACGCCGGGCTTTGTCGGCACCTCCAGGCCCTCCCCCGACCCGTGGGCAGTGACAGTGAAGATCCAGGGTTGGCTGTTCCCGGAAATGTGCGGTCCTGCTTGGTCATGGAGGAGACACGCCTCGGGGTCAGTGGCCTTCTCTTTGGACTTGGCCTGTGTGCACAGCGGGGTCCTTCAGGTCCCTGCGGCTGGTCTGCGGAGCATCGGAGGAGTAGACCTCACCCCTGCCCCCTGCGGGGGCGGGTCAGGTCCTGTGCGCGTCCCCTATTCCAAGTCCCTGCTTCTGGAGTTTTGCTCCACTGGCCTCCAGAACCCGTTTCCAATAAAGTTTTTATTTACTTACAGGCACCTGGGGGGCTCAGTCAGTTAAGCGGCCGACTTCGGCTCAGGTCATGATCTCACAGTTCGTGGGTTCGAGTCCCGCATCGGGCTCTGTGCTGACAGCTCAGAGCCTGGAGCCTGTTTCAGATTCTGTGCTTCCCTCTCTCTCTGCCCCTCCCCTGCTCGTGCTCTCTCTCTCTTAAAAAAAAATTATAAATAAGTAAAAGTTTTTATTTAATTTTTACCCCCAAAGTGGGGCTCAAAGTCACAACCCCGAGGTCAAGCGCTCCACCGACTGAGCCCCTGGGCGCCCCTAGAGCCCTGTCACTGAGCTGGGCCTGGCGAAGGGAGGCCTTTCTGTTTTCTGGCCCCCGGGGTCTCTCTGCTGACGAGCCCTGTCGTCACACGGGCGCTGTTGTGGGCGTTCGCCCCGCTGGCGCCATGTTGGTGATAATTTCCTGGCAAGTTGCCACTCGGCAGGTCTGGGCTTATGGACGTCAGCACCGTGATGAGGCCGCAGGTGATCGGTGTTCACAGCAGCCGCCGGTGGTCTGTCGGTGGCAGGCGTTTAGAGCTGTGGCCTCGTGACCTTGACCTTGCGGGGTTTTCGGGTGACCCGAGCCCTCTGCCAAGACTTCAGGGCTCGCCCCTGCCGCACCCCTCCCGGCAGCCTGCGTTGTTCCAGCTTGTGTATTTGATCCGGGCCCTTTCTGGGCGGGGTCTGCCCCCAGCACTTTCACTCGAGGGGCCAAGGTCAGGGGCAGAAGACCTACCTGGTGTGTTTCAGAATCCTAACACTTAAAAATCTGAATTGTGTTTAAAGTCCTTGTATTTCACTCAAAAGTATTTAAATCAACTTATATATATATATATATTTTTATTTCTAGGAGAGAGAGAAAGAGACAGCGTGAGCAGGGGAGGGTCAGAGAGAGAGGGAGTCACAGACTGAAACAGGCTCCAGGCTCTGAGCTGGCAGTCAGCACAGAGCCCAACGCGGGGCTCGAACCCACGAACCGCGAGATCATGACCCAAGCGAAAGTCGGACGCTTAACCGACTAAGCCACCCAGGCGCCCCAATCAACTTATATTTTTACTCTCTCTAAAGAGCGCGGTCTCCAGCAGACCTTGGCCGCCCTCGCAGTGGTGCCTCTGCGGTTAGAGCGACGGCCGCTGGCCCAGGGGCGGGGGGACGCGTGTGCGCAGGTTGGTGAAGAGGTCAGCCTGCAGGGCGCGTCCTGTCCGCCCCGTCGCGGTCCCTGCGGCCTGTGCCGGGTGCTCCGCGGGGACGGGAGTCTTGGGGCCTCTGCTCCTGCGAGCCGGTCTTCACGAAGGCGCGCGGGGCCGCCGGGAGTCCGCCCTCCAGCTTTGTCTCGGCCTCCTCGGGGTCGCTGCCGTCACTCCCTGTGGGGCGGTGCCTGACCGGTGAGGGTCAGCAGGCACTTCGGGGGCAGAGCGGAGGGCACAGCCGTGCGGCTGGACCCACGTCTGTCTTCTTCCCACCTCGGGCTCCTGACCTTTCCTCCGAGTGCCTCCAGATGGCGTTCCCTCGGGTTTAGTGGCCTGCACCCCCTCCCGCCGACCTCACATGCCCTGGGTGGCCCAGGTGCGGCCGCTGGCGGGGGTGGGGGGGGCTTGGAGAAGGCGCCCCGCGTGGCAGGGCTCTCCCAGCCCCGAGGATGAGGGTGGGTTTGGTCTGCCACCAAGTCACTGGGGAAGTGGCGGGCTTGGCTCCAGTCTTGGGCGCCGGAAGGGCCCGGGAAGCTCGAAGGGTTGGCTCAGCCCACCGGGCGGGTACTTGCTGAGCACTTCCTCACGCCGGGGTCGGGCCGGGTGCTGGGAGCCGAGCTGGGAGCCGGACACCGGGTCCCTCCCGGCCGGCCGTGTGGGGGCATCCGGCACAGCCAACCAGGGCTGCAGGCGGAGCGAGGGGCCCGCAGAGACGCCCTCTGTCAGGCCCCCGGGGGACCCAATGCCTCGGCTGCGGGCCCAGCGAGAGCGTCCCCTGGAGTGGCTTTCCTGAGGTGCAAAGGGAGGGTAGGAGTCTGCTCAGGAGCAGGCGGGGGCAAAGTGGGGGTGCTCCAGACGCAGGCGGAGGGCGGCAGGGAACAGCCTCGCGGTTCTTAGACCTGGCCGTCGGGGGGGCACAAGGGTGGTGGGAGCTGGGCTCCAGGACGAGAGCCTCCGACTCGTAGCTGGGCCACTGCTGCCCGGCTGGCTGTGTGGCCCCGTGCCGGCCATCGGGATGCAGGCAGAGGGCCAGCCCGCAGCTCCCGGGAAGCTTCTTGAAAGACAACTGGTGTGGCTGCTCCTTTGTCCCTCCCTCCATGCTGCTGCCGGGGATACAGGTGTGATGGCTGGAGCTGTAAGTGCCATTCTGGAGTATGAGGCCAAGGACCACCTCCAGGTCATGCTCGGCTTCCTTTCATTTTCTTCCTTCGCTCCTCTTCATTTCTTGCCATTGGCCAGCCCCATGATGCATTTATTAAGAAGCATATACAACACTTGTCCATTTTCAGAAAGCTTTTATTAGAGGGTTTTCTGGATATTTGTCTGACCCGCAGCCCTTCCAGAACCGAAATGCCTCACATGCCCTCTTGTGCCTGTTTTGGGTTGTGTAAGATTGGATACAGTGCTGATGCCCCGCGTGCATCTTACAGACACACCTCTCTCTGATCGGCCCGGATGTGGGTGTGTGTGCTCCGAGGTTCTGACCAGAGGAGGGGTGGGCCCGTCGCTTGTGGGCAGACGGTGCAGTTGGCAGGGCCGTCGGGGACAGACAGACGGACACAAGTCCCAGGGGTCAGAACAGTGTCCAGACAGTACATTTAAAACATCAGAAGAAGGGCGCCCGGGGCTCAGTCGGTTAAGCGTCCAACTTCAGTTCAGGTCATGATCTTGGTGGGTTCGAGCCCCGCGTCGGGCTCTGTGCTGACAGCTCGGAGTCTGGAGCTGCTTCCGATTCTGGTCTCCTTCTCTCTCTTCCCCTCCCCAGCTCACACTATATCTCTCTGTCTCAAAAATAAATAAAACATTTTTTAAAAATTTAAAACGTTGGGGCGCCTGGGTGGCTTAGTCGGTTTAAGCGTCCAACTTTCGCTTAGGTCATGATCTCGCAGTTCGTGGGTTCGAGCCCCGCGTCGGGCTCTGTGCTGACTGGCTCAGAGCCTGGAGCCTGTTTCAGTCTGTGACTCCCTCTCTCTCTGACCCTCCCCTGCTCATGCTGTCTCTCTCTCTCTCTCCTAGAAATAAATAAAAATATTAAAAAAAATTTAAAACGTAAAAAATAAAAATACAAAACATTAGAAGAGAGAGCTTAAAATAATTTTAATACTACACACATCCAACTCCATAGATCCAAATCATATAATTTCAACGTGCCATCTTTGTTTACAGATTTTAAATTTGGGTTTATGTTGTTAACGTCTGTGTGGGCAAGGGTGGGGCGCTGAGGGAGAGCGGAGCCGTGAGGGGCGGTGGCGGCGGCCACGAGACAGGCTGTGGCCCCAGGAGGCCCGGAGGGACACCACTTCCACGTCTGTCACCAGCGAGAGAAGCAGGAGGGCTCTTCACACGCGGTCACGCCTGGCCCCTGGGGAGAGAAACGAGCCCCGTGAGCAGCCTGTGGGGCCTGTGGCGACCCAGGGCGTGGAGCCAGCACGGAAGCCAGCGTGGCAGGACGGGTCCCCGGGGCAGCGTGGCAGGCGTGTCTGTGCAGGGACAGAGTGGACCGCAGCCCGGGGCTCCGAGCCAGGCAACCGGCGGGCCAGGGGGCGTTCGCGGGAACGAGCGTGTCCTCAGCCCCCGACGCGGCCGAGACGCGGGGCGGTGGCTGCGGGGACCTCACAGCCCGGGCCGGGCGGGCTCCCGGTCACGTGCGCCCCTCACGCGCCTCATGCGCCGAGTCCCGCGGGCGCTCTCGCCGGAGAAAGCCGCCTGTCGTGTCTGCGATGAAAAGGTCATTTCTGGGCGAAGCTGAGACTCCGTGAGGCTCCAGGGTTTGGCGTCCTTGGTGACCGGCTTCAGTCGGCTCCTGCGGCAGAATCGCCCCTAAATGGAAACCGAACCCACCTGCCCTCTGACCGGGCAGCTCCCTCTGTCTTCCGCGAACGGGGAGCCCCTGGCCGCCTGACTTGGGCTGGGCCTGTGGAAGCCCCTCCGTGTTTCAGGGCGACCGTGGCCCTTCGTGGAACGGGCGGGGGTTCCACGGCGTTTGTCCAGAGACCTCTGCCCTCTCCCTCAGGAGCAAGACCACGGCCACCTTCTCCCCGGAGGCTTCTGGGCCCTGTGCCCGCCGTCCGCAGGGCCTGGGCCCCACCCGGTGTCCCCGTGTCCCCAAGGGGCGCTCGACCCTGGGCTGCAGGCGACCAGCCTGGTGAGAGGGACGTGTGTGCCAGCCGGCTCCGTTAACTCCGCCCCCAGGTAGATGGTGACCTGGAGGGAGGTGAGTGGCACCAGGACACGGGTCAGCAGATGCCCCGTCGGGAGCCCCAGACCTCGCCCGCGCCCCCCCCCCCCACGGCGTCCCACCGTCTCCTCCGGAACCTCCCGGAACGGATTCTCCTGCTGGATGGGACGAGCCTTCCCAGGGGGCGGGCGGGGGGTAGGCACCCTTCTCTCTGGCGTGCCTCGGTCTCCCCCTCTGATGCACACACGGCCTGGTCGCCGACCCGGGGCCGCCAGTGACAGATGGGAGCTGCGGCAATCCAGTCTGGGCCCCAGACCACCTTTGACCTTAGATCCCGGCCGCGCCGCAGACGCTGAGGACGGCCCCCCACTGCGCGGCGCTGGGCCTGCCCCGCTGGCCACGGGCCGTCTCTGGGCCACCCATGTCCGCTCGCGTTGGCCTTCCTGCCCTCTCATTGCCTGCTGTTGACAGAGCACCCTGCCGGCTGGGGACATCCGGGCCGCCCCTGGACCGGCACTTTGAAACTTTGCTCAGTGCAGTTACGCAAAACGCAAACTGGGGGGGCGTTTTGAAAATGTCCTGAGGGGGGGGGTCTGCTCTGAGGTGACCTGTTGTGTTTCCTGAAGCCCTTTGCTCCTCGTGACCACAGGCTGGGGACCCTGACGGGAAGGGCTTGCCGCACAGGGCAGAGGGGGTCCCTCCCACAGCCCCCGTCCCACACGGGGCCCTCGGGGACAGCTGGGACCAGCGGGAGCAGCGGCCGCTAAGCCCACGCAGGAGCGTCCGGGCCCCTCCCCGCCCCCACTCCCAGAGCCTCCGCCACAGACCCCCCAGTGTCCTGACACCAGGAGAGCCTGGCATGAACAGGATGGGGTCACCCCGGGGCGTCTGGACTCCTGTCCCACAATCTAGCATCTCCTGACGGCACCTCCCAACCTGGAGAGGGAGAGGCTGGGTCCAGTCCAGAGGAAAGTGTCTTCCACAGAGCAGGGTCCCCCCGCATGAGGACTCCCCACAGAGCTCGTCACTGTGGACAGGGGACCAGTCCGGGCGCCGCCGCTGAGAATGGCCGTGCAAACACACACAGGACACCAGCCGCGGGCATGACTTTAATGGGGGGTGGGGCGCAGGGCCCCCCCGCACAACCTTGGGCCGCACGAGCCAAACACCAGCAGCAGGGGCTGGGGTGCAGGGCCCCTCCCTGCCCCCCCCACTCAGCTCTGGGCCTCGACCTTGGCCTTCATGGACCTGTCGATCCACTTGAGGAAGTTGGTGACCTTGGTGTAGATCCCGTACTTCCCTTTCCGCGCACATCCTTCTCCCCAGCTGACGATGCCGGTGACGAAGTAGGTGTCCTTGAACCGGGTGACGTGGGGGCCCCCGCTGTCCCCCTGACAGGCGTCCTCGGGATTCGAGTCGTAGCCGGCGCAGAACATGTTCTGCGTGATGGTGAAGCTGCTGGACAGCTTGCACGTGTTCCTGTCCACGTAGGGCACCTCCAGCATCTTGAGGGTGGTGGACAGGCGGCCGTTCTCGTGGGTCTTCCCGAAGCCGCTCACGATGCCCGTCTTCTGCGCCATGAGCGTGGACTCGGCCCAGTCCTTCTGGGGCAGGCAGGCGGGGGCCACGTTCGCGCGGAAGGTGATGGGCGTCTTCAGCCTGATGACGGCGATGTCGAAGTCGTAGGTCTCCCTGACGAACTTGTTGTGCTTGATGATCATCTGCACCTCGTGCGCCACCTCGTCGCCCTCCTCCTTGTCCGTGTCCCGCTCACCTGGGGCGCGGGGGGGGCGGTGGCGTTCAGCTGGGGGCGGGCCGTGCACTCACGTGCACGGTGCTCTTTAGAGCAGCTATTATTTTTTTTATTAAAAAAATGGGACATGGTCACTTAGAAAATCTGAAAAATAAAGTCATAATGAGGCAAATAACAAAGGCCTTCGATTTCACTCCCCAGGGGCGACTGCCTGTCACACTTTGGAAGTACGGCCAGTACTTGAGGCGGATACTTCCTGAGACCGTGCCGGGCAGAAGGGGCACCGGGGGCGAGAGGTCTGTGCCTGACCGCGCTGTCCAGACGGCCACCCGGTGCTGGAATGGCGGCCGGTCGGAACGGGGGGCGCTGGGCGTCAGCGTTCAGACTCACAGTGAAAATACAGACTCAGAATATCTCAGTAGTCAGTTAAAGTTGATTACTCATTGCAGGGCGCCCGGGGGGCTCAGTCGGTTAAGCGTCCGACCTCGGTTCAGGTCATGATCTCACGGTTCGTGGGTTCGAGCCCCATGTCAGGCTCTGTGCTGACAGCTCGGAGCCTGGAGCTGCTTCAGATTCTGTGTCTCCCTCGCTCTCTGCCCCTCCCCTGCTCATGCTGTCTCTCTCTCTCTCTCTCTCTCAAAAATGAATAAAACATTAAAAAAATGATTACCCATTGAAATAATAATATTTTGGATATACCGCATTAAGACATGTTGTGAAAATTAATTTCGTCTGTGAACTTAAAAATGTCTAATAGGAAATGTAATGTAACTAGAAAGCAAAGTCACACGTATGGCTGGCATGGGTTTTCACTCAGCTGCTCTAGAGTCTGAAGGAGGACAGACCTTACAGAACAACCCCACGGACGAAACCATGAGCGGCAGATGCCCCGTGCTCAGACTGTTGAAGAGGAGCTCTGGGAGCCTTCTCGGAGGAAGGGGCCCTGAGGGGAGGCTCATAGCAGCTGGCGGCCCTGGAAGCAAGAAAATGGCTTGAGCCCCGCAGGGCGGCTGAGCGGTTGTGGCTCCACTTACCTACCCTCACCCTGAACCTCTTGGCCTGGTCGAGACAGTGCGCCGCGGTGAGGACGTAGTACTCGCTCAGGATGGTGCCTCCGCAGAACCCCTCGTTCTCCTCGTTGATGAGCAGGGCCTGCGGGGAGCACGGGAGCCGTGCGCTTGGGCCTGTCCCCTGCCCCCCCGTCGCGGCCCGCCCACTGCACCCCGCCCACCCCCGGCCGGACCCAAGGCTGCCCTGCACACCTGCCCGGAGCATCACACCTGTTCTTGGCTGACCGCGGCTGCTGTGCCAGCCTGTGCTCGGACACCTCACTGTGGGGCTCGACCCGGCCACCGCCCCCCAGGCTCCCCCCACCACCACTCCGCAGGGAGCAGCCAACGGGTCCAGCAGCTGTCTGCTGGGGCCCCACTAGTGCCCGGGCCGAGGGAGCTTCTGCCACATTCGCCTTCTGCTCCTGGACCACAGACCCTTCCTCAGGGAGCCGTCCTGCGCCTTCCAGAGCCATCACAGCCCCTGCAGTGTCACCCGAAGAACGATCTTCTCCGTTGACAACCTTTGCTGTCTACGTGGCTAAGGATTACCGCAGGGACCAGGCAGGCGCCGCTGTTTAGGGAGGAGCTTCTGGCGTCTGGGACAGCCCTCCCCCGACAGCCCACAGATGCTGCTGCTCAAGGGCAATTCCCTTGGAATCCACGGGGCTCCCCCCCCCGGAGGCGAGTGTCTCCCCGCCGGGATTTGAGCGCGAGGCCGTGGCCCGGGGAGCGAGCGTCGGAGGCCCAGGAGGCCCCGCGGACCTTGCTCCCATCTCCCTTCTTCCCAGAGAGCCGACCGGCCTTGCAAATCTGGAGGTGGAGCACTTTCAGTTTTCCCTTTATCTGTTGAGTTCCGCGGCGCGGGGCTGGCGCGTGCCGGCTGGTGGAGCAACAGAGGTTCAAGCTGGAAGCGCTCCTGAACTCTGGGCCGCCTGGAGCCGCGGAGCGAGGGAGCGCCGGGCTTCCCAGGGCCCGGGCCCCAGCCCTTCCCTCAACGTGGCGCGGGGCCGCTGGGCGGGGCGGGCCGGGCTCCCGGAGAGGATCCCGCGCCCGGGTCGCCCCCTCCTGTCCGCTTGTGGGGGGCCTTCCAAAGCCCCCCCGGAGCTCCACGCCGCCACCCGCCCAGGGCCACTGAGCTCCCACTGGGGCCGCACCAGTGCCGCTCGTTCAGCACACACCAACCCCCGGGGGGGCCGCCCCCGGGGCTCTGGGCGTGCACACGGCGGGGGACAGCCCCGCTGACCTCACCGGCTACACCTGGGCCATCGTGGGGCCCGCGGCCGTTCTCCCTGAACGTGTGCTGTGGCCACGGTGACCACGTGCGGACACGCTCCTCCCTGGGCCCCTGATAGCGTGGACAAACGCACACGGGCTTCGGGGCGGGAGGTGGGGCAGGTGGGGAAGTGCGTCAAGGTTGGTGGTGGCTCTGGAGCTTTCGCTGTGGGCTTTGGACACTAAGCGCTTCATGTGCCGGAGAGAACAGGCGGCAACACCCAGTGAACTGCCCACAACATCGGGTACCAACGTGTCCCCTGCCGTCTTTGGGACAAACTTCCACTAAAAATTGTTCATCGTTTATCTGAAACTCAACGCCAAGCACAAGTCCTGTGTGCTCTCTGCTCACCTGGAACCTTGGTCCAAATCAACAACCAGAGAGCGATTTGTTACCTTTGCAAACGGATGTACCTTTCCCCAAATTGCTACCTGCCTTGTTAGGACTGACCAAGTTAGAGAGGAGACCGAGGGACAGAAGGTTCCTGACAGCAGAGGGATCCCTTGCAGGGGGCAGCTGCCCCCGCCCCTGCCCCCCAGCATCCCCAGCCCCCGGCCCCCGGCCCTGCCCCCCGCCCCCCTCACCCCAGCTGTCCCCACTCCCCGCTCCCCCGCTCCCATCACCCCAGCTGCCCCTGCACTCCCGACATCCCCTGCCCACCCAGCCACCCCCGCCTCTGCCCCAGAGCCAGCAGGGTGTCCCCACCACCCACCCGCACACACCACCAGGCCCGCCCAGCAGTCACCTGCCAGGGACACTCGCCCTCTGTGCAGTCCCGCCCGCCCACGATCCGGACCAGGTCGCTTGTGTCCTCCGTGGGGCTGGCCTCCATCCTGTTCCAGGCCAGCAGGTCCAGAGGGCTCTCGGTGGGAGGCAGGTCTCCAGGGTCGTCCTGCTCGGGCTCGTCTGTGACCGAGGGACCCTCACCGCTGCGGGTGGTCTCGGCTGACCTCCTCCCGCGCTTCGGAGTGTGTTTCCCGCAGGGGAAAGGCCCTGAAATCACGGGTGGCCTCAGCCGGGTGGGACCCTCCTCGACCCTGCAAGAGCTGTCCACCCAGCCTGGCGGCGGCGGAGGGGACAGAGAGGAGCCAGGTGTGCCCTGCCGCGGAGGCGCGTGGTGGGACGGGACCCCGGCCCCTTGCTGGGCCCCGTCCTCTCTGAGCCTCTAGGAGTCCAGACCCCCGCTGGCCTTCATCAGGGAAAAGGAAACCTGAGGGCGTCACTTGGGGCCCTTAGCTCCCTCCTGGCTCCTCGCCCCCCAGCCCACGGCCCGGACAGTCAGGCCTGCGCTGCCCAGACGTGCTCCAACTCCAGGCTCCCAGGGCAACACGACCCACGATCACAACCGTTTCGTGGCTGCTCAGGGTCTGCCAGAGCCAGGCTCTGGGCCCATCCACACACACACCCGCCCCCCCGCGACATCTTCGCGTCCCCGAGGAGCCAGGCTCTGGTCCGATCCACACACACACCCGCCCCCAACGCGACATCTTCGCGTCCCCGAGGAGCCAGGCTCTGGGCCGATCCACACACACACCCGCCCCCCCGCGACATCTTCGCGTCCCCACATCTTCGCGTCCGAGGAGCCAGGCTCTGGGCCCATCCACACACACCCGCCCCAACGCGACATCTTCGCCCCGAGGAGCCAGGCTCTGTCCGATCCACACACACCCGCCCCCCAACGCGAACACTCTCAAGGCCCCCGAGAGCCAGGCTCTGGGCCCATCCACACACACCCGCCCCCACCGCGACATCTTCGCGTCCCCGAGGAGCCAGGCTCTGGGCCCATCCACACACACACCCGCCCCCAACGCGACATCTTCGCGTCCCCGAGGAGCCAGGCTCTGGGCCGATCCACACACACACCCGCCCCCCCGCGACATCTTCGCTTCCCCGAGGAGCCAGGCCGTGTCTGGCCCGCGCGCTCCTACCTGTGGAGATGCAGGACTTGCGGTCGTCCCCGAGGACATAGCCGCTGGCACAGCCACACACCACGGAACCCTGCTCCTCGCTGCAGAACTGGTCACACTCGCCGTTGTCCAGGCTGCAGGCTTTCCGCGTGGCTGCGTGGGGTGGGGGTGGGGCAGGAGGGATCTCAGGACCGGCCGGGGACACCAGGGCTGCAGCCGCGGGAGGAGGGACAGCAGCACCGGGGTGCGTCCACCCGCCGTCCCCCCGAGGGGCGCCCCCGCCAGAGCAGAAGGCTGGCACGGCACAGAACCGCACCGCCAACGGGCAGCCGGTCCCGGGCAAGCGGGACGGACTCCGGGAGCAGGCCGGGGCCAGGGGACCGCCTCTGTGTGCCCGCTGCCCGGCGCCCAGAGCCCCCCACGCAGCCCCTCCCCCCACAGCCTCAGGACCCGTGTGCTCGGCCTGTGTGAGCAAGGGCTCCGCCCGGCGGCTCTGCATGCTGCCCGGCTCCGCCTGACACATGGCCCCGGCCGGGCCACTGCAGCCGGAGGGTCCCCTGTGGAACAAAGGGTCTGGGGGACCTTCTGGGGCACTGGGGTCCCGGGCCCCGCGCACTCGGGCCGGCCTTTCTGCCGCCAGCTGTGTGGTTTGGGCGCGTTGTCTAAACCCTGTGGGCCTCAGATTCCTCACCTGTCAAGTGGAGGCCACGCGTCCTCCTCCAGAACCACCCACCGTGGCCAGCACACACCACCATGCGGCCGCACACTCACACCAGTGGCGTCATGGCAGCAATTATGCCACATTCTCCCTCTGGGGTTTTGAGTAAATACAGTGAGAAGATCACCGTTAGCGAAACTTCAGAAAACGCCCAGCGGCTCCAGGCTCAGCCAGACGGTGAGCAGGAGAGGACGCTCCGGGCAGGCAGGGCAACATGGGACCCATAGCGCCATCGGCGACGGTCCCACAGTGTCCCAGCTGCGAGCACTTTCTAAAGGTTACAGATTAAGTAATCTGAAAAAAAATGCCTATCTTTCTTCTTAGGGAAAACTGGCCTAATATGAATCTAGTTTTTATTCAAAAAAAATTAATGACCATATTCACCGTATTAGGAAAACTTCGTGACTTCCCTGAAGAGTTCACTAAATGTATCAGATTTGCATAACGACAATCCCGACGTTCGGAATTGACAAGTGCACAGGGGGCGACTCAGAGCCGCTGCCGGGGCCACACGGAGCGTAAGCAGGCGGGCGGCGCCACGCCAGGGTCTCCGTGTTGTGGCCACAGGCTCCCAGGATGGGCCGCAGGTCCCTGCGAGAAGAAGGCTGGCGCCTCTCACTGTATCTAAAACCCAGAGGATCGTAGGACTAGCTTTCACTTTCTCGTTTTGGCTGTTTCTACACTGGTGCCGCATGAGGGAAGCCAGACCCCACGCGGACAGGGCCCGAGACGGCCTCCCTCAGGGCTTCAGCTTCTCCCCTGGCTCCTGACCCTTCCGGTGACCCTGACACGAAGGCACAGCATGAGAAGGAACTCACACAATTCACAGTTTTTGCCTTCGTACCCTTCCAGGCAGGTGCACGTATAGCCCCCGACGCTGTCTCTGCACTCGCCCTGGTTCTGGCAAGGGCTGTGTTCGCACTGGTCTCCGTCTGCAAAGACAGGGTTCGGGGGCCTGAGCTCGTGGGCAGCTCCGTCATCGCGGAAGTGGCCCCGCTGCGTTGGCCCTGGCACACGTGGTGTAGACAGTTGCATAAACCCGAAGCCCTTCGGTCTCCCTGTGAACATTTCTCCCGTCTGGACTTCATGTCACCCCTCCCCCGCTTCGCGGCTCTGAGTACGTGATGCTCTTATCTAACTGGGTCATTGATAAGCCCTTCTATTTCTGCTGAGATGTTTGCGTGTTTTCAACGCCAGCTCTGGGCTGGTGGCCGGGGGTGGGGGCAGCCGGAGGGACAGGGGATGGGCCGCCGGCCGACGCTTGTTTCTGGGCTGAGCACCAAGACGGCTGTTAGGGCGTCTCCCCAAATGGTCTGGAGGTGGAGCGGGAGCGCGAAGGCTGCTGTCCAGCCCCTGTCCAGCCTCACGCTCCTCGGTGCGTTCGGACAATCTGACTTAGAGGCGGGCCCAACTGCTGTTTTGGGAAATTTGGAAAGTATTAGCAGAATGAAACATGAGTCATGGTTAATACCATTTCACAAGCTGTGAACGTCCAATCCTATTAGAAGCCCTAATCTTTCACACTCTCTGCTCTGTTTCTACCTCCTGCCTTGGATCTAAACCTGTCGACAGATCTTGCTGCTCCTCCAGGAAGCGTGAGCTGACGAAACCCACATTTAAGTAGGTCACAAAACTGGGGGCCGTACGAAGTTAACCCCAAAAGTAATTTCACGATAACTATTATGGACTCACATGGAGAGGAAGAGCCTTAGGTGAGGAAGATACAAGCAGGGGCGGAAAGGAAATTCAGGAATAATTTTCACAAGTGAAATACGATCTCCCCCTCTTCCAATATCTGAACGAACCCCAGTCAGTATTAAAATAGAAACCATCTCACCTTTATATTTATTCCAGAATTCCGTCTAAAAGGGAAAAAAGATTTTAAAACACATTAGGGAAAACACAGACATTTCACACTGAGGACAACTGTAATTCAACCCGAATAGGATACTTTCCCAAACGGGGCCCTTTCTGGGGCAAATCGCTCTAAAACTGTGCTGTCTGACAGGGGGATGTTCAGGTTCCCTGCGTCTGCATGGACGGGGCTTTGATCGTCTCAGACGCACCATCTCTGTTGAATATCGAACACTTGTTTTCAAGCTAATCACCGACACATGGATTGTACCAAAAATGCTTTGGTCTGTTTGCTATGCCCAAGCCGATCAGTGAACGGTTTGGGGTTAGATATCTGGGCCAAAGCTTCGGTATGGGGTCAGATGCTTGGGGGCTAACCGTGTTAAACTGAGAAAATGGGAATTGGTAACGGGGTTAAAATGGGACACCAAAACCCTCTATTTCACTAGAAAACATTCTTAGAAATTACGTTTGCTGCGTTCAGTAGTTTGAACAGGGCACCCCCCCTCCCCCCACCCCCATTCAGGTGCCGCCTCAGAACGTGGCCTTAACTGGAAACAGGGTCTTGGCAGATGCAATCAAGGTGTGCATCATGAACAGACCACATGGGTTCGGGTGACCAGTGCTGTCAGGAGACACGGAAAGTGCTCGAGGGCCCCACGCGGAGGCAGAGCAGAGACCTGAGCGAGGGCCCTACAGGCTGGCAGCGCCCCGAAGCCGAGGGAGGGCACCGCGCACCTCCCTCTCAGATCGCGGAGAATGGAAGCTGTGCACTCTGGCGTCGTGTTCCGAGGGCAGAATGACTCGGCGGAACCTGGGAGCAGGGGCTGTTTCTGCCCCCGGCGCACACGGTACGTCCGCCTCGTTAGCAACTAACCTATGTTTCAAACTAAAGAGGAAAAGTCTCCCGAGGTCCCACGCCTCCGGAGCCTGCCCGCTGGTACATACTGCAAGCGTAAGATAGGCTTGGAATTTTCTGGAATGCCCTTTGTCATGATGATTTGTATTTCTTGATGTAGCAAGAGACGCGTAGGACCTGTGTTTCCCGCTCCTTCCCGGAACTCTCGGCTTCTGGAAGGCCGCACCTCCCAGCCGTGGTCCTCGGCTGGGCTCCAATAAAACTCTGTTCCTTTTTATTTATTTATTTTTTTAAAGAAATTCTAGAAGTTTGGCACACTTGTGTCGACACCTTCCAGACGGAGTCAGCCTGGTGGCGCCTTGATTGGGACCTGCGGCCGCCAGGACTGTGGGAGAGTAAGTTCCCGTCGCTTCCAGGCCCCCAGCCCACAGGGCTTAGTTCCAGAAGCCCCAGGACACAGACACGCTCTTTACGATTCTACCGAGAGCATTACCACACAGCAAAACTACTCTGGTGTCCGTCCCGTGAAACCCGACGCACGCACAGGTGCCGGTAACCACCTCCACGGCCCCCGACGGCCGCGCCGGAGCCACCACAGCCGTGGCCTCCGGGGAATCTACAAACGCACTGGGGCACCAGTGCTCTCGTGAGCCTGGCTTCTGCGTCCCGATGATGCCCCTGACCCCGGTGCCAGTCACCGCGCCGTCAGTGTGTGTACGCTGCCGAGTAGAACCCACCGCACCGCAGCTCATGGGGTCCCACACCCGGCAGGGACGAGGGCACGATTTGTAGTTTGGGGCAATCCAGGTTTCCGTGTGAAAAGAGTGGTACTTTCTGCGGGGCAGGCACTCGCTGGTGGGGGCCGGCCGCCTGCACTTCTCCCCTCCCCCACCCCCCCCACGGACCTGGTCCCCGGCTCTAATTCCACACCTATGCAGCGGCGTCTCATCGTGGCTGCAGTCTGCACTTCCGTGCCCGCGGAGGATGCCGGGCGTCTCCCTTGCGTGTTGGCCTCGTGCGGCCCGTCTTGGGAAGCATCCAACCTCATCTTCCACTCATTAGTGTCATCACTTACTTCCTTCCTTCTGTCGAGTAGTGACAGTTCTTTACATATTCCAAACACAGACCCTTTGTCAGATGCGTGACTTGCAAATATTTTTTCACTTAATAGCTTGTATTTTTAGTCTTCAATACTCTTCACAGAGCAAGTGTTAAATTTGGAATAAGTCCATTCTTTTTAAGCTTATTTATTTTGAGATACAGAGAACACGAGCAGGGGAGGGGCAGAGACAGGGAGAGAGAGAATCCCAAGCAGGCCCCACAGAGCCCGCACAGAGCCTGACATTGGGCTCGATCTCATGAACCATGAGATCATGACCTGAGCTGAAACCATGGGTCAGCCGCTTACCTGAGCCCCCCAGTTGCCCCTGGAATAAGTCCAATTCACACACTTTCTCCTTTACGGGTTATGGGTTTGATGTCATGTCTAAAAATTTTTGCCTAACTTCACGTCATGACATATCTCCTTAAAATTCTATGTTTTACCTTTAGATCCTTGATCCATTTTGATTTAATTTTTGTACAGTTGTGAGATTTAGGTCAACGTGGACCTTGTGTGTGTGGAGATGTGCAGATGTCCCCAGACCATCAGTTGGAAAAGACAATTCACGGGGCCCCTGGTGGCTTAGTCAGTTAACCGTCCGACTTCGGCTCAGGTCATGATCTCGCGGTTCGTGGGTTTGAGCCCCGCGTCGGGCTCTGTGCTGACAGCTCAGAGCCTGGAGCCTGTTTCAGATTCTGCGTCTCCCTCTCTCTCTGACCCTCCCCTGATCACGCTGTCTCTCTCTCTCTCTCCTAGAAATAAATAAAACATTTTAAAAAAATTAAAAAAAAAAAAAGACAATTCTTCCTCCACGGATGCCTATGAACCTTTGTTCCTATTTCTGTGGGCCTATTTATGGACCTTCTGGTCTGTCCCCTGATGTAAGCATCGGTCTGCTTAGCGACAGCACACACGAACGCCTGTGGTTAGTGAAGCTTTGCAGCGAGTCCTTGAATCGGGTAGCGTGATTCCTCTTTCTCAGAGTGGTTTCAGCCATTGTAACTTCTCTGCCTTTCACATTTCCAGTTGTGGAGTCAGCTTGTCTCTCCCTGACGGGGGTTTCTAGCAGTGCACTGAGTCTGGGTCTAGCTCTCAGGTGCCCGATGTCAAATATGGCGGTGGCTGTGGATTTGGGCAAAGACCCTGTGGGCTCCGAGTCCCCGCGTGCGGCCCAGCCCGGGAGGTGCGGCCGAGGCCGTGGGTAGTTATTTCAGTGAACATTTTATGTCTTAGAGTCGATTTAACACAACCTCCGGAAGTTCTCACGACCCTCCTGACGGGCTACCCTGCCCCCAGTTTCCCCACCAGAGGGACCCCGTCTCCCAGCCCCGCACACCCGGGCGAGGCTGGCCTCCACCGAGCGGCGCGCCTGTCACAGGGCGCCTGGCACGGGCCCTTACCGTCTTGGCGGTGTCCTCGAAGACTTCGCGGGCCTCCTCGAACGAGCACGTCTCCTCCATACACTCTCTCTCCAGGTTCCCTTTCTTCACCTCTTCCAAGAATGAGTTTGCCCTGCGGACCCTCCCCAGGACGCTGAGGGCGCGCTCCGGGCGCAGGAACACTAGCACACAGGCAGGGACACGGGGCCCGGGGGCCTCAGCCGCCCGCCTGCCCTGTCCCCTCAGCCCCGCGCGAAGGCCCCTTCCTCACGCCCACCTGGTTCGGGCCACGGCCGCCCCCGTGGGGAAGTCAGCTCGCCCCCCCCACCCCCGCCTCCCGGCCCCGCCCTGCGGCTTCTCGCTGCCCGCCCCCCGCCCCCCGCCCCCGACTCTCCCTTCTCAGAGGGCCTGGGGCCGCCCCTGTGCCCCGCCCGGCCCCCACCCTTCCTGCTCTCAGCTCTCAGAAGGGGTGAGCTGTGGTGCCATTGTGATCGTGCTCTACAATCCAAATACGCCTTTTATCAAGGCCCGGGACACACACACGCCACACAGCACTTTGAAGATATAGTTCTTATTACAAAGGTTTGTACCGGATTTTTGTTCCACTTCACTGGAGAATCCCACGGGACTGATCTGTGACTCTCAAGGAGTCCCCACCCGCCCGCGTGAAGGTCTTGGGTCCGAGCATCTTGGGACCCCTCCTCCGGCTGCACCCACCCTGCCTCCTCTCCACCGTGTACGGGGACCCCCGGACCCTCCTCAGCCCTGCACGCCTCTCTCTGCCTTCCTTCTTGCCCTGCCCTCCAAGTTGCTCTCCCCGCTTGCGATCTGCACCCTGAGGTCTGCCCCCCACCCCGCCTCCGCTCGGTGGTGAGCCCCCAGCTCAGGGCGCCAGCTCCCCACGTGCAGAACTGGCCTGGGAGCCGGCGGTCTGGCTTCAGCTAAGGTTCACACGCCTACTGCCCCTGGGGGCCAACGACAGTCACGGTAAGTGCGTCTCAGTTGCCCTGGTGTTCAGGTTGGTATACACTAGGTGCTCAGCAGTTAACCCCACCCCAGCTCAGATTGCTTTCCCTGTGTGTCCCCCATTTCCTTTAGCAACATCACTGTCATGCCAGCAATGCCAGACTCCAGCCTGTTCTTTGTGGGCACCCTCACCCGCCCCCCACCCCCGGCACGGCTGCACGTGGGTGCTCCCCTTTCTCTCTTCTCACGGCCTCCTTGTCCCCTGCACACCAGGTGCCCCGCTCGCCCCCGGCGCCCCTTCCCTGGCTGAGCCGGCCTGACGGTGGAGGCGGCGGCTGGAGCCTCATTCTCCTTCGGCCGTGGACGCCCCTCTCTGCCTGTGACCCCCACGGGCTCACTCTGGCCATGGAGGGCGCTTCTCTCCATCTCTCTCAGTCACTCCCTCTTTCCCCCGCACGGGCTCCTGTGTGTGACCGCTGGCCTGCGGTCTGGCGCCCACCCACCCGGCCCAGCCGTGTCACGCACTGTGGGGGTGTGAGCACATCACTCTGGCCCCCACTGCCTCCCGCACCCGGGGGTCACCCTGCAGTCCGCAGGGCGAGGGACTTACCGCCGTCCCCCGGCGGCAGGAGGCAGGCCAGCGAGGTGCTGAGCAGGACGAGGAGCAGCGGGCCCGCCATGCTGTGGCCAAGGACAGCGCGTCTGTCCCGCCGTGACAGGCCTCCAGGGCAAGGTTCACTCCCCACCCCCCCCGCCGGCCGGCTGACCTTCTCTTATCAGCGCCTCCTGATTGGAGCCTGGGCCGGGGAGGGGCTGGGGGCCGCTGACCTCGCGGGGCAGGGCCACCCTGCAGATGCAGCCTTGGGGGGCTCTGGGCCCGAGGTGCCAGCCGCAGGCACAGCGGGTTTTAAGGGAATAAAAGTGGCCTTTCATAGTTTCCAGATGTGTGTCTACTGTCATTTTGTCCTTCGGCCACGACACCAGCTGTGTCATTTCCCATCCTTCCTGCAGAACAGGAGCTTGGGGACAGCAGGTGTCAGCCCAAGGCCGTCAGGCGCACGTGGGCTGTGAACCCGGGGCCGTCGGCCACAGCGGCGGCCCTTCTGCCCATGGCCTCTGTCTCCAGATGGCATCAGGGGGCGCCACCAAGTGCCACCATCACAGAGGGGCTTGGTGCCCGGGCTTCACCTGCACGTCAGTCCCGCTGAAGTCCGGGGGCTCCAGGAGGCAGGGGCGTCGGCCCCTCTGGGCCGCAGGCTCCTGCCCACAGGCTCCTGCACACACTGCCGCCCCTGCCCGGTGCAGCCAGTGCCAGCCCAGGACACCTGGCCCGAGGTCGGGGGTGCACACCCCACGGCAGGGAGGGGGCTTCACAGCCAGTCCGCGTCTCTCTCACACAGAGGCCGGTCTGGCCCCCCGGGAGGGAGGGGGGGTGAAGAGAAACACGGAGCCGCTGGCCAGCTCACGGCACACAGGATGCGGGAGGCTCGTCTGCTTGGCTCCCGCCCGGCGAGGTCACATGACCAGGCGCCGTGTCCCCCCCCAGGACACACGATGGCACCGGAAATAGCTCAAGTCTGTGTTAGCCCAAGGCGGCTCAGCCCATGGCAGCCAGGCTGTGGGGTGGTTGTGGGCCACGTGCCAGGGCCCCTCGGAGAGGGGACACAGGGACACAGAGACAGGGACAGAGAAGGAGAGATAGAGAGGGAGAGAGAGACACAGAGAGAGAGACGGGGAGCCGGAGCCGGAGGCAGGGATGGAGACACGGCCCGTACCCCACGGCGCCCACTGCACCTGACATTCTGCACGTGGCGAGTGGCCTCCGGCGCCCATGGCACTGGGACAGAAGCCTGTGCTGCCCACTTGTTCGCCGCGGGCTGTGGGGCACACAGCAAGTGCTGGGCAGACCCTCCCGGACCGAACGAGTCAGTGACGTCCCGAAAGCCTCCTGCTCTGGCTGGCCGTTCCCAGGGGGCTCGTTCACCTGCAGAGCCTGGCCCTGGGGGACGGGGGGAGGGGCCTGGGCCTGTCTCGCTGGCCTCTCTGTCTCTGGGTACGTTCAGCATGTGGGGGAGACGGGGTCCTGGGTGAGCCTGTCCCTGTCCCCTGGCGCCTGGTGGTGGGAGTGACGTGGGAGCCCGTGGGCACATCAGCTCCACTGCCTTTAGGGCCTGCCCCGACGTCACCGGGCACCCGCGCTGTGGCGGCTCTCCAGGCAGGGCCCGCGTCTCCCCCGATGGCCAGGGCGCCCTGAGCCTGCCTGGTGGGCTCCTGGAGCAGCCCTTCAGCCCATCCTGCTCTCTTCCCTCCAGGAGAGGGGCCAGCCCGCCCCTGCTCCCCGGGCCCGGGCTCCTGGCCGCTCCCGGATTCCGGACGCAGGACTCCCCTCTGTGCCCGCAGCCCGAGCTGTGGGGCAGGGGAAGCCGGAGGCTGGCAGACCGGCTCTGCCGCCCACGGTACAGCGAGCCCTCCCCGGCTCTCGTCGTATGTGCTCCAGACCGTCCTGGTCGCCAGCACGGAGCCTGTTTCGTAGACGCGGAGCCCGGGCACAGGGCGGGAGGCAGACTGGCCGACGCAGGGGCCTGAAGACACGGAGACCTGGCCGGGCAGTGAACCTCTGTGTCAAGGCCCAGACGGTGACCACGTCCAGCTCCGGGGACAGGTGGCCAGACCGTCTCTGTCCCAGTGGCTCTGTGCTGCGGTTTGAGCAGCTGAGGAGGCCGGGTAAGGAATGGGCGTGTCCCAAGAACCCTTGACAAACCAGGCGGGTGGCCCGGGGTCACTCTGCATTAACGTGGCTTGACCCATCGGCCCGGCAGGTCCAGCACCAGACGCACCGCGTTGGGCACTGCTGGGGTTCCAGGCCGGGGGACGGCGGCTAGTCACCCCCCCATCCCCCCGTCACCGTGAGTGTGTCTCCAGAGGTGGCGGGGCTCTTACCACCTCACCATGTTCAGGGGCCCCCACTTCCATGCCATCTCCCTCCCCCACTGGATGGCTTGTTCCTCGCTCCTCCGTGGCCTGGTGGCTTTAGGCTGAGTGGGCCCCACCATCACCTGAGGGACTTGATAAAACTGTCACTCACTGGGTCCTTCCTGGATCCCCTGATGCGGCAGGACTGAGGAACCTGATGGCTCTCAGGCAGGGGTTCCCCGGGCCCCTCATTGGGGACCGTTGTTGACCAGGGCCTTGGCTCAGTTCTGTAGAGTATGGGGAGCCACAGCCTCCAAAACCCGTCGGCGTGCGCTTGGTTTTGAAAACCAGCCTCCGTGGAGGGAGGCCCATCTCAGGGGCGCTGTGAGTGTGAGAGCAAGCGCGGCCCCAGGGCGAGCACCAGGGCCTCAGCGGGGTGAGGACGGGGGCGCCCGCATGGCCGGCAGCCACAGACAGCCCTTGGGAGGCGCGCCCGCTGGCGGGCCAGTGGCAAACGCCATATGGGGGGTGACAGCCTCCCATTTTATGGTCAAAGCTACAAACACAGAAAGATCTGGAAGGATGGTCATCAGGATGAATGGATGATGCTTCCTATGAATGTGAAATGAAGGCAAGATGCTTGTGCAAGAGAGACAGGAATGGAACGTGAAGATGTGAGCACGCAGCTGTGTGCACGTTGATGTGTGTGTGATGCGCACACACTGGTGTGAGCATGCCGGTGTGTGCACCCTGACGTGCGTATGCCAATGTGTGGATGCAGGTGTGTGCACCCTGATGTGTGTGCTGATGTGAGCACGCAACTGTGTGGATGCAGGTGTGTGCTTGCTGATGTGTGTGTGCCTACGTGAGCACGCAGGTGTGAGCACGTGGATGTGAGCACACAGTCAGGGGAGACGTCCTCCCCTCCCCTCCCCCCCCCGCACACCCGGCTCAGCCTGCTTGCGCCCCCTTCCCCCACTCAAGGAGAGCAAGGCGCTTCCGGATTCGAGCGGGACGGGCGGCAGCTTTATTCCGGCGGCCCCGCGCTGAGGCTAGGGCAGCGGGGCCCGGAGGAGGCCGCTCGAGGTGGGGCTGGAGCGCATGAGCCTGCGCAGCCACTCGGTGTACTGGGAGACCCTGGTGTACACCCCGAAGTGACCCTCGGCCGCGCAGCCCTCCCCCCAGCTGACGACGCCCGTCAGGTACCGGGTGCCCTGGAACTCGGTGGCGTGCGGGCCCCCGCTGTCGCCCTTGCAGGCGTCTTTGCTCCCGTCCAGGTAGCCGGCGCAGAACATGTTCTCGGTGACGGCCGGGGAGCCCGCCTTCCTGCGCGACTGCTCCTGGCAGTCCCGGGTCATCAGCCGGGGCACGTCGATGGCCATGAGCTGCGGGGCCGTGACGCCCCTGTCCAGCAGCAGGCCCCAGCCGCTGACGGTGGAGAAGCGGATGAAGGCCAGCGTCCTCTCGGAGAAGGCCCTCTCGGGCAGACACAGGGGCACCACGTGGTCGGTGAAGGCCACGGGCGTCCGCAGGCGCAGCAGGGCGATGTCGTGGTCCGTCTTGCGGGGGATGTACCTGTTGGGGATGATGACCTGGGCGACGCGCCGCTCCTGCTCCTCGCCTTCCTCCTCGCGGAGGTCGTGCTCGCCTGCGGGGGACCCACGCCGCTCACGCCTGGCCCCACGGCCTGCCTCTGCGGCGGCAGGGGCCCTGCGCCCCGCCCCAGGCTGGTGGGAGCGGCGCCCCCGGGCGGCCACCGCAGGGCTCTGCGTGGAGTGTGAATCGGGGCAAATCTGGGTGAATCTGGGGGTCCTGAGAGCACGTGAGCAGGGCTGTCTGATCCCCCCGAGTCTTCCCAGACCCTCCCCAGGGCGCGCAGCATCCCATCGCCCACCAGGCAACCTGGGGGCTCTTGGCCTAAGCGAGAAGGGAGTAGAGCAGAGCATCACCTCCGTGGCTTTATGTGGGTGGAGAGGCTGGGGGGCCGTGGCCACAGTGGGACCCTGTGGCGCGGGGTCCGCCCGGACACTGCCCACTTCCCTGTTTGGAGACACTGGCCACGCTCGGCAGGCTGGGAGCCAGGAAACTCACCCAGTACGACTGTCAGGTTCTCCCAGTTCTTGATTTTGTCGAAGCAGTGGGCTGCAGAGACCACCCAGGCGGCGTCGAGCAGGGTGCCCCCGCATATCAGCACGCCGTCCAGCTTCAGTGCAGCCTGGCCGGGCACAGCGGACAGAGGTCGCGTCACAACTCTGCGGGGCACACCTTTCCCGTGCCCCCGGGGCCCCGGTGGCCACCTTCCCAGACAGCTAAGGCAATGTGGGGCTCATGGGTGCCGGCCCGACCGCGGAGCGTGGGCGCCGGTCCCCCTGCACACCCCCGGCACGCCAGGCCTGCAAAGATGGGCCAAGCGTCGTGCTCCAGGGCATGTGGGGGGGAAGGGGGAGCGTTCTGCGGCGCCAGGCACAATTCTCGGGGCACAGCGGGCCCCATAAGTGCTTCCTTTCCTTCTCCCCAAAAGCGAGGAGGGTGCTGGGCGGGTCCCGAGTGCAGCTTGGGGGCAGGCCCTTCCTCTGCAGTGGTTTTTGCAGTGCGGGCAGAAGGAGCCCGAGCCTGGCCAGCCGGCCTGCGACAGGGAGGAGCCGAAAGGCCAGAGGTTGGCCCGGCCGAGGGTGAGGGAGGTCACCACGTGCTGTGGAGAGGCGGATCAACCAGGGGGCCGGCCGGTCGGAGGAGGCCTGGTGCCCCGAGTGTGGACAGCAGGCCCAAGGACGCCCGGAAGGGCCCCCTCCTCCCCCGAGGCAGCAAACGTCAGCCCTCGGAGAAACATCTGCCCGTGTGCTTGCAGACTCAGAGCTGTGCACCTGCCTGTGGAAGACGGGACATCGGGCGCCCGAAAATCGCGCCTGGCCCTGCAGCCGCAGCCATGAGGGGAGGCCTGGGGTGCTGGCTGCAGCCGGATAGGAGCCTGGATCTCGGCGGACCTCAGTTTCCCCACCTGTCTCCTGGGGGTGAGGTCCTGGGGCACATGTGGGGGCGCGTGCTTGCTGCAGCTCCCGCTGCCCGCAGAGAGCCCTCCCGGGTGCTGTGTGCTGCAGACACACAGAGACCCACCTGTGCGGCCCCCCCGCCGCACACCGCCAATCACGGGCACGCTGGTGAGGGCACCAGTCCTGCTTGGACGTGTCTAGCTTACGTGACCCGTGGACGGCCAGCAGCTGGGGTCCTGCAGGTTTCTGGGGAGTGGTCCCAGGCCGCACAGGTGCCATGCAGGCCCTGCCCCCTGCCCTGCGGGGCAGGGGGACAGCGGCCTCGCCAAAATTGCAGCTTCTAGGCTGGTCTGCACGGGGCCGGATGGCGGCAAAGCTGGACTGGGGCTGCCGCCAGCCTGAGTCAGGCCCAGGGGGACGTGAGCCTCCAACGTCCCCTCCAAGGCTCTACTGTGTTAACAACTCCTAACGGTCGAACCCGGGCGTCCCCACGGGACGGGTCTGGAGGACGGCCAGGTCGGGCTCAGACACCCGAGTGCACGTATGTGGCTCTTGGGAGATGCTGATTTTGGCCCAATGGGTCTGGGGGCCTGAGGCTCCGCATTTCCAACGGGGACCAGGCTCACAGGCTGCCCTTCACACATGAGCCCGTGCAGGGACAGCCCGCCCTGCCTCAGTTTCCAGAGGCAGAGGGTTCAGATCCTGCCTCTGCCATCTGTCACTGGTGGCCTCGGCTCCCTCATCTGCGGGGGCGGGGAGAGGCCGGCAGCCGAGGAGGAGGCGGGAGGAGACAGGACGAGAGCGGGGGCAGGTGTCGCCGGGGTGCTGAAACCCAGGCAGACGGACCGAGGGGAGGGCACAGGCATGGGCTTCACAACCTGGAGGAAGGAGACGGGCCGGGGTCCTGCGGCCGACCACCCACTTTCCCTCTGGGGGCCCTGGAGCCTTACCTGCCAGGGACACTCTCCCTTGGGGCACACCTTGCCACCCACAATTCGGCCTCGGGGGTCGCTGCCGTTTCTCTTTTCCAGAACGGGTATTTTCCCACACGGATACTCCACTGTAGGAAACGGACCGTCAGGCCGTGGGGGATGGGCTCTGTGGCCTGCAGGCAGGGTGTGCCAGGGCGCCCCCCCGCCCCCCGGAGCTGTGCAGGGGCAGAGGGCCCTCCTGCTTGAAACCCAGTTCGGCCATTTCCCCGGTGGAGCGACACGCCGCCTGACCAAGGAGATGGACACTCGTCTGACGGCCGACCGGCCCTTGGGCAAGGGCGCTGCCGTGTTCACCCCGCTCCGGCTTCCCCAGTAAAGTCCCCGGGCAGGAGGGGACACTGTTTAGGGCGGGAGCTGAGCTTCTGGCGCCAGCGGGGGCGGGGCCCACCTCACTCTGCACAGACAGGCTGTGGGCGCCCAGCCGCTGGGAGTGCCTTTGTTCCAGACTGGACTGGGGGAAGTTTCCATTTTCCTAAAAGTGCTTTCCTTTTTAAAAAAGCCATGGCATGCAGACCATGCTGCAGTCGGTGCAGACCCCGCGTGGGGTCGTGGGGCCCCCCCGCAGGGCAGCGAAGGGGGGTGGGCAGGACAGTGGCGGGGTGGGCGGGCCTGCCTCCGACCGGCGGGTGGCCCAACCGCTCTGGAGCGGCTCCTGCTGTGGCCTGTTCTCGAGTGGGCAAGGCGTGGGCATCACGTAGTAGGTGTTCGGTGAGTGGTACCCTTGTCATCTGTCGGCCGTGCAGGAATGGGTGGCTCATCGGGAAGGAACCAGAGCACAGCGCCCAGAGCTGGCCCCCGAGGACCGTTACCTGTGGGCACACAGGACACCCCGTCGTCCTGGAGCGCGTACCCCTCGTGGCACCGGCAGGAGCGGCCAGTCTCCGCGTGGTCGTGGCAGTACTGCTCACAGCCTCCGTTCTCGTTCATACAGATCAGCTGCTCCTTTTTGTCTGAGGACAGGAAGGGGACAGACTGAGAGGGGCCTGTGCTGGTCAGGGAGAGCCAGCCCTCATTCTGCATGAAAGTGGTGCTTAGCTGCTGGCTGCATAGACGGCCAGGTACCAGCCTGCTCTGGATCGATCCAGAAGGGTGGCCTGGGAGTGTGTGCGGTCCCACGTCTGAGCAGCTTAGCCAGTTGGGACACAGG
>JAESUZ010000974.1:0-79030 GCA_017311185.1 Proteles cristata cristata | reverse complement strand
GGGACGGAGGGTGATGGGCATGGAGGAGGGTACTTGTTGGGATGAGCAGTGGGTGTTATGTGGAAACCAACTTGACAATAAACTATTATGAAAAAAATAAAGGATAATAGAAAAATGAAAAAAATAGAAATGTGATGATTTGGAGAAATTAATAAAATATTTTTTTCTAATTTAAAAAACATGATAGAGTTACTAGTGTTAGCAGGGTTGTGGAGAAATTGGAAACGTACAATTCTTTTGGGAAGATAAAGTGATGGATCTATTGGGAAATGCTGTGATGATTCCTCAAAAATTAAATTGATTAATTTGGAATTAATGGAAATAGCATGTGATCTAGTAATTCCATTTTTCGGCATATACCCCAAATAATTGAAAGTAGAACCTCAAACATATTATGCACCATCAATTATTACCAACATTATTCATAATAGCCACAGGTGGAAACAGCCCAAATATCCACTGATGGGTGGATCAACAAAATTTTTTATTTACTTTCAATGGAATATTTCTCAGCCTTAAATAGGAAGAAAATTCTGAAATATGCCACAACATAGATGATCAGTGAAGATATCATGCAATATGAAATACACCTGTGACAAAAAGACAAATATTGAATGATTCTACATAAATGAGGTAACTAGATAAGTCAAATTTATAAAGAAATTAGAATGGTGGTTGTCAGGGCTGGATCGTGAGAAGAATGGAGAATTAGTATTTAAGGAGTATAGAGTTTCATTGTGAGAATACTAAACGTGGATGGATGGGAATGATGGCTGCGCAGGAATGCTAGTGTACTTAATGCTGTTTAACTGTACGCATAAATATGCTTCATATGGTTAATTTTATGTTCTAGATATTTGATCATAATAAAATCATTTCTTAGAAAGATATAAAGAAGGTGGACCTATTTGTAGTTTTTATTGTATTTAAAAATTTGACAAGTTTTAATACTATGTCTTGCTAAGAATAAGATGTATCCTTCTATTTATTTTTTTATGCTTCTCAGTAGCATGCTGACTTTTTCTTTATATAGGCTCTGAACACTTCTTGTCTGTCTTAGTTTTCTGTTTGTTTTTCTTGTTATACTTTTTTTTTCTCATAAGTAGGCTCTATACTCAGCATGAAATCCAACACAGAGCTTGAACTCATGATTCTGAGATCATGACCTGTTTTGAGAACAAGATTCAGTTGCTTAACTGACTGAGCCACCCAGGTGCCCCAGGTTTTTGTATCATGCTTTTTCTTTTAAGTGTATTTATTTAGTTAGAGAGAGCACATGCATGCACATGTGAGCGAGGGGAAAAGGGGCAGAGAGCGAGGAAGAGAGAGAATCCCAGGGAGGCTCCTCAGTGTTTGTTCAGAGTCCAGTACATGGCTTGAACTCACGAACCGTTAGATCATGATCTGAGCAGAAATTAACGCTTAACCAACTGAACCACCCAGGCTCCCCTTCTTGTTATACTTTTGGATTCTAACTCTTTTCCAGTGTTTACCTGTCTCTTATTTGAATATAATGTTCAGGTGAGTGGGGGGATTTCTAGTTACAAAATAAGTAAGTCATGAAGAAGAAAGGCACAGTATAGGCAATATAATCAATAAGATTGTAAAAACATTGTATAGTGACAGATGGTAATTACAGTTCTATGGCGAGCTGTCAGGGATGTATAGAATTGTTGAATCATTATGTTGTACATCTGAAATTAATATAATACTATATGTAGATTATATTTCAGTAAAAAAAGATAATCACACACACACACACACACACACACACACACACAAGAAAAGCCAGTTATGTCTCCTGTTCCTGAAAGTAATGGCCTCATGAAGAAGAGGATTGCCACTGTTACCCAACATGCTAACTACAGCTATTAGGCAAGAAAAAAATATAAAAAAGGAAGTAAAAACCTGTCTCCTTTTGCAGATGACATAATCATATATACAGAAATGCTACAGACTCCACCAAAATACTGTTAAAAATAATAAAGTCAGTAAAATTACAGGGTACAAAAGCAACATACAAAAATTAGTTGCAATTCTATACCCCAACAAAAAACATTCTGAAAGAGAGAATAGAAGAAAATAATCTCATTTACAATAACAATATAATAGTTAGGAATAAATTTAATCAAGGATGTGAATTATCTGTACACTGAAAATTGCATGACATTAATGAAAATAATTGAATAACACATAAAAGAGGCAAAGATATCCCATGTTCATGGACTGGAAGAATTAATATTGTTAAAATATCCATACTACCCAAAGCCATCTATGAAGCAGTCAATGCAATCCCTATAAAAATCCCAACGCTTATTTTTACAAAAATAGGAAAAAGAATCATTAAATTTATATTGAAATACAAAAGATCCCAAGTAGCCAAAATAAACCTGAGAAGGAAGAACAAGACTGGGGAAAGCACAAATCCTGATCTCAATTACTATGAAGCTATAGTAAACAATATAGTACAGTACTGGCCTAAAAACCAACACACAGGCAAATGGAACAGAATGGAGATCCCAGAAATAAGCCCACACATAGATGGTCAGCTAATATTTGACAAGGGATTCAAGAACACTCAATGTAGAAAAGCTTGTCAATTCAATAAATGGTATTGGGAAAATCAAATATTGCATACAAAGGAACAAAATTGGACTTCTATGTTACACCACTCACAAAAATTAACTAAAAATGGATTGAGGACTTAAATGTAAGACTTGAAATTATAAAAGTATGATAATTAAACATAGGGGGCAATCTTGATTATGGTGTGGGCAACAATTTTGGGAGTATGACACCTAAAGCACACGCACCAAAAGTACAAATTAAAAGGCAGGACTATTTCAATCTAAAATGCTTATGCACAGCAAAAATAATAATTAAATCAAAGTAAAGTAAAGTAAATAGCAAACTATGGAATGATATGAAATATTTGCAAACCTCCTATTTCATGAATTAACATCTCAATAGCAAAAGAAAAACAAAAAATATGATGAAAAAATGGGCAGAGGATCTCGATAGACGTTTTTTCCAAAGAAGACATCCAATAGTGACCAGTTAAATGAAATGATGCTCTACTGACCTCACAGTTTGTGAGTTTGAGCCCCATATCCGGCTCTGTGCTGACATCTCAAAGCCTGGAGCCTGCTTCAGATTCTGTGTCTCCCTTTCTCTCTGTCCCTCTCCTGTTTGTGCTCTGTCCTCTCTTTCTCTCAAAAATAAACATTAAAACTTTAAAAAAAATAAAATTGGCATAGCTACTATGAAAAACAATATGGAGCCTCCTCAAAAACTTAAAAAATAGAAATGCCATATGATCCAGCAATTTCTTCTCTGGGTATATATTTGGAGAAAATCAAAGCACTATTTTGAAAAGATATCTGTCCTCTCATGTTCACTGCATTATTCACAGTAGCGAAAAGATGGAAAAAAACTAAGCGTCCATTAACAGATGAATGCCATATACATATATATGTGTGTATATATGTAGCATTGTCTTTATCCATTCATTATATATTGAATATTATTCAAACATTTAAAAAAAGGAAATACTGCTTTTTGTGACAATAGATAGATTTGCAGATATTATGCCAAGTGAAATAAGTCAGAGAACTACACATATTTATATTCCCAATCATATATGAAATCTAAAAAAAAAAAAAAAAAAAAAAAAGCTGAACTGATAGAAATAGAGACCAGAATGGTGGTATCCAATACCTAGGGTGTGAGAGAAATGGGGAGATGTTGGTGAAAAAGTACAAACTTCCAGCTATAAGATAAATTAGTTCTGGGGTCATTATAATTAACAATATTGTACTATATTCTTGAAAGTTAAGACAGTAGACCTTAAACATTACCACAAAAAATGGAAATTACATTAGGGGATGGAATATTCACTAACCTTATTGTGGCAATCATTTCACAATATATAAGTGAATATATTATATATAAACAGTATCTCAAAGTACACAAAAAATAATAAACTTGTATTTGAATTTTTAAAACCCTGCACTGATTTTAATAGTTAAGTGGGTAATTATCCCTTTCATCAATTCTTCCCTCAAGTTGGTCACCACTTGTGTGGGTGGGGTGGGTTTCCTTAACAGCATGAATGCTTCATGGGATTAGAAAGATTTGACACCTGTGATCTGACACAGTCAGCCAATGTTTTTTTTTTTTTTTTTTTTTGAACTCAAACCACAGTTAATGTGGTTAAAGGGTGATGACTTTCTACAACTGCAAGATCATTATATAATATTGGATACCTGTTACTGAGAGTGATCAGAGACAGGTGACAGAAAGTAAGGCAACCTCAGAAAGGAATGTCTGCCTGGGGTTGTAATCTCACCCTAGCAAGTATTGCAATTTCACCATCGGTTTACCAGAGATAATCCAAATTGGGATCCCCATTGGATGGAGGTGGCTCCCTGCCAGATACATTCTATTTGGCCAGGCAACTCATTTTTTTTTTTAATTTGCTTTATGGCTTGTGTCCATAAGGAGAGATTATGTCCCAGGGCAAAGAGAGGGTTTATCTCCTCCTTCAAGAGGATTAAGCCCCTCCCTCTTGTTTCTTCCTTTTTGTCCTTCTGTCTTTATAAATTTCTGTGTGGTTACTGGCAAAGTTGGGGTAAATTATCCTCAGCCTAATTGCAGTGACACTGTGTTGGCTTTTCTTCTAGAGAGCACCTATCCTTCCCTCCATCTTGTTTCCCCCAGTAATTTGGCCCAGACATACTCTCCAGAAGTTCCTGCCAGTAAGGCCAGCACAAGTCTCATGATTTGGAGCACCTGTTCATCAGGACACGCACCTCCTTCAGAATCCTGGGAGTGGCAAATCTATAAAAATCCTTGGCTCTAGTCACTTTAAATAGCATTTTAGCTGACTGAGCCCATTCTTCTGCCAGCGGTATGCACTCGCCCTCTTTTTCTATTCAGGTGCAGAAGTCTTACAACATTCAATACCTACCTATTGGGGCATCCAGATGGGTGGTCTGACTTCCATACCTAGGCTACTCAGTATCTCTGACCTCGAGAGTACATACTAATGGTGTGGGTTCACTCAAATGCTGGACCTGCAGCTCATCCAGGTTACAGAGGCACAAGGGCAGACCATTAAGTGTATTATGTAGAGTAGAAAAGATAAAAGGGATGTCAAATTCACACAGAGACATTCCAAATTTTGTGTCCTAACACTTATGGCTGTCCAGGATTGATTTGCCAATTAACTGTCCTCCTGACTGGGTGGACAGCATGCCAATTTTTCCTTAATGACCAAACACCCATCCTCTTCATCATTTATGATGAATTCTAGATTCTAGTCTAATCAAGAAAAAAGATAAGACCACAAGTTGGCAGTAGCACCCAACATGCTTTGTTTGGGAGAGGTTTTGATAGGTTGCCTGAAAGGGAAAGTGTCTCACAGCAGGAAACCTGTCCAAGTCAGCTACAGGAGGGGACTACCCAGAAGAAGAAGGGACTAGACAACTTTTGGGGGAGAGGGAAATTGGAAAAGGGCTTTCTTGTTTAGGTGATATGGCTCAGCAGCTAGAGGAGTCCCTGGGTCAGAGTGCTCTGAAGGCAAACAATGGTGTTGAATAGCCTCTGGGTTTGTCTTAACTATGGCTAGCACATATTATGTGCAGTTTTGTGGGGTATACAAAGCAGGCAAGCTCTAAATAGTACACACACACACACACACACATATGAAATAGTAAATAAAAATACTTACTTCATTTACATTTAAAGCAATGCATGTGCAAAAAATTGAGTTTGCTGATAATCCAGCCTGCTGTGAAAAAGTAAACCACTTTAGGGCCAATATACAGGCCATCTTTAACTGACTTATATAGTAATATGTCAGTCAGCCACTCTGATTAATCTGGCTGATGAGCTGAGATCAAATCAATGCAATTTGTACTTTTAGATTTTTATAATGTTTTATTTATTTCTGAGAGAGAGACAGCATGAGCAGGAGAGGGTCAGAGAGAGAGGGAGACACAGAATTTGAAACAGGATCCAGGCTCTGAGTTAGCTGTCAGCACAGACCCTGATGCAGGGCTCAAACCCATGAACTGTGAGGTCATGACCTGAGCTGAAGTCAGACACTCAACCGACTGAGCCACCTAGGCGCCCCACAATTTGTACTTTTAATAGAACTCTAAGTACCAAAGTGTAATCAATTTGCAGTGTAAACTTCAGTCATGACTCACATTCTAAGGTCCCAGCTGAGCAAATTCCATCAACTATTATGGTTTATCAAGTGCTGGTTATGAGGAACACTGCAAGTATATATGATAAGCACACAGTGGGTTTACATTATTACAGTGTAGGAAGCTCCAATATTTTAAGGGGATTTTAACAAAATTCTTAAGAGGAAAATACTATCTTTGTGTTCCAGAACAGCAAACAAATATGTCCTGTGTCCCAGAGGGAAATATTATCTCTATTTTCTTCCAATGCTGTTTGTTATACAAATAGTTTCTCCTGGGGGCGCCTGGGTGGCTTAGTCGGTTAAGCGTCCGACTTTCGCTTAGGTCATGATCTCGCGGTTCGTGTGTTCGGGCCCCGCGTCGGGCTCTGTGCTGACTGCCAGCTCAGAGCCTGGAGCCTGTTTCAGTCTGTGACTCCCTCTCTCTCTGACCCTCCCTTGCTCATGCTGTCTCTCTCTCTCCTAGAAATAAATAAAACATTAAAAAAATAAAAAAAAAACAGTTTCTCCTCTTCCACTTATAAGTGAAAACATATGGTATCTGTCCTTCGCTGCCTGACTGATTTCACTCAGCATAACACCCTCTACTTCCATCCACGTTGCTATGAATGGCCAGATTTCATTCTTTTTCATTGCCATGTAGTATTCCATTGTATAGATAAACCACATCTTCTTGATCCATTCATCAGCTGATAGACATTTAGGCTCTTTCCATTATTTGGCTATTGTTGAAAAAGCTGCTATGAACATTAAGTTAGCTTTTCTTTAAACTAAATAATGAATAAACGTCTTCAATGCTTTTTTTCTATTTGTTTATTTTAATGTGCTATTGTTTGTTGTGTGTTCTGGGTCATATTTTCCAACTACTTATTCATATGCTATAAATGTACTTTTTTTTCATTGCTAATAGTAATATGCATCTCAAGCAAGGTCTGGCTTTTCAGTTTGATAGACCAGAAGCCTGTCTGATTCTGATGGGAACCACTTGTGAGCCCAATAATATGTCAGAAATCTAATATTTAAGGAAGGCTCTGGACTAGTTACCTGCTGTTAGGAAAATGAAAAATCAATGAGCAATTATTGCAAATACCACTTGATGAGTCAAATACTCAGGTATCCTAACTGGGTTAGACTGTTCTATTGCCAAAAATTTCCAAGCAATACTGTCCATAGTTCATCTTTTACCCAATAATTCTTTGCCCTTCAAGATCCCAGTCCAAGGCTGCAGACCTTTAGGGAAGTGCTTTTTCTTGGAAAGATGTCATATGCAAGACAGACTGAAGCAAAATGCAACAGGTGGCTGGAAACTAAAGAGCTTTCCTCAGTGGAGGCCTGGAGACTTTGGAAGATGCTGAGGAAGAAAAATGACCATATGAGTCCACTGGGCTTTGAAGCAAGAACCTTACATTTGCATATGTGAGATAAATTATGTGAAAGCTAGTGACTTTCCTGCTGGACAGGCTGCAGGAAAAAGTCTTTTTCTTTTGACTAAAGTAGCCACCTGCCTGTGAACCTCTTTTCATTACAGGCCCTATGTTCTGTGCTGAGTCCACAGTTAAAATTACAGAGTTCAGCGCAATGCTCAGACCCAGATGAGTGCCCTGAGGACCACACTCCTACAGAGTACAAGAAGTAGGTGAGGACAATGGTGAAATGGACAAAAGTTGAAAATAAATGTGGATAGAGGATGGTTTCTATTTTCACAAGATCACACAGATAAAATGCAAATGAAATGTAGCATGTATCTTTCTGATAAGTTAAGCTGTATTCAGGACATGAAAACCTCCAATAGAGCTGAAGGACAAAGGGAGAGGTCCTGCAAAGTTCCATGCTGAAGTAATAACTGAGACAGTTTTCCCAGCCACATGCTCTGCTGGCATACAGTGCACCCTTCCAAAGGAGGGCTCAGTCCATAGTCCCTGGTTCATTTTCTGGTCCCAGAGTGATGCTGTTCATAGCACTCTCTCTAGGGAGAAGATTGACATGACCAGTTCTTCTCTTGAGATTAAATTCCTCTGTGATAGAAGGTGCTAAGCTTGTGGAAGCTATTTCCCAGGGAAACAGGGCCTGGGCAACATCTTAGAGTTGCTATGATATCACTGAGTGTGTTTTCGGGTATTTGTAGAAAATAGAAACAGAGAACGAAAGAAAAAATCTCACACCCATAACATTTCTGAGGGGAAATTGGAGTTTAATGTTATGTTAATATCCTCAGGAATTGTATTACATTTTGACTGAAAAGCGGTTTACAAGGCAGGGCATGGGGGAGATTTCTGTGGTGCAGTACTTGTCAAGTTCGCCCAAAGTGCAAATGGTCCCCACACATAAACACAAATTTTACCCCAGCCCCATACCCTCTTCCCTCCTTTGGACCAGGGAGAACTACTTGAATTTTCAGAACTCCGAAACCTTGGCTCTCACTCTGCATTTTCTGCCAGAGTATGGCAGATTATGATGAGGGACATAGCAGGTAAGACTGCATGTTTCTGCTGTTTACATTTCCTCCTTTATCCACTTTTGCACTTATGCTGGGGTTCAGTAGTGAGAGGGCAGGGTTCACTCTGGTTGTCACTGTGAAGATGAAACCCTTCACAGGTCCCTCCCAGCTCATGCTTCATGGGAAACCCTAAAATTCTAATTCTTCTGGCAGAGAGAGACACCATAGCTACACAGCCAGCCTTTAGAAGCTATAGTTTGGAGCTTTTTGTTTCCATAAAACCTGGTTCTCCATGATTTCTAGCAAGTTCGGGTGCCTACTTGGATGCTAAGTGGTTACACCTACCCAAGTGGCAGGTCTAGAGGGCTGTTTCTTCTGTTAACAAACAAGTTTCAGATTTCACATTTGTATCTAACCATTAACAAAGTGGCAATTAAGAGAGCTGGACTGGGGGTCGTGCCTTAGTGGCTCAGTCTGCTAAACATCGGACTCTTGGTCTCGGCTCAGGTAATAATTTCATGGTTGCTGAGTTTCAGCCTGGCATCTGGCTCTGTGCTGACAGTGTGGAGCCTACTGGGGATTCTTTCTTTCTCCCTCTCTGCCCCTTCCCCACTTTTGCACGTGCTCTCTCTTTCCCCCTTTCTCTCTCAATTAGTAAATAAACTTGAGAGAGAATGAGAGAGAGAGAGAGAGAGAGAGAGAGAGAGAGAGAGAGAGAGAGATGGACCGGGCAGCAGGTCCAACCAGCATTTAAAGAACAATCTTCTTGTTCATACATAGGTCCTTGTGTACAAGGTCTCAGGGTGCCTGGGATAAGAAGCCAGTCCAATCCTACGTGTAAAAGAAGCTGTGAGTTAGTTTGTTTTGTGTGGTTTCTGAGCACAAGAGATGAATATGCTTTATACATAGGTAGTACTAGGAAGAGAGTACAAAAATACAAGGATGAGCAACGTTTTAAGTTTTTTTTTTTTTCTCCTGACTTAGTGGTATCTTATTCTACTTATTGAATAAGGGCACACTGAAAGAGAAAAGATTTTAATTAAAATATTTCTACTTCTCAATGTAAGTTACAAATTTAATCACTAAAGGATGGATTGCTTGCCCTTTAAGAATGGCAAAAATATGTGCCATATTCTCCCATCAATGTTTGTCCGTTTTACTTTATTTTTTAAAAATTCTTATTGTTTTATTTATTTCTGAGTGAGAGAGACAGCATGAGCAGGGAAGGGTCAGAGAATGGCAAAAATATGTGCCATATTCTCCCATCAATGTTTGTCCGTTTTACTTTATTTTTTAAAAATTTTTATTGTTTTATTTATTTCTGAGTGAGAGAGACAGCATGATCAGGGAAGAGTCAGAGAGAGAGAGGGAGACACAGAATCTGAAACAGGCTCCAGGCTCTGAGCTAGCTGTCACCACAGAGCCCGGCGCGGGGCTCGAACCCACGAACCATGAGACCATTGACCTAAGCCGAAGTCGGATGCTTAACCCACTGAGCCACCCAGGCGCCCCAATGTTTGTCCATTTTAGAACCTAAAACCAATTGAGAGAAGTACAATTAAAGCATTCAAATTGACAACAATGTTAAATATGCACACTTTGTAAGACTAACACAGGAATCTTCTGTACTGCTCCTTCATGGTCAGGGCTCTGTTGGTGATTTTAAATGAAATCCACACATCTTCCCTCCCTGTTTAGTTTAGGTGCAGCTACCAGGAATGCAAGCAACATTTAAAGTATAAAGTACTCCATCCTTAGGAGACTACTTATGGTGAAGGAAGCAATCTCACCATATGCCAAGGTTTTCCTTGCAGGTGGAGCAGACAACCATGGGTAGGACTAGAATGCAGGGCTCACAAGCTCTCAACCTTAATCCCATGACAACGCTTTCTGCCAGAGCCTGGGTTTTGCATCAAAACTCAATTCAGGTCAGGGATCTTTGGGTCTACCAAGAATCCTACGCCATCTATTAAAGCTTCTGAAAGGAGGTCAGTTCTCCTGCTTTAATCATTCATTTACCAGATAAATAACAGAATGATACTATTCCATGGGTGAGCTAAAAAATACCCTGGCAGGTAGAGTGTCTACTATTTATGCACACCAAGAATAGAAGTGAATCCCCTAAACTGATAAAGGACATGAAGCCAGTTGTTAGTGTATTGTCTCCCACTCTAAATTCACCCTTCAATACATGCTCTATGAT
The DNA here is from genome assembly GCA_017311185.1 of Proteles cristata cristata. NCBI lineage: Eukaryota > Metazoa > Chordata > Mammalia > Carnivora > Hyaenidae > Proteles > Proteles cristata. Next base: position 68,179 of record JAESUZ010000974.1, on the reverse strand, counting down.
AATAGATACATTTTCAAGCATTTCTTCTTCAAAGTGAGCACAATGTTATACTTTCTCAGTAGAAGACATTGGAGGGACATTGAAAGAGGAAGTGTCTCCCCTGTGATTTCTGGTTCTCAAAAGTGTGGATATGGAGATACCTGCTCTGCTCCAGGCATGAGCCAAGAACAAATGTCTTCACGAAATGTGCAATGCCAATGTGGCCTGGTGATCAGCTTTCTGGGCCTTCTTCATAGGTATATCCTGTGATCCAAACCACTGGCCCACTGATTCCCTCTGCTTTCTCTCTCCTGCTCAACCTCCTCACCCCCAACAACTACCCTTCTCTAGTTCTCACAGTGATGCATCCCTCCCAACATCAAGGCCCTTCTGATCCTATATGCAGGGCATTTTTAGCTCTAGGCCTCCAATCCTACCAGCACCCCTATTCCTACAACACCTACATACTGGCTGCCAGCTGTGGCTTGTCCACATTGATGTGCTCCACTGAGTAGCTTCCTGTTTACCCTGAAACGGTATACCAGCTCTGGTTTTGTAGACCAGCCTTTGGCATCCCAAAAAACAGCAAACTTCTCTCCCATCTAGTACATCACCCACGCCTTCTCCAATGAGGTATGAATTCCAGTTTTAGAGAGGTCCCCCCACTCTAAATTTGTCTTTCATTAGTCATTCTCCCTCAGCCCCAGAATGCCATATGAAATAATATATTCTATATATGATGCATTTTTCACAGTTTAATAATTCTTTACATTAATCTTTATGTTTATGTTAAACTTCCCTTATCCTTTGTACACTTTCTGTCTCCTGCTTGGATTCAGATTGCTACAGAACACATTTACATCAAATATCATTCTTAGGATTATTAAAACTTTTCTCTTTGAGAGCTGAATCAGATAAAGGTATCCACTATTGCTCAGATAAAGTAAGGGATAAAAAAGGGAACAAAATTCTTGGAAAGGAAGGAGTATGACTGACATTATTTGTGGATATTATGATTCTGTGCCTTAAATCCTACAAGTAATTACAGAAAACTTGTTAGAATCAACAAAAGAGTTTAAACATTTGTACCATGAAAAATCAACATTCAAAAGACATTTGCATTCTATTTACCAGCAACAAATTTAGAAAATGAAAATTTCAAAGATAGTATTTGCAAAATATGAAGTACCTAGGATAAAATGTCTTCTTCTGTAGAGAGAATACATTTAGTATTTAGACACATTAAGGCAGTTTTGTTTTTAATTAAAAGGAAAGATAGACCATATCCATGAACTAAGCATTCAATATGAAAATAAGACAAATCTGAAAGTTCAACACAATCTAGGGCACCTGGGTGGCTCAGTCAGTTAAGCATCTGACTCTTGATTTCAGCTCAGTAAGTAATCTTCAGGTCATAAGATCGAGACCTTCATCGGGTTCAATGCTGAGTGTGGAGCCTGCTTTGGATTCTCTCTCCCTCACTCTCTGTCCCTCCTTCACTTCCTCTCTATCTCTCAAAATAAATAAATAAACATTGAAAATAAAGAAGGGGCACCTGGGTGGTTCAGTTGGTTGAGCATCTGAGTACAGCTCTGGTCATAATTTCATGGTTTGTGGGTTTGAGCCCACCAGGCTCTGAGCCGAAAACTTGGAGCCTGCAGCCTGCTTCAGATTCTGTCTCTCTTTCTCAAAAATAAATAAATAAACATTAAACAAACAAACAAACAAACAAATATTGACACATAATCTTAATTTGAACCCCTCAAAGGGCTTTTGGTGTACATTTTTCAAATGAATTGATCACTTAAACAGTCTAAAAATAGCCAGATATAACCAAGACACTTTTGAAGAACAAGGAAGAATTGGCTGGCCTTATCCAAATATCAAGACTGGCTTTAGATTTGTAGTAAGTAATACTGATATGTGGTATTTCAAATAGACAGATTAATACGGCCACAGTATTCACCAGAGTGCATAGAAACCAGCCCATACATAGGTAGGTATTTGACACAGGAGGCATTGCAATTCACTTGGAAAAGAGCTGACTTTTCAATAAGTGCTTACTTAGACAATTGGATATCCAAATTAAAACAAACAAACAAAACAGAACCCTACTCAACACCATACACAAACATCACTTGCAGGTGGACTAAGACATAACTGTAAAAGGCAAAACCATAAATATTTTAGAAGACAGTATATAAAATATTTTCATGTCCCCAGATCAGGGATAGATTTCTTAAAACAGAAAATCACAAACCATTAGGAAAAGAATAATAAATTTTGACCATAATGTAACTAAGATCTGTTCATAAAGCATAACATATGCAAGTGAAAATAAAAGAATAGAGCAAGGGAATATTTTTGTTCACAACATATAACCACCAATGGATTGGTATTTAAAATACATAAAGAACTCATTAACTTAGTAAGTACAAGACTGAAAATAGAATAGAAAAATTCTGGCAATCTTTGGTGTAGGTAAACAATGTAGCATCAGGAATTGCTACTGGTGAGACTGTACATTGGCACAACTACTACACCAAACAAGTTGGCATCATCTAGAAAAGCTGAGAATATTCACACCCTGTATCTCATTGATTCTATTTTTTGATGTATATCCAATAAATTTTACATATGTGTCTCATGAGAAATGTCCAAGATTGTTCACTGTAGCATTTTTCATAAGAGTCAAAATTAGAAATGACCATAGTGTCCATCCACTGTAGAATTATATGTTTAATCATACCATAATCACTTCGCTAAAATTATACACTGGATTACTAGTCAATAATGGTCACAAAGCATGTACAGCTACTATGAAGAACATGGATGAGTCTCTCAAATAAATGATACAAGTGAGAGAAGCAAGCCATCAAAGTAAGCACATAGTAAGATTTCCATATGTAGCCTCATATAAACTGTATTATTTAGGGATGTGTACACAAGTAGTAAAGCTATAAAGAAAACAGCTATAAAGAAAAGCACTGAAATGATTATCACAAAGTCAAGATAATGACTATATCCATAAAAGAGGGTGTGGGTTATGAATAGGAGGAACACAGTGCATTCTGGAAAGTTGGCAATGGTCTATTTCTTGACCATGGTCCTGGTTACATGGGTGTTTGTTTTTATAATTTACCTAAACCCGGCAGATATGTTTTATATACTCCTATATATCTCAGATTTTTTCGATGTCTTCTTTCAAAAAATTTATAGAAAGAAAATATATGAAGTAAAAATTTTGACACGGTCTCAATTGTTAGGGATGAAAAACTTGTTCTTCCTATCGAGAAATCAGGAAGTGTCTTTTATCATTAAAACAAGAGGAAAGAAGGGATTACTTAAACTATATATACCCCATAATCAAGTCATCACTGTAAACCTTTCTTTTGCTAGATATTTCACTTTATATATAAAGATTGTTTTAATTTTTTTTTTGAGAGACAGAGCGCAAATAGGGGAGGGGCAGAGAGAGAGAGAGGGAGATACAGAATTCAAAGCAGGCTCCAGGCTCTGAGCTGTCAGCACAGAGCCCAATGTGGGGCTATGGGGCTAGAATCCAGGAAATGCAAGATCATGACCCGAGCAGAAGTTGGACACTCAACCGACTGAGCCATCCAGGCGCCCCTCACCATATATTTATATCATTTTCCAAATCACAGAAGACAGACAAATGAGAAGATCATCATTATCATTAATACAATCATTAAGCATCATAAGCCAAATACATTACAATGAGACTGGACCACCACACTGAAATGCAAGCAGGTACATGAGGACTATTAAGCATGGTCATCTGTGCATTTTTCTCAGGAGATGCCATCACAATGACATATGGTTTAACCTTAATATATTTAATCACTACTCTTGTCCAGAGACCTCCATATGCTGGATAATCTAAGATTAGCTGAGGAATGTTATGAGAAATGCTGTAAGATTGTGTATGAGATTTGCCATGATGTAATGCAAAGAGTTGGTTTACGTTGTGCATTGAATAGGGAGAACACAGGAATGGGTTGGGTTTTCCAGAATTCAATATCAATTGTTTCATCTTCCAGGCTTTGCATTTCTAAGCTGAACAGTGGCAATCTGTTTTGGTCTCACTTCTTATTCTAATCTGTGAATTAGCAGGCCAAAAGAATTAACTATGAGACAAATTTTTCTGATGACCTTGCTCAAGACAGTTCTAGATATGGAAGTTGTCTAGAAAAAAAATTTCCAGTAGAATTTGCTAGCACTATGGCAGTTTAATGTCAACACATAGTGCATTGTCTCAGGAATTTTCACTCACTGGATTGATAAATCCCACAGATGAGGGAACATGGGGTAAACTGAAGGCTAAGTACAGGCTAACAGCACCTCCCACCCAGGTTGAATATGTGTGATATCCATTGGACACTCCTGGCTACCCAAGAGGAAAGGAAAGAGGTTTAGGTGCTTGCCATGGTGATGTGGGAAACTAAGGCAAATGAAAAATTAAATTCCTTTACTGACTATAGCGAATTGACCACTCCTTGAAACCAGCAGTGACCTCCCTCTAGGAGCTCAGCTACTTTGATGATGACACTTTGCTAAGGGTAAAAGGGAATCTTGGCTTGACCCTGTCCTGACCACCTCCTGGCCTAGGAACCTGTAAGTCTACTTTATCATATAAAAATTCCTTTGGAAACTTCCTTTGTCTCAACTGCCGCAAGATATAGGCAGGCAATCATACTACAAGCTTATGCCCCCCCCGGATTTACATCTAAAGGGTCTCTTGAATGAGGTTTTACTAAACAGTAATAAAAATGGCATTTTCCTCAAGGTCCTGGAAACCTTGCTTCCAGAATTCCTTAGAGATTTACTCTATACCTCATCCCTTCCCTACGTGATGATATATTATGTTACCCATCACCACCCCAGTGCAGATCTTCCTGCCATAGGTGCTATCCCCTTTTGCACCGAAGACGTCCTCAGGAATTTTTTATTGGCCATTGGCTCAGGAGCAACCCACCATCACCTCAAAACTTCATAGCACCCAGCCAGCCAGCTAGTAAACAATTTTTAACATGTGAAAAGTACTGAGTACCATGCTTACCACTGGGAGGGGCTGGGGTGTTTATTTTGGTACATATAGTGATGTACGAATTTAAGTTGCATTTAATAGATTCCTAGGTATTCTGGCACCATTAACCAAATGAACTGTCATTACTTCATTATCTGGGAAGACCCTGATTTCCTACAAATATTGAATGTACAACTATTTATGCACACCAGGCACTGCCTCTGGATTTTCTATTCTGTTCCAGAGACCCCGTACCAGAATATTTAAATCACTATGCCGTTAAACACGTTTTAATATCTGATAGGGCCAGTTTCTGCGCACTGCACATTTTTTTTCTCCTTTCAGGAACATATTCAGGCCCGCGGCAGGGGGCGGGATCGCTCCTCCTCCTCAGCTCTGGTTCCCGCAGAGCCTCACAGACACCGAGATGGAAAGCCCAAGGCTGCTCCTGGCTCCCGGGACGCGACAGAGCGGCGGTGCTGGTATCCCCGCGGGAGGCAGCCGGGTCCACGGAGGCCCTGACCCGCGGGCTGGCCAGGTCCCCGCGCGCCGACTCCTGCCTCTCCCGGACCTCCAAGATGGCGGGCCCGGGAGGCGGTGCGAGGAGGCCAGCGCGGCCTCACGGGGCCCTGGTCACAGCCCATTGGCGCCGAGGCCAGATTACGCTGGAGGCGGTGGCGGCGGCGGCGGCGGCGACGGCGATGATTTTTTCCTGGTGCTGCTGGACCCAGTGGGTGGTGATGTGGAGACCTCGGGAGCCCGCCAGGCCTTAGGGCCTGTACGAAAGGAGGAGGCCGAGTCGGGCCCACAGCTCCAGAAGGGTGAGAGTGGCGGCAACCCACTTGGCCGCCAGGCACTAGGGCCCCGCTGCCAGTCTGCGGTTCCCGCCCCAGCCCCGGCCCCAGCCCCAGTACCGGTCCCCTCCCCAGGCCTGGGACCAGCCATGGCCTTCTCTAGCACCTTCACCATCCGCAACCAAAACCTGCTTTTGCGCTTTGAGAATGGTGTCCTCACCTTTGCCACGCCCCCGCCGGCAGCCTGGGAGCCTGGGGTCGCGCCTGTCCCTCAGTCTGGGGGTCTGATGGCTCCGCAAGCAGGGGTCCTGCACGCAGCGCAGCCCAGCGACTGCCCAGAGCTGCCGCCCGACCTCCTGCTGGCGGAGCCGGCTGAACCGGCGCCCGCCCCGGCGCCTGAGGAGGAGGCAGAGAGCCGGGCAGCAGCTGAGAGCCCCCGCAGGCCGCTAGGCCCAGGCCCGGGGGTGGTGCTGTACCTGTGTCCCGAGGCCCAGTGCGGACAAACCTTTGCCAAGAAGCACCAGCTGAAGGTGCACCTGCTGACTCACAGCAGCAGCCAGGGCCAGCGGCCCTTCAAGTGCCCCCTGGGCGGCTGCGGCTGGACTTTCACCACCTCTTACAAGCTCAAGAGGCACCTGCAGTCGCACGACAAACTTCGGCCCTTTGGCTGCCCTGCGGAGGGCTGTGGCAAGAGCTTCACCACAGTATATAACCTCAAGGCACACATGAAGGGCCATGAGCAGGAGAACTCATTCAAGTGCGAGGTGTGCGAGGAGAGCTTCCCTACACAGGCCAAACTCAGCGCCCACCAACGCAGCCATTTCGAGCCCGAAAGGCCCTACCAGTGCGCGTTTTCCGGCTGCAAGAAGACATTTATCACAGTGAGTGCCCTATTTTCCCATAACCGTGCCCACTTCAGGGAACAGGAACTCTTCTCCTGCTCGTTTCCTGGCTGCAGCAAACAGTACGACAAGGCTTGTCGCCTGAAAATTCACCTGCGGAGCCACACCGGTGAGAGACCTTTCCTTTGTGACTTTGACGGCTGTGGCTGGAACTTCACCAGCATGTCCAAACTCTTAAGGCACAAAAGGAAGCACGATGATGACCGGAGGTTCATGTGTCCTGTGGAAGGCTGTGGGAAATCTTTCACGAGGGCCGAGCACCTGAAAGGTCACAGCATAACCCACCTGGGCACAAAGCCTTTTGTGTGCCCTGTGGAAGGCTGCTGTGCCAGGTTCTCTGCTCGCAGTAGTCTCTACATTCACTCCAAGAAACACTTGCAGGACGTGGACACTTGGAAAAGCCGTTGCCCAGTCTCTACTTGTAATAAACTTTTCACATCCAAGCACAGCATGAAGACCCACATGGCCAAAAGGCACAACCTCTGCCAGGATCTCTTAGCTCAGCTAGAAGCTGCAAATTCTCTTACCCCCAGCAGTGAACTTACTAGCCAGGGACAGAGTGATCTCAGTGATGCAGAGCTAGTGTCTCTCTTCTCTGATGTGCCTGGCAGTAGTTCTGCTGCAGTGCTGGACACAGCACTGGTGAACTCTGGAATCTTGACTATTGATGTGGCTTCTGTGAGCTCAACTCTGGCAGGGAACCTCCCTGCTATTAATAATAATTCCTTAGGGCAGGCTGTGGACCCTCGGGCCTTGATGGCCACCAGTGACCTTCCTCAAAGTCTGGATACCTCTCTCTTTTTTGGAACGACAGCCTCTGGTTTTCAGCAGAGTCCTTTAGGTATGGATGATTCCTCAAGTCTAAGTGTGGGGCCATTGGCATCTCTGGGCCCTTTGGCTATGAAAAACTCGAGTCAAGAACCTCAAGCTTTGACCCCCAGCAGTAAGCTAACAGTGGACACGGATGCTCTGACTCCTTCCAGCACCCTTTGTGAAAACAGTGTCTCAGAACTCCTGACGCCAACCAAAGCAGAATGGAATGTACATCCTGACTCTGACTTCTTTGGACAGGAGGAAGAAACCCAGTTTGGATTCTCCAATCCAGCAGGAAACCATGGTTCTCAGAAAGAAACAGATCTTATCACAGTGACTGGCAGCTCATTTTTGGTATGAACCAACTGTTAATTTCTTGACACATGGCTTACTTTTATGAGTTACACTCAATTTTAAGTGTATTCTGGACTAAATGTTTAAATGCAGTCATTTCTTATAGGTTTGTAAAAGAACAAAGTCCTGAGCTACAAGTCTGAAGATTTAAATTATGATCTTGACTCATGTCAAGTTGTGTGACCCTGAGCAAGTGACTTAACTTATCTGAGCCTTAATTTGCTTACTTATAAAATGAGGTGGTTTAAATAGATTGTTTCTAAGGAATTTTTAACTCTGTGATTCCTTGATAATAAGCTTATTTCCATGGGAAAAATTAGGACATTTTTTAGTGATGGTGTTGCATGTGCTTTTTTTTCAAACATACATAATGGCATAAGAAACAGCCACATTCTTTGCACCCAAAATCAGCTATAATCAGTTCACAATTTTGTTTATCTAATTTTCACTCTCAGCCTTTTCAAGAATTATTTTGTAACAAATAGCAGATATTACATAATTTCAATCATAATTATTCTATATATAGTTATATAAAGTGTGAGCTCTTTTGGAAAAAATTACAAGTCTATTATCATACTTAAAGTTAACAATAACTCCTTAATACCAATAAATATCCAGTCAGATTCAATATGCAATTGTCCCATAAATGATATTTATTTTAATATTTTGAATATAGAATTTTAATAAATCTCTTAAGTGTGTTTTTAATCTGTGTTTCCCCTTTGTCTCTTAACTTGCACGGATTGTTTTACATGTAGCATTTTCCACAATCTTAAATTTTTGTAATTATGTCCTTCTGGTGTTAAGTTCCTCTACCCTCTATTACCTTAATTTGATAGTTGGACTTAGAGACTTGATCAGATTGGGAATATAATTTTTGGGCAGGAATATTTCTTAGGTATGTAATGTTCTTTTTATCAGGTGGTACATAATGTCTGGTTCTCTCTTTATGATATCTGCAGTTGCTGCTGCTGAATGCATTTATTCATGATTACCTGTGTTTCTGATATCATGGATTGTTTTTCTAGAATTACTGGTAGTGGAGGAGGAAATTATGTTTAAGGCATTTGTAACAGTTTAATAGAAATATTCAAAGCCAGAATATTTTCCTTAAAATTTTTTAATGTTTGTTTATTCCTGTGTGTGTGAGAAAGAGAGCTAGCGAGCAAGTATGAGCAGGGGAGGGACAGAGTGAGAGAAGGACACAGAATTCAAAGCAGGCTCTAGGCTCTGAGCTGTCAGCACAGAGCCCGATGCGGGGCTCAAACTGACAAGCCTTAACTGACTGAGCCACCCAGGCGCCCCAATGATGGAATATTTCTTAAACAGTGATATAATTAACAAGAAAAAAACAGGATTACGATAAAATGTTGGCTGTTCTCCCCATTTATATAACTTCCTGGCCTTTTTTTTTTTTTTTTAAAGATTTTATTTATTTCTAGGAGAGAGAGAAGGACAGGCGTGAGCAGGGTAGATCAGAGGGAATCACAGACTGAAACAGGCTCCAGGCTCTGAGCTGGCAGTCAGCACAGAGCCCGGCGCGGGGCTTGAACCCCAACCGCGAGATCATGACCCAAGCGAAAGTCGGACGCTTAACCGACTAAGCCACCCAGGCGCCCCAATTTCCTGGCCTTTTTAAATGAGGGCAGAATTTGTTTTTGTTGAAATTGCCAGCCTGAATTTTGATAGGAAACAAACCCAGGGTCAAATTTGTGTGGGATAAGTGGTCTTGATAATTTAGCCTCAATTTCCTGGCTGTTAAATGATCACAGTAATGCATACACATAACTAACATACTTCAGAATTTTCTTCTTTTCAAGTTTTTAATATGTAAGGAAAAGTATTCTGTGCTTTGGCATAATTTGAGGAATTTATGTATTTTTTTATCCTCTCAGGCCTCCCTACTCTAAGGGAGAAATTGAGATAATTTAATAGTATTCATTTTAGGCAATAAATATTCTGAGGTTTAGGTTGAGGCAGGATAGGGTATCTCTTTATTTTCTCCTGTGAATAATTACCCTCCCCAATTCTAGGAATTTCTGTGGGGAAATGCCAGGAGAGGAGACATTACTCACAGGTATATTTGTATCCCTTTCCATTAGATGAATTTGTCACCATCTTTGCTTCCAGAGTCAGACTTCACTGTGATTGTGGAGTCTGCTACTGTATGAAGCTCCGATAATAAAATAGAGGAGGTTTCCCTCCCTTTGTGGTCTAAGGAGCTCATTGTTTGCATTTTCTCAGAGTTGAAAAGATAGAATGAATCTGAATATTGTGTAAACTGGCTGTCTTATATGAGTGTAGCTTCAGAACAACACTGTAGTTTTGGCAAAGTAGGTGACATAACTCATGACAATTTAGCCAACTTATATTCCAAATTGGCTTTGCCTAGTGACTGACAGTTCTATACATAGCTTAAAACAAAGAGAAATCATTTTCACCTCTCCTTTTCCACTCATCCAACTTCAGTGATTCATTCCATTTGATCTCTGTTACTTTCTGCTTAACTTTATCCACACTTCACTTCCATGTACGTGCATTCCAGTCCTTGCTATGCCTTTCTTTTTTTTTTAATTTTTTAATAGATAGATCTTTTCCTGCCACTGTTTTCTCATCTTAGAAATGTGTGTGTATGTATATATATATGACTCAGATGATAAATGAGATTATTTTATATACTGCTCAAATGAGATTTCTGTTTAATTAATTTCCTTTTTTAAAGTTTTTGCCATAGAGTTCTGTTAACTAATATTCTCTTATTTGCTCTAGTGTACTTGTCCAGTAGTGTTTGCACGTGAATGTCTATGGATGACAGTTATTGTAACACTTTGGCAGTGCACTAAAAACTTGCCACTTTGAAATGTTTCTGTACTGTTGTGTGTGTATACACACACATATTTTTTAAGTGGTCGTATTCATTTAGTGAAAAAAAGTAGGCATACTTTTGTAAATTAGAAATGCTCAGAATTTTATTGTCTACTCATGCAACAGTTTTCTCCCTTCTCTTTGAAATATTTGTATTTATAAAGTACATTTCAAAAATATTGTCATTTGTTAAGGTCTCTTAAATAGACCACTATTTTTCATGTATGGAAGATAAGTGTGTCAAGGATTGAAATGAATGCACACATAGCAAATATCAAATAAATTATTTAAACACCAAGAGAATTTAATACTGTGACTTTATTTTTTTAATTCTTCAAACCAACTTCCTCCTACTAAAGAGTCATAAAATAATTGTTTCTTACTTACTCATTGCTGGAATTTTCAAAGGACAAATGTTATTTTTCTCAAAAATAAAAACCTTTATTTGTCCGTGGGCTCAAAGAGTTTCATTGAACAAATTTGTTCAAATGATTTCCCTTTCAACACCATTTTCTAGAAAAATGGTGAACCTCTTTATTCATTCAAAGTATGGAGTTTAATTTTTGTTGAAGGTAATATAAATTGGCTATTACTCCATATTAAGTAATGATAAAGTTTTAATTTAATTCTATTTCCTTTCTTCTTCTCTTCAGTCACAAGATTTATTAAAAAATCTTGCCCCCCAAAAATAAACAAAATCTTGTCAATTGAAAACAAAGTAACATGATGTTTTAAAAAGAAGTCAGCTTCTTGGGGGCTCTGTTGATCATGTTGATTGTAAATAAAAATATATATTGGTATTGGTATCATTATAAATTAGTATAATTAATATAGCACAGTACTTGAAAACAAGAGTGAAACATGGGTAGATTTTGAAGTTTATTTGTTTCCCTGACCTAAACTCTTCATGTTCTTATCCAGTAAACATATAAGAAGGCAGTTTGTCAGCCGGGATCCCATTGTATTTATTTCAAATTAACAAATATTTATTAAGCACCATTGTGCAATTACAACATAACGTATTGAGGGTTCTATGATAAGAGCACTATGCAACTCTTACCTTTAAGGAGATCACAGTAGATAGGAGGAGAGAGAAAACAATTTATTAAAGAATTAGCGAACAAAAATGGGAAAAGTTTTTATTTGGTACCAAAATGATTGAGAAGTAAACACATACAAACAAACCCACAACCCTCCCCTCCCACACACACATATCACAGTAAGAAAAATTAGGAGTTTATTCTGGGCACAGATGAAAGCTTATGAACATGTTTTAATAGAGGAGTCAGATCATGAAAATGATGTCTTAGAAAGATTAATATAGGGGTGCCTGGGTGACTCGGTTAAGTGTCCAACTTCAGCTCAGGTTATGATCTCACGGTCCGTGGGTTCGAGCCCCACGTCGGGCTCTATGCTGACAGCCAGCTCAGAGCCGAGCCTGTTTCAGATTCTCCCTTTCTCTCTGACCCTTCCCTGCTCACGCTGTCTCTCTCTCTGTCTCTCTCTCTCTGTCTCTCTCTCTCTCTGTCTCTCTCTCTGTCTCAGAAATAAAAAAAATAAAGGTTAATGTAATGGAAGTATACAGTATGAATTAGATGGGAGAGACTGGAATAGCATCAGTGGCAAAGATTTTGTAGCAATTCAGCAAGTATGATATGATTAAGCATAAAGCCTGGACTAGAGGGGTGTCAGTGGAAAATGAAAGGAGGGAACCAATATTGAAGATGTTTTCAAACAGAATAATACTTAGTGCCTCATTAGGGAGATAGATTATGATGATAGATAGATAGATAGATAGATAGATAGATAGATGATAGATAGATAGATAGATGATAGATAGAGAGATAGATAACATTAAAGAGAGACTGAGAAATCAGAAATGATAACTCAGGTATCCTTGGGGACTGTAATAATCACATTTTTACTAACAGAAGGAGGGAAGTAAGGAATCATCTTTTCAGAAATAAGCATGTAAAGATGGTATTTAAATGCTAATTGATAAATTATAGTTATCCCTGCATAAGCTATCCATATTGTGGTTTATCCACTTTCTAGACAACAGCAGAGGGCCACTACCTCTTTCTTGGTTGCTTCAGACATGCTCAGAATTACCTATATAGTTCTAATCTTTTTATTTCCCTTTGAATTACTGAAGGCCTCCTCATCTTGTCTTGAATGACCTAGATCTACACTAATTCATATGGCAACTACTAGTCATATCTGTCTATGGAGCACTTAAAATGTGGTTACTATGACTCAATGAAGTTTTAATTACATTAAATTAATTTAGATTTAAAAACTGAAACAGTTTAAACTAGTTTCCAGTTAAATGTAATTTTATTGTTTTAATAGGATTAAATTTCACTTTAACCATTGACAATTTTGCATCTGAATTAAGATGTGTTGTAAAATGCAAACCAGATTTTGAAGGCTTAGTTTAAAAAATTAGAATATTTCATGAGTTTGTATACATTGATTAAACATTGAATAATATTTGATTTTTTTCAGCTTTATTGAGGTATAATTGACCAAGTTGTGAGATATTTAAAATGTATATTGTGGTGATGTGTATAAATTGTGAAAGGATTCCCACTATCTAGTTAATTAACACATAGATCACCTCACATGTATTTTTAAAGAGAAAATTTTAAATATATTTACTTAGAATGTAATATTAAAATTAATTTTACCAGTTTCTTAAAATGACTATAGATAATTTTAAATTACACACATTATCACAATTATTTTAGAAATTACAAATTCCACATATTGCTCTTTTATATTGCTATTCGACAACCTCAGTCTGGATGCTACATTACCTCTCCAGACTACTCTGTATCAAAATGAGCTATGCTCTCTCCTCTGTCCATAAAGTTTCTTCTACTTTTAAGATTCAGTGGCTATTGTATGTTTACGGAAAAAATAAAGTTACCACAGATTTTGCCATAGATTGGTGATGTTTTGTCATGATTTTATCAACTCTTTATGAAAGCTCTATTAGAGTGAATTTTACCTGTATTTGTCTCAGTTAGAGAAAGCAGGATTAGAATTGTCAGAGAGCAATATTCCTGAATCTGTGTGAGATTGACTTGGGGCTCCTTAGAATTATTTCTGTCAGTAGAGAAAATCATGAGGTGGGAGAATCTAGCCATGAGAATCCCTACCATGGTGTCTCCATTGTATAATCCCCCTGTCCATGTAAAGAGATAACTCAAAAAGAATAGAAGAAAAAGAGTGTTAAAGAACAAGGACGGATAATTATACCGTATTTAATGGTAAATTTGATAGAAGTCCTCATTGCCAACTAAAATAATTTTCCATTATTGTTAATTGCTTTAAATAGACATTTAGGAGGGCCTGGGTGGCTCAGCGTTCGACTTTGGCTCAGGTCATGATCTCCCAGTTTGTGAGTTCAAGCCTGGCATCAGGCTCTGTGCTGACAGCTCAGAGTCTAGAGCCTGCTTCGGATTCTGTGTCTCCCTATCTCTCTACCCCTCCCCCGCTCGTGCTCTATCTCCCTCTGTCTCTCAAAAATAAACAAACATTAAAAAAATTAACAAAAGGGACGCCTGGGTGGCTTAGTCGGTTAAGCGTCCGACTTTCACTTAGGTCATGATCTCGCGGTTTGTGGGTTCGAGCCCCGCGTCGGGCTCTGTGCTGACTGCCAGCTTGGAGCCTGGAGCCTGTTTCAGTCTGTGACTCCCTCTCTCTCTGACCCTCCCCTGCTCACGCTGTCTCTCTCTCCTAGAAGTAAATAAAACCACTAAAATTAAAAAAAAATTTAACAAAAAAATAAATCGACATTTAAAGACATATAAAACCCTTTTCTGAAGTAAACATCTTAACTCCGTATTTTATTTTTTTTTAATTTTTTAAATGTTTTTTATTTATTTCTAGGAGAGAGAGAGAGAGAGACAGCATGAGCAGGGGAGGGTCAGAGAGAGAGGGAGTCACGACTGAAACAGGCTCCAGGCTCTGAGGTGGCAGTCAGCACAGAGCCCGTCGCGGGGCCGAACCCACGAACCGCGAGATCATGACCTAAGCGAAAGTCGGACGCTTAACCGACTAAGCCACCCAGGCGCCCCTTGACTCCGTATTTTAAAAGGGAGCATACAGGAATCTCTAAAAGCACAATCTCTGAATACCTTTATACTTACTTATCAAGTTACTAATCAGCAGTTATGTAGCAAGTATCTAATATATGAAGGTATTAACCTAAGCATAACTCATTAATTCATTAATATTTTACCACTTATTACTTCTTATGTGACAAATATTGGCCCTATATTCAAAAGCATGAACTAAATGACAAACTATTAAAACTAGTGTATTACAGAGTTCTAAGAGATACTTTATAGATCTTACCAAAATAAGAAGTATTTTTTGTGAGTGGACATAAATTTTGATGATGGTAAATCAATACACAGAATACAATCAAATATTTTTGCCACCGGAGTCTAAAATTTCATTTTAGGCATAAACATTAGAACAAAGTTGTTCTAAACTAAATATTTGACAGGTGTTTTGGAAGTAAGTTTGTTAAATATAGCAAAAAATTTTGAAAATCAATTATTAAGTAGGCTTTATTTTTATTTATTTCTAGATTACAGTCTTTGACATGAGATGTAACAGAAGTGATCCTAGAGATGTTATACTTTCCTCGCTCATTTTATGAATGAGAAAAAGTATTAAAGCATAAAAAAATTTTTGTATGTGAAATTTATTTTCTTATAAGAATGAAGGCAAAAATTAATTTTATGGAATGATAGGGAAACTGTTTTGAAGGTAGCTTATATATATATATAAGCTTATATATATATATATAGTGTGTCTACACTAACTGGAAGGAAGGAGATAATAATTAATTTCATGTAACAGGTTGAGAGCTAAACATGAAGGAACCTAAAAGTTCACCAGTACTCTAGGATGTGTTTGTGTGGGTTAGCCAAGCATTTTGATTTCTAGGTAAGAAACAGTAGCTTAACACTTTCAGTCTACACTGGAGTAGCAAAAATTTTTTTAATGATAAGCAACATAGGTCTTCAGGATGTAAAACATTCGCAAAAGGTAACAAATACAAGTAGAATGTAAATCTCAGACATTTTACTTATAGCATAGTTGCAAAAGAATGTCATTTATTTTATTAAATTTTTAATGTTTATTTACTTCTGAGAGATAGAGAGAGACGGCATGAACAGGAGAGTGTCAGAGAGAGAGGGAGATACAGCATCTGAAACAGGCTCCAGGCTCTAAGCTAGCTGTCAGCACAGAGCTCAACGTGGGACTCGAACCCATGAACGCTGAGTTCATGATCTGAGCTAAAGTTGGGCGCTTATCCCATTGAGCCACCCAGGCGACCCTGGAGAATACTGTTTATTTTAAATGAGACTAACCTCCCTCTTCTGTTTATTGGGTGAGATCTGGCTCACTGACAGAAGGAAACTGGCCTCATGTCTGCTTGGAAATTGGCCAGAACAGACAACCCTAGTGAAAATTCCAGTAAATGGAGTAGCAGCAGTTCATGTCAAGCTATTTCAAACTGTAGTTGATGCCTGTCCAAAGTGGCTGCATCAGTTAGTTAACATGTACTGGTTTAAACATTTAGTATGTGTTATTTCTAGTAAAATTTAGTATTTCCTCTTAAATTCATATGTATTGTAGCTTCCTGGAACTAATTATTAATTATTTTGTTATAATTTTGACAACAATTCTGATTCATGCCTTATGATTAATAGTAAAAAAAATGAATGTCAGGGGCGCCTGGGTGGCTAAGTCGGTTGAGCGTCCGACTTCAGCTCAGGTCATGATCTCACGGTTTGTGGGTTCGAGCCCCGCGTCGGGCTCTGTGCTGACAGCCAGCTCAGAGCCTGGAGCCTGTGTCAGAGTCTGTGTCTCCTTCCCTCTCTGACCCTCCCCTGCTCATGTTGTCTCTCTCTCAGAAATAAATAAAACATTAAAAATTAAAAAAAAATGAATGTCAATATTTAACTTTTGTCTCCATTAAAATTTTTTTGACTACATCAAGTTTTCGTTTTTGTGGAGCATATTTTCCCACATTACCTGAGTATTTCTCAATCATTTTGTGTGCTGCAAGCAATAAAAATTAGAACTTGGTTAAGATAAATATTTAGAATTAGAATATTGGCAACTTAGAAAATGGAGAAAGGTAGGCTTCTCTTCATTAAAAAAAATTCTTCTTAATGTTTTTTATTTTATTTTTGAGAAAGAGAAAGACAGAGTGAAAGTGGAGAAGGGGCAGAGAGAGAGAAAGACACAGAATCTGAAGTAAGTTTCAGATTCTGAGCTGTCAGCACAGAGCCTGATGCAGGGCTCAAACTCACAAACCGCAAGATCATGACCTGAGCCGAAGTTGAACGCTTAGGAAACTGAGCCACCCAGGGTCCCACTTCTCTCCATTTATAAATGAGTGGTAAAGCTCTTGGAAAAATTAGAAGAGTAAGACTTTCTTGTAGCTAAGATCAACTTTGTAGAAAAAAAGTTTGTTGATTTTATCATTTTAGATTGTCCATTCATAATTATCAAGTTTGCCTCTGGGTGTAATCTTATATGTTGTAAGAAAATAGAGAAGCATATATTTTGAAAACCATACTATTTAAAATATTTAGGCCATTCTTAGCTTTTGAGAAACTTCCATACTCTTCTCTAGTGTGGCTGCACCAGTTTGCATTCCCACCAAGAGTGTGAGGGGGTTCCCCTTTCTCTGCATCCTCACCAACACCTGTTGTTTCTTGCATTGTTAATTTTAGTCATTCTGACTGGTGTGAGAGGTGATATCACATTGTAGTCTTGATTTGTATTTCCCTGATGGTGAGTGATGTAGAGCATCTTCTCATGTATCAGTTAGCCATCTATATGTCTTTTTATTGAAAAACGCCTATATGTGTCCTCTGCTTTTTTAAATGCTTATTTGGGGGGGTTTGGTGTTTTTATAGGTTCTTTGTACATTTAGGATACTAGCCCTTTATTACATATATCATTTGCAAATATCTCCTCCCATTCTGTAGGTTGCATTTTAGTTTTCTTGATTGTTTGCTGTACAGAAGCTTTTAATCTTGATAAAGTCCCAATAGTTTATTTTTGCTTTTGTTTCCCTTGCCAAAGTAGACCTACCTAGTAAGGAGTAGCTACAGCTGATGTCAAAGATGGTATGGGCTGTGTTCTCCTCTAGGAATTTGATTATTTGATTATTTCCTGTTTCAAATTTAGGTCTTTTATTCATGTTGAATTGATTTTTGTGTATGGTGTTAAAAAGTGGTCCAGTTTCATTATTCTGCATGTTGTGATCCAGTTTTCCCAGCACCATTTGTTGAAGAGACTTTTCTCCATTGGATATTTTTCTCCTGTTTTGTTGAAGATTAGTTTGGCCATACAGTTGTGGGTTTATTTCTGGGTTTTATATTCTGTTCCATTGATCTATGTGTCTGTTTTGTGCCAGTAGTATAGTATCTTGATCACTACAGCATTGTAATTTAACTTGAGGTTAGGAAATGTGATGTCACCAGCTTTGCTTTTCTTTCACAAGATTACTTTGTTTTTTCAGGATCTTTTGTGTGTCCATACAAATTTTAGGATTGTTTGCTCTAGCTCTGTGAAACATACTGGTGGTTATTTTTACAGGAATTGCACTAAATGCGTAGACAGTTTTGGGTAATGTAGTCATTTTAACAATATTTGCTCTTCTGATCCATGAGCAGAAGGTGCTTTTCTATTTCTTTGTGTCATCTATAATTTCTCATCAGTATTTTATAGTTTTCAGAGTACAGAAATTTTACTTCATTGGTTACGTTTATTCCTAAGTATCTTATGATTTTGGGTGTAATTGTAAATGGGATTGATTTCTGGATTTCTCTTCCTGCTGCTTGGTTATTGGCATATAGAAATGCAGCAGATTTCTGTAGATTGATTTTGTATCCTATACTTTACTGAATTCGTGTATCAGTTCTAGCAATTTTTGGGTGGAGCCTTTTGGGTTTTCTAAGTGGAGTATTACGTCATCTGCAAATAGTGAAGTTTGACTTCTTCCTTGATGATTTGGATGACTTTTATTTTCTTTGTGCTGTCTGAAAGCTGTGGCTAGGACTTCCAGTACTATGGCAAATAACAGTGGTGAGAGTGAACATCCCTGTCTTGTTCCTGACCATAGAGGAAAAGCTCTCAGTTTTTGCACATTGAGGATGATATTAGATGTTTTCTTTTTTTTGTACATGGCTTTATTATGTTGAGGTATGTTCTCTCTAATTCTACTTTGTTGAGGATTTTTATCATGGATCGTATTGTACTTTGTCAAATGTTTTTTCTGCATCTATTGAATCATATGTTTTTTATCTTTTATTAATTTGGTGTATTAAATTGATTAAATATAAATCTGAACCAGACTTGCTGCCAAGGAATAAATCACACTTGATCATAGTGAATGATCCTTTCAATGTACTGTTGGATTCATTCTACTAGTATTTCATTTAGAATGTTTGCATATGTGTTCATCAAAGATATTGGCCTGTAATTCTCCTTTTTACTTGAGTCTGGCTGGTTTTGGTATCAGCATAATATGGGCCTCAAATAATGTATTTGCAAGCTTCCCTTCCTTTTGTATTTTTTGGAATAGTTTGAGAAAAATAGGTATTAAGTCTTCTATAAATGTGTAGATTTCCCTTGAAGCCATCAGGTACTGGGCGTTTGTTGGGAGATTTTGATTACTGAAACATTTTTTTTTTTTTTTGCTGGTAATCAATTGGTTCAAGTTTTCTATTCCTGTTTCCGTTTTGAAATTTCTATGAATTCATCAATTTCTTCCAGGTGATACAGTTTGTTGGCATATAGTTTTTTCTAATATTCTCTTATAATTGTTTGTATTTTGTGCTGTTTATTATTTCACCTCGCTCATTTGTGATTTTATTTTATTGGGCTCTTTCTCTTTTATTGTTAATAAATCTGCTAAGCAGTTTATCGATTTTGTTACTGTTTTCAAAGAATCAGCTCCTGGTTTCATTGATCTGTTCTATTGTTTCATTTTTCAGTTTCTATATCATTTATGTCTGGTGTAATATTTATTATAATTTCCCTTCCTCTATTGGGATTGGGTTTGGCTTTGTTTATGGCTCTTTTTCTAGCTATTTTAGGTGTAAGGTTAGATTGTTTTCTTGCGATTTTCCTTTCATCTTGAGATAAACTGTTATTGATATATACCTCCCTCTTCTGAACACATTTGCTACATCCCAAAGGTTTTTGACCATTGTGTTTTCACTTTCATTGTTTCCATGTATTTTAAAAAATTCTTCTTTGATTGTCTTTTAAACCCATTCATTATTTAGTAGCATGTTATTTAACCTTTGTGTATTTGTGGGCTTTTCAAATTTTTTCTCGTGGTTAGCTTCAAGTTTCATTGCATTGTGATCAGAAAATATACAGGGCATGATATCAATCTTTTTGTACTTGTTGTGGCTTTATTTTTGATCTGGTATGTATTCTATTCTGGATAAAGTCCCATGTGCACTTGAACAGAATGTATATTTTGCGGCTTTAGGATTAATGTTCTGAATATATATAAGTCCATTGTTTCCTTATTGATTATCTGCTTAGATTATCTATCATTGATGTAAGTTTGGTGTTAAAGTCCCTACTATTATTGTATTATTATCAATGAATTCCTTTATGTTTGTGATTAACTAATTTATATATTTGGGCCCATGTTTGGGGCATAAATATTTACAATTCATAGATCTCTTGTTGGATCATCCCCTTTCTTATGATATAGTGCCATTCTTTATTTCTTGTTGTCATATTTGGTTTAAAACTTAGTTTCTCTGATATAAGTACTGCTACTGAGGCTTTCCTCAGATGTCCATTTTGATGTTAAATATTTCTCCATCCCCTCACTTTTTTAAAAAATAGTTTGCTGTCACTTTGGTTTCCATATAACACCCAGTGCTCATCCCCACAAGTGCCCTCCTCCATTCTCATCACCCCCCTTCCCTTCTCCCCCATACTAATCAGTCTTCAGTTTATTCTCAACATTCAAGAGTCTCTCATGGCTTGCCTCCCTCCCTCTCCCCGCCATTTCCCTCCTTCTTCTTTCCCACTCTCCTGCGTTAAGTTCCTCCTAATCCTCCTACACGTGCAAACATATGGTATCTATCCTTCTCTGCCTGACTTATTTCGCTCAGCATAACACCCTCAAGATCCATCCGTGTTGCTACACATAGCCAGATTTCATTCTTTCTCATTGCCATGTAGTATTCCACTGTATAGATAAACCACATCTTCTTGATCCATTTGTCAGTTAATGGACACTTAGTCTCTTTTCATGTTTTGGCTATTGTTGAGAGTGCTGCTATCAACATTGGGGTACATGTGCCCCTATACATCAGCACACCTATATCCCTTGGGTAAATTCCTAGCAGTGCTATTGCTGGGTCATAGGGGTGTTCTATTGTTAATTTTCTGAGGAATCTCCACACGGTTTTCCAGAGGGGCTGCACCAGTTTACATTCCCACCAACAGTGGAGGAGGGTGCCCATTTCTCCACATCTTTGCCAGCATCTAGAGTCCTCTGGTTTGCTCATTTTAGCCCCTCTGACCGGCATGAGGTGATATCTCAGTATGGTTTTGATTTGTATTTCCCTGATGAGGAGGGATGCTGAGCATCATTTCATGTGTCTGTTGGCCGTCTGGATGTCCTCTTTGGAGAAGTCTCTGTTCATATCTTCTGCCCATTTCATCACTGGATTGTTTGTTTTTCAGGTGTGGAGTTTGGTGAGTTTCATATAGATTTTGGATACTAACCCTTTATCTGATATATCATTTGCAACTATTTTTTCCCATTCTGTCAGTTGCCTATTAATTTGATGGATTGTTTCCTTTGCCATGCAGAAGCTTTTAATCTTGATGAGGTCCCAATAGTTCATTTTTGCTCTTGATTCCCTTGCTTTTGGGGATGTGTCAAGTAAGCAATTGCTGCAGTGGAGGTCAAGGAGGTTGTTTCCTGCTTTCTCCTCTAGGGTTTTGATGGTTTCCTGTCTCACATTCAGGTCCTTTATCCATTTTGAGTTTAGTTTTGTGAATGGTGTGAGAAAATGATCTAGTTTCATTCTTCTGCATGTTGCTGTCCAGTTCTCCCTGCATCATCTGTTAAAGAGGCTGTCTTTTTTCCATTGAATACTCTTTCCTGCTTTGTCAGAGATTAGTTGGCTGTACATTTGTGGGTCCAAATCTGAGTTCTCTATTCTATTCCATTGGTCTATGTGTCTGATTTTGTGCCAATACCATACTGCCTTGATGATTACAGCTTTGTAGTAGAGGCTAAAATCTGGGATGTTAATGCCTCACGTTTTGTTTTTCTTCTTCCATATTACTTTGGCTATTCGGGGTCTTTTGTGGTTCCATACAAATTTTAGGGTACTTTATTCTAATTTTGAGAAAAATGCTGGTGCAATTTTGATTGGGATTGCATTGACTGTGTAGATTGATTTGGGTAATAATGACATTTTAACTATATTTATTCTTCCAATCCATGAGTATGGAATGTTTTTCCATTTCTTTCTGTCTCATTCATCAGGGGAATACAAATCAAAACCACACTGAGATATCACCTCATGCCAGTCAGAGTGGCTAAAATGAACAAATCAGGAGACTATAGATGCTGGCGAGGATGTGGAGAAATGGGCACTCTCTTACACTCTTGGTGGGAATGTAAAGTCGTGTGGCCCCTCTGGAAAACAGTGTGGAGATTCCTCAAAAAATTAACAATAGGACTCCCCTATGACCCAGCAATAGCACTGCTAGGAATTTACCCAAGGGATACAGGAGTGTTGATGCATAGGAGCACATGGACCCCAATGTTCATAGCAGCACTCTCAACAATAGCCAAAACATGCAAAGAGCCTACTTGCCCATCAACTGACGAATGGATCAAGAAGATGTGGTTCATCTATACAATAGAATACTACACCGTAATGAGAAAGAATGAAATCTGGCCATGTGTAGCAACATGGATGGAACTTGAGGGTGTTATGCTGAGCGAAGTAAATCAGGCAGAGGACAGATACCATTTTTGCATATATAGGGGGATTAGGAGGAACTTAACGGAGGACCGTGGAGGAGAAGAAGGGGGAAAATGGTAGGGAGAGGGAGGGAGGTAACCATGAGAGACTCTTGAATGTGGAGAATAAACTGAGGGCAGATGGGGTGGGGGGAGGGTAAGGGGGGTGATGGGCATGGAGAAGGGCACTTGTGTGGATGAGCACTGGGTGTTAATGGAAACAAACCTGACAATAAACTATTAAAAAATAAAAATAAATAAATAAACATTAAAAAAGCATTGATATCATATCATGAACACTTTCAGAAAACAACAGTATGAAACTTAAAATCAACGACAAGCAAAGTTTGTAAAGACCACGAATAATTGGAGATTAAAGAACATTATAATAAAGAATCAATGTGTTTACCAAAATATTAAAGAGGAAATTTAAAAAAACTACATTTAAGGCAATGAAAATGAAAACACAACAGTCCCAGTCCTCTGGGATGCAGCAAAAGCGGTCATAATAATTAAGTATATAGCAATCCAGGGCTTCCTATAGAAAGAAGAAATATCTAAAATGCATAACTTCACCTTAAACCTAAAGGAGATGGAAAAATAATAGCAAATAAAGTCCCAAAGCTGCAGAATAATGGAAATAATAAAGATTAGAGCAGAATTCAATACATAAATTTTTAAAATGTAGAAAAAAGTCAACAAAACAAGGAGCTCTTTCTTTGAAGACGTTAACAAAATTGATCACCCCAAATGGATTCATCAAAAAGAAAATGAAAGAACTAAATAGATAAAATCATGAATGAAAGAGGAGAGATCACTATCAACACCACAGAAATACAAATAATAATAAGAGAATATTATGAGCAATTACATGCCAAAAATTGGGCAATCTGGAAGAAATGGGACAATTCATAGAAACAGATAAACAACCAAAACTGAAACGGGAAGAAATGGAAAATTTGAACTGACCCATAACCATTAAAGAAATCTAACAATAATCAAAAATATCCCAACAAATAAGGTTGCATGTCCAAATGGTTATCCACGATAATTATACCAAACATTTAAAGAGGAGCTAACACCTATTCTTTTGAAATTGTTCCAAAGGAAAAAAAATAGAAATGGAAGTAAAACTCTGAAACTCATTCTACAAGGCCAGCATTACCTAGATTCTAAACCCAGACAAAGATCCCATTAAAAAGGAGACCTAAAGACTAATTTCCCTGATAAAACTGGATGCAAAAATTCTCAACACGATACTAGCACACTGAATTGAACAATACATTAAAAGAATTATTCAAACCAATCAAGTGGGATTTATTTCTGGGATGCATGTTTGGTCCAATATCTGCAAATCCATCAACATGATACATTATATCAGTAAAAGAAAGGGTAATAACTGCATGGTCCTCTCAATAGATTTAAAGGGGCGCCTGGGTGGCTTAGTCGGTTAAACGTCCGACTTTCACTTAGGTCATGATCTCGCGGTGCGTGGGTTCGAGCCCCGCGTCGTGCTCTGGGCTGACTGCCAGCTCAGAGCCTGGAGCCTATTTCAGAGTCTGTGTCTCCCTCTCTCTCTGACCCTCCCCTGCTCTCGCTGTCTCTCTCTCTCTCTCCTAGAAATAAATAAAAATATTAAAAAAAATAGATTTAAAAAAGCATTTAATAAAATACAGCATCCTTTTTTAAAAAAATAAAAATTAAAAAAGTTTAAAAAATAAAAATATTAAGTTTACTTATTTTTGAGAGAGAGAGAGAGAGAGAGAGAGAGAGAGAGAGAGAGAGAATATGATCGGGGAGGAACACAGAGAGAGAGGGAGACACAGAATCAGGAGTATGCTCCAGGCTGTGAGCTGTCAGCAGAGCCCAGTGCAGGGCTCGAACTCACAAACTGCGGCATCCTTTCTTATCCTTTCTTGATGAAAACCCTCAAGAAAATAGGGATAGAAGAAACATACTTCAAGATAATAATGGTCATATATGAAAGACCGACAGCTAATATCATTCTGAATCTGGGAAAACTGAGCACTTTCCCCGCAGGTCAGGAAAAAGATAGGGATGTTAACTCTTACCAATGTTTTTCAACATAGTACCAGAAATCCTAGCCTCAGTAATCAGACAACAAAAAGAATAAAAGACACTCAAATCTGCAAGGAAGAAGTCAAACATTCACTCTTCATAGATAACATTATACTCTATGTGTAAAACCAAAAGACTTAACCAAAAACAGTTAGAATGGATAAACAAATTCAGCAAAGTCTCAGAATATAAAATCAACGTACAGAAAGCTGTGGTATTTCTATATACCAATAATGAAAGAGCAAAATGAGAAATCAAGGTATGAATCCCATTTATAATTGCACTGAAAACCATGAAATAAACTTAACCTAAGAGGTAAAATATCTGCATACTGAAAACTATAGAAAGCTTATGAAAGTAATTGAAGAGGACACTAAATAATGGAAAAAATATTCCATGATCATGGGACTGGAAAAACAAATATCCAATGTAATCCCTATCAAGACAGCACCAACATTCTTAAAATAGCTAGAACAACTCTAAAATTGTATAGAATCAGAAAAGACCCCAAATAGCCAAGGTAATGTTAAAAAAGAAAACGAAAGTTGGAGATATCACAATTCTGGACGTCAAGCTATATTACAAATATGTAATCATCAAGACAATATGGTACTCATATAAAAACAGACACATCAAACAATGGAACAGAATAGATAACCAAGAAATAAACCCACAAATGTATGGCCAACTAATCTTTGACAAAGCAGAAAGAATATCCAATGGAAGAAAGACATTGCTCTTTAGCAAATGATGTTGAGAAAACTGGACAGCGACATGCAGAAGATGGAACCTGAACCACTTTCTTACACTATAAACAAAAGTAAACTCAAAATAGGGGATCCTGTGTGTCTCAGTCAGTTAAACACCCGACCCTTGTTTTCTGTTGAGGTCATGATCTCATTGTACATGGGTTCCAGCCCCATGTTGGTTTCCATGCTGATAGTGTTGACACTGCTTGAGATACTCTCTCCCTCTGTCTCTTTCTCTCCCTGATCACTCACTCTATCTCTCTCAAAATAAATAAATAAACTTAAGAAATTTTAAAGAAAAAATCTCAAAATGGATGAAAGAGCTAAAGGTATGACAGAAAACTATCAAAATCCTAGAAGAGAAAACAGTCAATAGCCTCTTTGATCTCAGCTACAGCAACTTCTTCCTAGACATGTCTCTTGAGGCAAGGGAAATAAAAGCAAAATGAACTATTGGGACTTCGTCAAGTTAAAAACCTTCTGCACAGCAAAGGAAAAAATCAATAAGCTTAAAAGGCAACTGACGGAATGAGAGAAGATATTTGCAAATAACATATATGATAAAGGGTTAGTACCCAAAATCTGTAAAAACACTTATCAAACTCAATACCAAAAACACAAAACAAAACAAAACAAAAGAACAGAAACAAAACAACAACAACAAAAAAAAACACAACCAAGTAATTCAGTGAAGAAATAGGCAAAGGTATGAACAGACATTTTTCAAAAGGGGGCATCCAGATGGCTGACAGACATGAAAACATGCTCAACTCACTCATCATCAGAGAAATTCAAATCAAAACCACAATGAGATACTACCTCAAATCTGACAGAATAGCTAAAATTAACAACTCAGGAAACACCAGATGTTGGTGAGGATGTGGAGGAAGGGAAACACTTTTGCACTGTTGGTGGGATTGCAAACTCGTGCAGCCACTCTTGATAACAGTAAGGAAGTTCCTTAAAAACTTAAAAATAAGGGCGCCTGGGTGGCTCAGTCGGTTAAGCATCTGACTTCGGCTCAGGTCATGATCTCACGGTTCGTGGGTTCGAGCCCCGCATCGGGCTCTGTGCTGACAGCCAGCTCGGAGCCTCGAGCCCGCTTCGGATTCTGTGTCTCCCTCTCTCTCTGACTCTCCCTTGCTCACGCTGCCTCTCTCTCTCTGTCTCTCTCTCTCAGAAATAAAAAAAAAATTAAAAATAGAACTACCCTACAGGGATGCTGGTTGGCTTAGTTGGTTAAACATCTGACTTTGGCTCAGGTCATGATCTCAGAGTTCATGAATTTAAGTGTCACATCGGGACCTGTGCTGACAGCTTGGATTCTGGAGCCTTCTTTGGATTTGGTGTCTCTGTCTCTCTTCCCCTCCCCAGCTTGTGCTCTTTCTCTCTCAAAATAAATAAAATTAAAAAAAAAGAATTATCCTATGACTCAGCAATTGCACTACTATGTATTATTCCAAATAATACAAAAATGTTGATTTGAAGGGGCATATGCACTCCAATGTTTATAGCAGCACTATCAATAATAGCAAAATTATGGGAAGAGACCAAATGTCCATTGACTGATGAAGGATAAAGAAGATGTGCGGGGTGTGTGTGTGTGTGTGTGTGTGTGTGTGTGTGTGTGTGTGACATCAATGGAATATTAGTCAGGAATCAAAAAGAATGACGTCTTGCAATTTGCAATAACGTGAAAAACAGATGAACGTAGGGGAACAGAAGGAAAAATAAGATAAGCACTGAAAGGACGGCAAATCATAAAAGACTTTTAAATACAAAGAACAACCTTATGGTTCCTGGAGAGGTGTTGGGTGAGGGGATGGGTTAAATGGGTGATGGGAATTAAGGAGGGCACTTGTTGGGATGAGCACTTGGTGTTACATGTAAGTGATGAATCACTAAATTCTACTCCTGCAATCATTATTACAGTATATTTTAACTAATTTGGAATTAAATAAAAATTAATAAATAAAAAACGTAATATTTTGTGTTTGAAATCATACCATAAATTAATTAAAGAGATAATCCATAAATGGAAAAACAAATCCTTCGTAAATGATATTTCTTAATGGATTAATGTTGAATATACTAAGAACCCTTGCAACTCAATAATAATAATGCAATAATACAACTGAAGAATGGATAAAAGACATGAATAAACATTTCTCCAAAAGAGATATGTAATTGGTTAACAGGAATATGGAAAGATGTTCAATATTATAAGCTAACAGGAAAATGAAAATCAAATCCATAATGAGATACCACTCCACAAATATTGAGATGATTAAAATAAAAAGTACACATGATAACAAGTATTCATGAGGGTATTATGAAATTACAACCATCTTATATTGCTAATAGGATTATATAATTGTGCATTCATTTTGCAAAGAACTATAGCCATTTATTCAAATTATTAATCATGGGATTACCATATGACTGAGCATTACACTTTTAAGCGTATACCCAATAAAAATAAAAATATGTCCATAAGAAAAATTGTACATGAATATTTATAGCACTATTCATAATAACTCAAATGTATAAATAGCAAAAATGTCCCTCAACTGATGAGTGGATAATCAAGAAAGGGTATATCCATACAATGGTGTATTATACAAAAATGACAAGGCACAGATGAACCTTGAAGTCATTACACTATGTGAAAAAAGCCAGCTAGAAGAGACTACAATATTGTGTGATTACCTTCATATGAATTGTCCAAAATCAGCAAATCCAGAGACACAAGAGGTATATTAATGGTTGGCTAGAGCTGGGTGGTTTTTTTTTAATTCTTTTTTTTAATGTTTTATTTATTTCTAGGAGAGAGAGAGAGCGAGAGCGTGAGCAGGGGAGGGTCAAAGAGAGAGGGAGTCACAGACTGAAACAGGCTCCAGGCTCTGAGCTGGCAGTCAGCACAGAGCCCGACGCGGGGCCCGAACCCACGAACCGCGAGATCATGACCTAAGCGAAAGTTGGACACTTAACCGACTAAGCCAACCAGGCGCCCCGAGAGATGGGTGGTTTTGTTGGAAATAAAGAATTACTGTTGGACTATTCTGTATCTTTTGCATACCTGAAGGCTTTAAGCAACAGGTTTATGTAACAGCTTAGGTTTCTTGGCAAGAATACTACATTGATAGCATGTAAGATAAAGTGAAGAGAACTTTTTGTGAAGGTAATGAAATTTGTTTGGAAGCCACTATAATAATTTTGATTATATTTGTTAAGAATCTTGTCCAAATCCTGATAGTTTAGAAGGAAAATATTTAGGAAGTAACAGTAATTTAAAAATTAGTGATAGGGGCACCTGGGTGGCTCAGTAATTTAAGTGTCTGACCTCAGCTCAGGTCATAATCTCATGGTCCTTGAGTATGAGTCCCACATCCAGTTCTATGTTGCAGCTCAGTCCCTGGAGTCTGCTTTGGATTCTGTGTGTGTGTCTCTCTCTCTTCCCTCTCTCTCAAAAGTAAATAAACATTTAAAATTTTAAGAAAAATTGATGATAAATTGGAAGCAAATAAATATGAAGATTCTGGAGTGCTTCCCAAATTGCTGGACTGAAAAGCATCATAGAGGCTGGCATCCTCTACCCATGTAGAGGCTGAATTAGGAGCAGAAAGTTTAGGGTCCAAGTGGATGAGTGATCTGTAATTATTTCCTTCAGCAGTCTTAGTATCATTTCTTTCTAGTTTTCGATTAGGTTAAAAGTTCCCAACCGTACGTATACCACTGTATTTCTACTTAAAAGTGTACACGCTATTTCACATTGTTCTAGAAGTTCTGGTAAAGAAATAAAATGTGAAATTTATAAAAAAAGGAATGACTATTATTGGGTAGGATTTTTTTAGGTGGAAGGAAATGTTATATAGCTGATTGTGTTGATGGTTGCAAAATTCTGTGTATACAAAAGTATTAAATTTATACTTTAAATGGTTGAATTACATATTTTGTGAGTGATATTTAAACAAAGCTTTTATAAGAGGATTATCAATGTTTTTGTATACTTCAGAATAGCCCACTTACAAATTTAATCTATTATCTGGTATTAAACAATACCCTTAATATTAAAAACAGTAATCTCTTATATTAAAGACTTCTATATTTGCTGGAAAGTACATAAGACGCCAGAGGAAATAATGACTCTCACACTATATGATGTTTACTCCTACCCTTTAAGTTTGACAATAATATCAGAATATATACCAGCTGGTAGAAATGCCAAGACTTATTTCTGATATATTTAATATAGCACTCTGGAGGGAGAATCACATGTATATATAGAGGTTTTTCTTATGAATATATTTTGAATAGGTCCTTGTTTTAAATAAAGTCATGACTAAAAGTAGCAACAACAATATAAGATAAAATTAAAATATAAACCATTGTTTAAAAATTTTATAAGTTTATTTACTTTTCACAGATAGAGAGGAACAGAGCATGAGCAGCAGAGGGGCAGAGAGAGAAGAAAGAGACAGAATCCGAGGCAGGCACCAAGCTCTGAGCTGTCAGCACATAGACTGATGCAGGGGTCAAACTCATGGAGTGAGTGATCATGAACTGAGCCAAAGTCAGATGCTTAACCGATTGAGCCACCCAGGCGCCCCAGAAACCATTGTTTTTAAAGTGTGATGTCAAATTTATGCCACTGCTCACAAATGTAGGCATTTGTGCTCTCTAATCAACTTTCTGCTAGGAATATTGTAACTTCAAAGTGTAAAGCTCTTCCCTGCCATCATTCAAGGAAACAGGGTAGAAGAAAAGAAAAATTTGAAAAAATTGGATAAGAGAAACCTTTGAACATTTTGGAAGATCGAATCTTTATCTTTTGTCAATCATATATTTCTATTTTATTGAGTATAGTTGACACACAAAGTTACATTAGTTTTAGGTGCACAACATAGTGATTCAACAACTCTGTATGCTATGCTCACCACAAATATAGTTACTATCTGCCACTATACAACACCATACAACAATACCATTGTGCATATTCCCAATACTGTGCCTATCCTGTATTCCCATGACTTATTCATTCCATCACTAGAAGATTGTTCCTCCCATTCCCTTTTACCCATTTTGCCCATTGCCGCCCTACCATCTGGCAACTACTAGTTTGCTCTCTGTATTTATGGGTATGTTTATGAGAAGGTTTGTCTTTGATATAAGTAATATTTGCCCTTTGGATATTCCATAAAGGAATAGAAAAACATTGTATCTTATGATGATTTTATTAGGAGAAACTGATTTGGGGCTTCACAAGAGGGATGTAAAAAATGTTTGAAATATATTTATGTTTAAATATTGTATTTAATACCTATGACATATATTCAATTCATCATTCTACATACATATCAATAGGATAAAACTCAAATTGTATACTTAAGATAACTTAATTTGGGCTAGCTGAGTCTGAGTCTAGGCTGTGGGCTCGGTTTACAGCTGCTCAGCTCCTCTTTTCTCTTATCATGGTAGGATTGGCAGCAACCTTACGACTATTCTCACAGGGTTGAAAAAATCCAAGAGCATGCAAGACAAATTCCACAATCCCATTCTTATGGCATGTCCACTAATATTTCATTGATCAAAGCAAGTCACAAAATGAAGCCCCACAATAGTTAAGCAGAACATTATATTCTTTCCACTGCAGGAATATCAACACACTGATATAGCAAAGGAACATGCAGGTATAATTTTAAACAGAGTAGGGGTGAAGAATTAAAAACAATGAGACAGGGGAACCTGGGTGTCTCAGTTGGTTAAGCGTCTGACTTAGCCTCACGTCATGATCTCACGATTCGTGAGTTCAAGCCCTACACCAGGCTGTGCTGACAGCTCAGAGCCTGGAGCCTGCTTCAGATTCTGTGTCTCCCTCTCTCTGTGTTCCTCCCTGGCTCTCTCTCTCTCTCTCTCTCAAAAATAAAGTTTTAAAAATTAAAATGAAAAAAACAATGAGACAGTCAACTACAGAGTAGCACAATTTAAGCTCAGAAAATAATTTCTTAATGGACATAGAGTTGTTCAGAGAACACTTAATGTTATGACTGAAAATATGGGACATAGGGAGAATGGTGGAGGAATATTAGACATGAAAGGCAAAAATAACTGCACGCCAGGTCCCCATGCGCCAACTGGTCCTGCGGGGGGCGGGGGGCAGGGGCTGAGCACACAAACTGCTTCTTTGTGCCGCTCCTGGAGATTGGATTTCTGAGCAGTGGCGCGCCAGCTGCCATTGTAGCTCCAGGGCAGCTGGGGACCCTGAAAGAGCCCCGCTGACACCGGGCATCCGCGCTCCTGACTGGCTGGAGCTCGAGAGGGAAGGCAAAGAGCTAAAAACTGGGAAATTTGCCTGTGAGTTCGTGTTTCGGGTGACGAGCCATAGAGGGACCCGGTTTTCCTCACTCCAGCGGGCTCGGGCTACGTGGACCCGGCAGGCAAGCCCCCGCGCATGCGCGCCAGCCTGACCCAGAGAGGGAAGCAGCGATTCTGGCTCCGCCACCAGAGCTCAGCAGGTAGACTGGAATAGCCCGATGGGTTTGCCTGGGAAGCTGATTCTAAGGCAATTTCAGCGGGGCGCCCGGACTGGGATTTGGAGATTGGAACTGGCCTGGGTTGAAGAGTGCAACCAACTTCGGCTGCGTCCCCGAAACGGGAAGTTGACACGCCCAAAAAAGCGAGTTGCAGCACGGGGCTCAAGAAGGGACTGGAGCACCCTCACTCTCCTCCACACAACCTCCAAAGCAGAGCTCCCGCTAGAGGAATCGGATCACGCCACGCCCATCCCTGTCTGAGAGGTGCCCTCCTCCCATTTTTTTTTCTTTCTTTTCCCTTTTTCCCTTTTTTTCCTTTTTTTCCCTTCTCTTTTTCCCTTTCTTTTCTCTTTCTTTTTTTCTTCTTCTTTCTCTTTTCTCGCTTTTTTCCTCAAAACACTGACCTGATTAACTCTGGTCACCAGCTTGCTTAAACAATCACAACGAGTCCATTCTGTAAATGTAAATTCTACACCTACCGACATTTTCAGCTCTTTCTCTCAGGAGTAATTAGACTATATAGTTTCTCTGGATAATTCCAGTATCCTTCACTCACCTATCCAACCATATTCTACCCTTTACCTCTTTGAAAAAAGCTTCTTATCCCTCTGCCTGTTCATTCTATTTCCAATTCTGCGTCGTCTCCCCCTGCCTTCTCTCTTTTTCTCTATGCTCTTCAACCAGCACTCCATACACACGGCTATTTAACTGTAGCTGGGAAATCCAGGTATATGCTTTAAACCGTTCTTTGTCTATCGGTTTTCTTCTTTTTTCCTTTTCTTTTCCCCTTTTTGACCCTTTTATGTATTTTATACTCCCAATTATTTGTGCTCCCTCCTCCATCTTTTCTCTTAACTTTTTCGTTTTCCCTCTCGCTTTGCATGTTAGTTGAATTAGCCTGTGCGTTTGTGTGTTCCTGCTCCCTGCGTGTTTGTCTGTCTGTTTTCTTTTCCAGGGATACCTCAAGAAACAAGCTAGAGTACACAAGGTGGAGAGTCCCAAATATGACTACGAATAGGAAAATAAAATAACTAAGGTCCCAACAAGAGAGACCGAGGGATACCATTCAAAAAACACTTTCTGAAATGAAAGGCCCTGGAGAGTCAAAGAGTCTTCTTGGACATAGCAGCGCTCATAGAAACAGAGAGCATAACAGGTCTTTAAAACCAACAAGAGCCGGAAAGCTAACTAAAATGATGAAATGAAAGAGCTCTCCTCCAAAGAAACTCCAAGAAGAAATGATAGCTAATGAACTGCTCAAAACAGATATCAGCAGCATAAGTGAACAAGATTTTAGAATAATAATGGTAAAATTAATAGAAGGGCTTGAAAAAAACATAGGGGACCTCAAAGAAACTATGGCTACAGACAGAATGGAAAATAAAAATAGGCATGAAGAATTAAAAAATGTGATAAATGAGATCCATAATAAATTAGAGGCCTCCAATGCATGGCTTGAAGAGGCAGAAAGGAGAATAAGTGATTTAGAAGACACCATTATAGAAAAACAAGAAGCTGACAAAAAAACAGACAAACTGATCCAGGAACAGGAAAGAAGAATTCGAGAGCTCAGCGATACAGTCAAACGCAACAATATCCGTATCAAAGGAATCCCAGAAGAAGAAGAGAGAGGGAAAGGTGCTGAAGGAGTCCTGGAACAAATTATAGCAGAGAACTTCCCCGACCTGGGGAAGGAAGTAATGTGGAAATACAAGAGGCTCAGAGGACTCCCCTCAGACGTAACTTGAATCGATCTTCTGCACGACATAGCATCGTAAAAATGGCAAAATACAAGGACAAAGAGAGAATTTTGAAAGCAGCTAAGGAGAAAAGGGCCCTCACATACAAAGGGAAACCTATCAGAGTGGTGACAGACCTATCTACTGAAACGTAGCAGGCCAGAAAGGAATGGCAGGAGATATTCAATGTGATGAACAGTAAAAATATGCAGCCAAGAATCCTCTATCCAGCAAGCCTGTCATTCAAAATAGAAGGAGAGATAAAAACCTTTCCAAATAAACAGAAATGGAAAGAATTTGTCACCACTAGGCCACCCCTACAAGAAATCCTGAGGGGAGGCTCTAAAGGAAAGGTTACAAGGAACTAAGGTACCAGAGACACCACCACAAACATGAACCCTACAAAAGATACAAAGACTCTAAACCCACATATTTCAATAATAACACTGAATGTAAATGGGCTGAATGCTCCAATCAAAAGACATAGGGTAGCAGAATGGATTAAAAAACAAAATCCATCTATATGCTGTCCACAAGAAACTCATTTTAGATGGGAAGATACCTTTAGATTAAAAGTAAGGGGATGGAGAAATATATATCATGCTACAGGAAATCAAAAGAAAGCCAGAGTAGCTATACTTATATCAGACAAACTGGACTTTAAATTAAAGACAATCACAAGAGATGAAGAAGGGCACTACACAATAATTACAGGGTCCATCCATCAGGGAGAACTAACAATCATAAATGTCTATGCACCGAATATGGGAGCACCTAAATATGTAAAACGATTAATCACAAACAGAAACAAGCTTATAGATAAGAATGTGCTAATAGCAGGGGACTTTAATACTCCACTTACAGCAATGGATAGGTCAACCAGACAGAAAGTCACTAAAGAAATAATGGACTTGAAAGACACATTGGACCAGATGGACCTGATGGATATATTTAGAACTTTACATCCTGAGGCCAAGGAATTTACTTTCTTCTCAAGTGCGCATGGCACATTCTCCAAGATAGATCCCATACTGGGACATAAAGCAGCCCTCAATAAATATAAAAGAATAGAGATCATACCATGCACACTGTCAGATCACAATGCTTTGAAACTTGAAATCAATACAGGAAGAAGTCTAGAAAACCTCCAAAAACATGGAGGTTAAAGAACACCCTTCTAAAGAATGAATGGGCCAATCAGGCAATTAGAGAGGAAATTTAAAAATATATGGAAACAAATGAAAATGAAAACACAACAATTCAAAATCTATGGGATACGGCAAAGGCGGTCCTAAGAGGAAAGTACATTGCTCTCCAGGCCTATTCCAAGAGATTAGAAAAAGCGCAAGTCCAAAATCTAACAGCTCACCTAAAGGAACTAGAGGCAGAGCAACAAGAATGCCCTAAGCCCAGTAGAAGAAGAGAAATAGTAAAAATTAGGGCAGAAATAAACAACATAGAGACCAAAGAAACCATTGAACAGATCAATGAAACCAAGAGTTGGTTTTTTGAAAAAGTAAATAAAATTGACAAACCTCTAGCCAGACTTATCCAAAAGAAAAGAGAGAGCACCCAAATAGACAAAATTATGAATGAAAATGGACTTATTACAACCAACCCTCAGAAATACAAGCAATTATCAGGGAATACTATGAAAAATTATATGCCAACAAATTGGACAACTTAGAAGAAATGGACAAATTCCTAAACACACACTCACTACTAAAATTCACACGGGAAGAAATAGAAACCTGAACAGACCCATAACGAGTGAAGAAATTGAATCAGTGATCAAAAATCTCCCAACAAATAAGAGCCCTGGACCTGATGGCTTCCCTGGGGAATTCTACCAGACATTTAAAACAGAATTAATCCCAATTCTTCTCAAGCTACTCCAGAAAATAGAAATCGAAGGAAAACTCCCGGACTCATTTTATGAAGCCAGCATCACTCTGATTCCCAAGCCAGACAGAGATCCAGCAAGAAAAGAGAACTACAGGCCAATATCCCCTCTTCCAGGGGTCCAAGCCCGCCGGGAGGACAATGGCGGCAGGCGCACCGCTACTCTAAAAGTCCAGCCAGGGAGGAGTCAGCACAAAGCAGTCTGTGCGCTCAGTCCCTCTGGGACCAGTTGGCGCGAGGGGACCTGGCGTACAAGTATTTGTCGCGCATGGTCTTTCTATGCCCCGAGCGTAGGTTTTTCCCTGAGCGGAGGTTTTTCTCTTTTGGACTCTCTCTTTTTCCCCTCTCACTCACGCCAAGGGGGATCGCCTCCGACCCTGGAGTCTCCGATCCCGGCCTGATTTTATCTTCCCCAGTTCACACTCACGTTAGAAGGCTTTCTCAGTGGGTTCTGCATCCTTTTTCTCCGAATCTCTCAGGTTTTGTAAGGTTTCAGATGGCTTCAGATCTTTTACGTGTGAGGTACGGGTGCGAGTGCAAGTACAGAGCTTCCTACTTCTCTGTCATCTTGCCAGAATCCTATGACCCTCATTTTTAAAATAATGTTTATTTTTGAGAAAGAGACAGACAGAGTATGATCGGGGGAGGAGGAGTAGGGAGAGAGAGGGAGAAAGTGAGAAAGAGAGAGAGAGCCTGAGACACAGAATCCAAAGGAGGCTCCAGGCTCTAAGCTGTCAGCATAGAGCCCGAGGTGGGGCTCGAACTTACAATCTGTGAGATCATGACCCGAGCTGAAGTCAGACACTTAACTGACTGAGCCACCCAAGTGCCCCTATGATCTCATTTTTGATGTCCCTTAGGCAAGATTCTTCCACCTCATTTTCACTAACTTCTTAATGTGCTCTACCTCCTAATTAGAATGTTTAAGTAAAATACCATGAGAATACCTAGGAAGGGCAAATAGTTTCTGCTGTGCAAAGCAGAAAGTAAACACTTGCATAGTATATTGTTGAATAAAGTTAAGTGCTATGTATAAAAATCAAGGTAAAGATGAGAGCCTGTTTGCCTGGGTGAATGTGGTGGTTGTGAAGTACTTTCTGAGGAAGCTACACTTGAGGTACAATCTGAATGAAGTGTTGAAATGATACACCTGATATTTAGAGGGTAAGAGCATTATACGCAGAATGAACAGAAATTTTACAACAGCTATTGAGTGGGAAAAAGTTAATTTTTATGGAAGAATAAAAGGAAGTATTATGTAAATCTTAAACTCTGGATTCAAACAGACTTGTATTTCACTGGTGCCATTTCTTACTAAGTGAGTGGTGCTGGACATATTTTTAAGTCTTTTGTCTTTCAAGTTTCTTATATTTGAAACAGAGATAATAAATACCTAATTCACCAAAATCTAGATAATATAGATTTATATTTATATTTAATGCTTTATCTGTTGAGCAGTCTTCCATCTCATGTATCAATAAAGATAACATATGACTGATAATCAAATAATTGTTTCCTCTCCTCCTCCTCCTTTGTTGTCATCATCATCATCATCATCATCATCATCATCATCATCACATCACCTCCCTCAAGTGAATAAGCTTCGTCTAATAAATAAGCTTGCTAGGCAGAGTAAGTAAGCTTATTCCCTTGTTGTCAGGATGGATGACCATTTTGAAATGGAAGCAGGCAATACTTGGCTGTTTACTGTTCATTTGTTCAGTCTTTTCAGACATGTCCACTGCAGTGAGTTAAGAATTAATTTCAGAGAGCTCTGAAGAACATCTCCACGGAGCTGCGATATTGGACATAAAATTTCCCTGGGTATAACTGAGAGTGCTGATGCAAACAGATTTCTAAACCGTGTACTACATATGGATATCCCAGGAATGGGTTTAAATTTTCTAGACTTCAATATAAAGTTTTGGTTTGTCATGTCTTTTAGGCTTTTCATTTTCAGATAATGAATGCTTTTTCATTTTTTTTATCTCCATCCTTTAATAATCTACTTCCTGGCCCCCAGATCAACAGGACAGATATTAACTGAGGCTTTTGCCTTCTGTGTAAAGAAAACTATTTTTAATTGTATATATATTTAAAAATTATTAATACCCCAGTGGGTTACTATTAAGACACACAATTTTATCCATCTAATAGAATTTCTCATTCATACAACTTTCCTGCTGGCCAGCAAGCTATTCAGCAAATATTTTGAACAACACTCAGATGAAAAGGTTCTAGGAAAGCTTAAGAGTTTAATAATCAAAATTGGGGCACCTGGGTGGCTCAGTAGGTTAAGCATCCCATTTTGGTTCAGATCATGATCTTGCGGTTCGTGAGTTCGAGTCCCATGTTAGGCTCTGTGCTGACAGCTCAGAGCCTGAAGCCTGCTTCAGATTCTGTGTCTCCCCTTCTCTCTGCCCATCCCCCACTTGTGCGCTCTCTCTCTCTCTTCTCCAGAAATAATAAATGAACAAACTAAAAAAAGAGTTTAATAATAAAAATGTACAAACAAAGTCATTATGAGACCTTGTAGAATCAAACAGAAACTTTAAAAGATCATTAAATATAAAAAATAAATACTATGTAGGAATAATTATTATAGTACAAAATACTACAACTGCCATATTCTGAGGAATAACCCCAGGTCAAAGGGGGGAAAAACTGAGTTTATTTTATCTTTTCCTGGTACACATCATAAAGGTTTATATGAGATTAAAGGAAAGGATTAAGGATTTCTTTCTTCCCTTCATGGAATAAGAGGAGATATGTTTTGCTCAGAAGGTTTCATAGGGACAAACCAGGGGTGGGGTCATTGGCATATATATAGGCATTGTGTTTCTTACACCAGTATTATAGCGTCTTTGCTCTGCATTCAAATAAAGGCTGAGTTGTCACTGTGAAGACTACTGCTGCAAGAAATTATGGGGATGGAGTAGAAAAACTTTTACTCCTCCCTGGGCCCTGCAATGCTAATTATTCATACTCTCCTTGAGCAAGATAGAAAGTATTTTACTGTTCATGAAATATGTTCACTTCTTTACTCTCATTGGACCCTCACAATAACCCTATGAAGTGCTTGTGACAAATTCAGCACTATGACCAATAGTAACATTGGTTACATTACTTCTGGATTTATCCAATGGCTGAAATTTCTACGTGGCTGAATACAAGGAAAAATAGAATCTTTTATTTCTCTCCTTTCTCTCCATTCTCAGAGTCAGGATTCATCCCTGATTCATAACTAACTGCTCTATTTTGTATTAATAGATTTTAGTTTCTTCTCATTCTATCCTCATGCCCATTCTTATGTCTTGCTATGTGAACATTAGTTTCTTTCACATTTTTCCATTGTTGTCCTTGATCTCTAATTGTTTGCCTTTCTTTTTTTTTTTTTTTACAAATAGTTTATTGTCAAATTAGTTTCCACATAACACCCAGTGCTCATCCCTACAAGTGTCCTCCTCCATGCCCATCCCTCCTCCCCCCCACATCCATCAGTCCTCAGTTTTTGTCAGCATTCAAGAGTCTCTCATGGTTTGCCTCTCTCCCTTTCCCCCACCATTTCCGCCCTTCTTCTCCCCCTTGTTCCTCTGTTAAGTTCCTCCTAATTCTCCTATACGTGCACACATATGATATTTGTCCTTCTCTGCCTGACTTATTTCGTTCAGCATAACACCTTCAAGGTCCATCCATGTTGCTACACATGGCCAGATTTCATTGTTTCTCATTGCCATGTAGTATTCCATGGTACAGATAAACCACATCTTCTTGATCCATTCATCTGTTGATGGACACTTAGGCTCTTTCCATGTTTTAGCTATTGTGGAGAGTGCTGCTATGAACATTGGGGTACATGTGCTCCTATGCATCAGCATTTCTGTATCCCTTGGGTAAATTCCTAGCAGTGCTATTGCTGGGTCATAGGGGAGTTCTATTGTTAGTTTCCTGAGGAACCTCCACACTGTTTTCCAGAGGGGCTGTACCAGTTTACATTCCCACCAACAGTGTAGGAGGTGCCCGTTTCTCCACATCCTCGCCAGCATCTAGAGTTCTCTGATTGGCTCATTTTAGCCACTCTGACTGGCGTGAGGTGGTATCTCAGTGTGGTTTTGATTTGTATTTCCCTGATGAGGAGCGATGCTGAGCATCATTTCATGTGTCTGTTGGGCATCAGGATGTCTTCTTTGGAGAAGTGTCTTTTCATATCTTCTGCCCATTTCTTCACTGGGTTGTTTGTTTTTTGGGCGTGTAGTTTGGTGAGTTCCTTGTAGATTCTGGATATCAACCATTTATCTGATATGTCATTTGCAACTATCTTTTCCCATTCCGTTGGTTGCCTATTAATTTTCTGGGTTGTTTCCTTGTCTGTGCAGAAGCTTTTAATCTTGATGAGGTCCAAACAGTTTATTTTTGTTCTTGATTCTCTTGCTTTTGGGTATGTGACAAGTGAGAAGTTGCTGCGGTGGAGGTCAAGGAGGTTGTTTCCTGCTTTCTCCTCTAGGGTGTTGATAGTTTCCTGTCTCACGTTCAGGTCCTTTATCCATTTTGAGTTTATTTTTGTGCATGGTGTGAGAAAATGATCTAGTTTCATTCTTCTGCATGTTGCTGTCCAGTTCTCCCAACACCATCTGTTAAAAAGGCTGTCTTTTTTCCATTGGATATTCTTTCCTGCTTTGTCAAAGACTAGTTGGCTGTATACTTTTGGGTCCACTTCTGAGTTCTCAATTCTGTTCCATTGGTCTATGTGTCTGTTTTTGTGCCAATACCATACTGTCTTGATGATGACAGCTTTGTAGTAGAGGCTAAAGTCTGGGATGGTGATCCCTCCCGTTTTGGTTTTATTTTTCAGGATTACTTTGGCTATTCGGGGTCTTTTGTGGTTCCATACAAATTTTTGGATAGTTTGTTCTAGTTTTGAGAAGTATGCTGGTGCAATTTTGATTGGAATTGCATTGAATGTGTAGAGTGCCTTAGGTAGTAATGACATCTTAACTATATTTATTCTTCCTATCCATCAGCATGGAATGTTTTTCCATTTCTTTGTGTCTTCTTCAATTTCCTTCATAAGTTTTCTATAGTTTTCCTCATACAGATCTCTTGTATCCTTGGTTAGGTTTATTCCAAGGTATTTTATGGTTTTTTGTGCAGTTGTGAATGGGATCAGTTTCTTGATTTCTCTTTCTGTTGCTTCATTGTTGGTGTATAAAAATGCAACCGATTTCTTTACGTTGATTTTGTACCCTGAAACTTGGCTGAATTCTTGGATCAGTTCCAGTAGGCTTCTGGTAGAGTCTGTCGGGTTTTCGATGTAGAGTATCATGTCATCTGCGAAGAGTGAAAGTTTGACTTCCTCTTTGCCAATTCTGATGCCTTTGATTTCCTTTTGGTGTCTGATGGCTGATGCTAGGACTTCCAGCACTATGTTAAACAGCAGTGGTGAGAGTGGGCATCCCTGTCGTGTTCCTGATCTCAGGGGGAAAGCTCTGAGTTTTTCCCCGTTGAGGATGATGTTAACTGAAGGCTTCTCATAGATGGCTTTGATGATGTTTAAGTAGGTTCCTTCTATCCCAACTTTCTCGAGAGTCTTTATTAAGAAGGGATGCTGTATTTTGTCAAATGCTTTTTCTGCATCTATTGACA
The DNA here is from genome assembly GCA_017311185.1 of Proteles cristata cristata. Classification (NCBI taxonomy): domain Eukaryota; kingdom Metazoa; phylum Chordata; class Mammalia; order Carnivora; family Hyaenidae; genus Proteles; species Proteles cristata. The sequence continues at coordinate 26,722 of JAESUZ010000974.1, read as the reverse complement.
GGATCATATGGTTTTTATCTTTTCTTTTATTGATATGATGTATCACATTGATTGATTTGTGAATGTTGAACCAGCCCTGTAACCCAGGAATGAATCCCACCTGATCTTGGTGGATGATTCTTTTTATATGCTGCTGGATTCGATTTGCAAGGATCTTGAGAATTTTTGCATCCGTATTCATCAAGGATATTGGCCTGTAGTTCTCTTTTTTGCTGGATCTCTGTCTGGCTTGGGAATCAGTGTGATGCTGGCTTCATAAAATGAGTCCGGGAGTTTTCCTTCGATTTCTATTTTTTGGAATAGCTTGAGAAGAATTGGGATTAATTCTGTTTTAAATGTCTGGTAGAATTCCCCAGGGAAGCCATCAGGTCCAGGGCTCTTATTTGTTGGGAGATTTTTGATCACTGATTCAATTTCTTCACTCGTTATGGGTCTGTTCAGGTTTTCTATTTCTTCCCGTGTGAATTTTGGTAGTGAGTGTGTGTTTAGGAATTTGTCCATTTCTTCTAAGTTGTCCAATTTGTTGGCATATAATTTTTCATAGTATTCCCTGATAATTGCTTGTATTTCTGAGGGGTTGGTTGTAATAAGTCCATTTTCATTCATAATTTTGTCTATTTGGGTGCTCTCTTTTCTTTTGGATAAGTCTGGCTAGAGGTTTGTCAATTTTATTTACTTTTTCAAAAAACCAACTCTTGGTTTCATTGATCTGTTCAATGGTTTCTTTGGTCTCTATGTTGTTTATTTCTGCTCTAATTTTTACTATTTCTCTTCTTCTACTGGGCTTAGGGCATTCTTGTTGCTCTGCCTCTAGTTCCTTTAGGTGAGCTGTTAGATTTTGGACTTGCGCTTTTTCTAATCTCTTGGAATAGGCCTGGAGAGCAATGTACTTTCCTCTTAGGACCGCCTTTGCCGTATCCCATAGATTTTGAATTGTTGTGTTTTCATTTTCATTTGTTTCCATATATTTTTAAATTTCCTCTCTAATTGCCTGATTGGCCCATTCATTCTTTAGAAGGGTGTTCTTTAACCTCCATGTTTTTGGAGGTTTTCTAGACTTCTTCCTGTATTGATTTCAAGTTTCAAAGCATTGTGATCTGACAGTGTGCATGGTATGATCTCTATTCTTTTATATTTATTGAGGGCTGCTTTATGTCCCAGTATGGGATCTATCTTGGAGAATGTGCCATGCGCACTTGAGAAGAAAGTAAATTCCCTGGCCTCAGGATGTAAAGTTCTAAATATATCCATCAGGTCCATCTGGTCCAATGTATCTTTCAAGTCCATTATTTCTTTAGTGATTTTCTGTCTGGTTGACCTATCCATTGCTGTACGCAGAGTATTAAAGTCCCCTGCTATTAGCACATTCTTATCTATAAGCTTGTTTCTGTTTGTGATTAATCGTTTTACATATTTAGGTGCTCCCATATTCGGTGCATAGACATTTATGATTGTTAGTTCTCCCTGATGGATGGACCCTGTAATTATTGTGTAGTGCCCTTCTTCATCTCTTGTGATTGTCTTTAATTTAAAGTCCAGTTTGTCTGATATAAGTATAGCTACTCTGGCTTTCTTTTGATTTCCTGTAGCATGATATATATTTCTCCATCCCCTTACTTTTAATCTAAAGGTATCTTCCCATCTAAAATGAGTTTCTTGTGGACAGCATATAGATGGATTTTGTTTTTTAATCCATTCTGCTACCCTATGTCTTTTGATTGGAGCATTCAGCCCATTTACATTCAGTGTTATTATTGAAATATGTGGGTTTAGAGTCTTTGTATCTTTTGTAGGGTTCATGTTTGTGGTGGTGTCTCTGGTACCTTAGTTCCTTGTAACCTTTCCTTTAGAGCCTCCCCTCAGGATTTCTTGTAGGGGTGGCCTAGTGGTGACAAATTCTTTCCATTTCTGTTTATTTGGAAAGGTTTTTATCTCTCCTTCTATTTTGAATGACAGGCTTGCTGGATAGAGGATTCTTGGCTGCATATTTTTACTGTTCATCACATTGAATATCTCCTGCCATTCCTTTCTGGCCTGCTACGTTTCAGTAGATAGGTCTGTCACCACTCTGATAGGTTTCCCTTTGTATGTGAGGGCCCTTTTCTCCTTAGCTGCTTTCAAAATTCTCTCTTTGTCCTTGTATTTTGCCATTTTTACGATGCTATGTCGTGCAGAAGATCGATTCAAGTTACGTCTGAGGGGAGTCCTCTGAGCCTCTTGTATTTCCACATTACTTCCTTCCCCAGGTCGGGGAAGTTCTCTGCTATAATTTGTTCCAGGACTCCTTCAGCACCTTTCCCTCTCTCTTCTTCTTCTGGGATTCCTTTGATATGGATATTGTTGCGTTTGACTGTATCGCTGAGCTCTCGAATTCTTCTTTCCTGTTCCTGGATCAGTTTGTCTGTTTTTTTGTCAGCTTCTTGTTTTTCTATAATGGTGTCTTCTAAATCACTTATTCTCCTTTCTGCCTCTTCAATCCGTGCATTGGAGGCCTCTAATTTATCATGTGTCTCATTTATCGCATTTTTTAATTCTTCATGCCTATTTTTATTTTCCATTCTATCTGTAGCCATAGTTTTTTTGATGTCCCCTATGTTTTTTTCAAGCCCTTCTATTAATTTTACCATTATTATTGTAAAATCTTGTTCAGTTATGCTGCTGATATCTGTTTTGAGCAGTTCATTAGCTGTCATTTCTTCTTGGAGTTTCTTTGGAGGAGAGCTCTTTCGTTTCATCATTTTAGTTAGCTTTCCGGCTCTTGTTGGTTTTAAAGACCTGTTATGCTCTCTGTTTCTATGAGCACTGCTATATCCAAGAAGACTGTTTGACTTTCCAGGGCCTATCCTTTCAGAGATTGTTTTTTGAATGGTATCCCTCGGTCACTCTTGTTGGGACCTTAGTTATTTTATTTTCCTATTCGTAGTGATATTTGGGACTCTTCACCTTGTGTACTCTAGCTTGTTTCTTGAGGTATCCCTGGAAAAGAAAACAGACAGACAAACACACAGGGAGCAGGAGCACACAAACACACAGGCTAATTCAGCTAACATGCAAAGCGAGAGGGAAAACGAAAAAGTTAAGAGAAAAGACGGAGGAGGGAGGGCGTATAATAGGGAGTATAAAATACATAAAAGGGTCAAAAAGGGAAAGAAAAGGAAAAAAGAAGAAAACCGATGGACAAAGAACGGTTTAAAGCATATATCTGGATTTCCCAGCTACAGTTAAATAGCCATGTGTATGCAGTGCTAGTTGAAGAGCATAGAGAAAAAGAGAGAAGGCAGTGCGAGACGACGCAGAATTGGAAATAGAAAGAACAGGCAGAAGGGATAAGAAGCTTTTTTCAAAGAGGTAAAGGGTAGAATATGGTTGGATAGGTGAGAGAAGGATGCTGGAATTATCCAGAGAAACTATATAGTCTAATTACTCCTGAGAGAAATAGCTGAAAATGTCGGTAGGTGTAGAATTTACATTTACAGAATGGACTCGTTGTGATTGTTTAAGCAAGCTGGTGACCAGAGTTAATCAGGTCAGTGTTTTGGGGAAAAAAGCGAGAAAAGAGAAAGAAGAAGAAAAAAAAGAAAGAGAAAAGAAAGGGGAAAACAAAGAAAGAAAAATAAGAAAAAGGAAAAAAAGGAAAAAAAAGGAAAAAAAGAGGGAGGAGGGCACGTCTTAGGCAGGGATGGGCGTGGCGTGATCCGATGCCTCAGGCGGGGGTTCTGCCTTGGCAGTTGTGTGAAGGAGAGTGAGGGTGCTCCAGTCCCTTCTTGAACCCCGTGCTGCAACTCGCTTTTTTGGGCGTGTCAACTCCCCGTTCCGGGGACGCAGCCGAAGTTGGTCGCACTCTTCAACCCAGGCCAGTTCCAATCTCCAAATCCCAGTCCGCGCGCCCCGCTGAAATTGCCTTAGAATCAGCTTCCCAGGCAAACCCCTTGGGCAATTCCAGGCCCCCTGTGGAGCTCTGGGGGCGGAATCAGAATCACTGCTTTCTTCTCTGGGTCGGGATGGTGAGCATGGGCGGGGGCTTGCCTGCCTGGTGCTCTGAGCCCAAGCCCGCTGGAGTGAGGAAAACCGGGTCTCTCTATGGCTCATCACCTGAAACACGAACTCACAGACAAATTTCCCAGTTTTTAGCTCTTTGCCTTCCCTCTCGAGTTCCAGCCATCCAGGAGTGCGGACGCCTGGTGTCAGCGCGGCTCTTTCAGGGTCCCAGCCGCCTTGGAGCTACAATGGCGGCAGGCGCGCAGCTGCTCTGAAATCCAACCTCCAGGAGCAGCACATAGAAGCAGTTTGTGTGCTCAGCTCCCCCCCAGGACCAGTTGGAGCTAGGGGACCTGGTGTTCAGGTATTTGGCAAGTACGGTCTTTCTATGCACCGAGCGGAGGTTTTTCTCCCCTGAGCGGAGGTTTTTCTGTTTCCGACTCTCTCCTTTTCCCCTCTCACTCCCCCCTAGAGGGTTGAGGGGGATCGCCTCCCACCCTGGAGTCTCCGATCCCTGCCCGATTTTATCTTCCCCGGTTCGGACTCACGTTAGAAGTCTTTCTCATTGGATTCTGCGTCCTTTTTCTCCCAGATTCTCAGGTTTTGTAAGGTTTCCAATGGCTTCAGATCTTTTCTGTGTGATGTATGGGCGCGAGTGCAAGTATGGAGCTCCTTACTTCTCCGCCATCTTGCCCTCTCTCTCTAGTTTTAAATATATATTGTGAACTCAATAGCAAGCCCCAAAAATCACATAAAAGAAGTACATTGATATGCTAATAAGGAAGAAAGAATAGAATAATATAAAATGAAGAATTAAACAAGAGAAGATAGGAAAGGGGATGAGACTAACACCAAACAGATGTGAGCACAATGAATGTAAAATGGTTATAAACATAGAGTATATTATCCAACAATACCAATAATTAATTTACATGTGAATGAGTTAAATACTCATTGAAAGGCAGAGACTCTCAGAGAAAATAAAAAAGGAACCAACTCCATGTTGTGTATAAGAATTCCCTTTTAGGGGCACCTGGGTGGCTCAGTCTGTTGAGTGTTTGACTTCAGCTCAGGTCATGATCTCAAGTTAAGTGAGTTTGAACCTGGCGTCAGGCTCTGTTCTGACAGCTCATAGCCTGGAGCATGCTTCATATTCTCTCTCTTTCTCTCTCTCTCTGCCCCTCCCCCACACGCACTTTTCTCTCTCTCAAAATAAACAAACATCGAAAAAATAAAAAAAAAACATTTTAACATGTAAAGACATAGGTAGGTTAAAAGTACAGAAATACAATTACCATAATAACCAAACCAGATAAAGACATTAGAAAACTACAGATTAATATCTCTCATGAATGTAGATGTAAAAATTATCTTAAGAACATTCAAAAAATTCAACAATGTATGAGTATAATTATAAACTGTGATTATTATGGACAGAATATTTCTACCCCAAATTCATTTTTTGAAGGTTTTAACCAATAGTATAACTGTATTAGGAGATAAGGTCTCTGAAGATGCGATAAACAGTAAATGAAGTCATAATGGTGGGACCCTGATCTAATAGTACTAGTGTCTTTATAAGAGACATCAGAGAGCTCACTGTAGTCTATCCCCACCAGGATACACTGAGGAAAGGCCATGTGATGATATAGCTACAAGGTGGTCATCTGCAGTCCAAGAAGAGGCCCTTCTCCAGAAAGCAATGACTCTGGCATCTTGATGTCAGAACTCCAGCCTCCAGAACCGTGAGAAAATAAATAAATTAAATGTCAGACTTCTCATATTATACAGGATGGAATCATCAGGCTATTTGTCTGTGAACATGCACTATATTTCAAAAAAAGAGAAGAATGGTCATTAGGTCTGTCCCCTTGATTTCAACGCATTTGGCCCTTGCCTCAGTTTCAACAGGCCAGATGGCCTCTGACGGCAGCTTAAGGATAGAGAGAGTGCCTTACATAACCCAGAAGAATCTTGGAGTCAGGGATGCCACTCAGCAGATACTTGAGTGTGGGAATCCTGCTTAGCTTAGATGCAAGGGCAGAATCACCACTCCATTGGGTACGGCAAGTGGGGCTTCAGGTCAAAGGTAATTATTCTCAAAGATTATGATCTAGTTGGGCCACCTGGGTGGCTCAGTCGGTTCAGTGTCCGACTTCAGCTCAGGTCATGATCTTACGGTTTGTGAGTTCGAGCCCTGTGTCGGGCTCTGTGCTGACTGCTCAGAGCCTGGAGCCTGTCTTCGGACTGCATCTCCCTCTCTCTCTGACCCTCCCCTGCTCCCACTGTCTCTCTTTCTCTCTCTCTCTCTCAGAAATAAATAAAACATTTTTAAAAAAGGATTATGATCTAGTTAAATTTGCCCTGCTAAATTTTGGACTTCCTTGTGACCAATAATCCCTTTCTTATTTCCTTTTTTTCGCTTTTGGAATGAGAGTGCCTACCTTATGCCAGTCCCACCACAACATTTTGGAAGCACGTAGCCTGTAAGGTTTCACGAGATTAGAAATAGAGTGGAATTTTTTCCTAAGAATGAATCATGCCTCTGGGACTCCTGGGTGGCTCAGTCGATTAAGCGTCCAACTTCGGTTCAGGTCATGATCTCACGGTTCGTGTGTTCGAGCCCCACATCGGGCTCTGTGCTGACAGCCAGCTCAGAGCATGGAGCCTGTTTCAGATTCTGTGTCTCCCTCTCTCTCTGACCCTCCCCTGCTCACGTTGTCTCTCTCTCAGAAATAAATAAAATACTAATTTTTTTAAATAAAAAGTAAAAAAAAAAAAAAGAATGAATCATGCCTCAAGTATCACCCATATCTGTCTTAAATAATATTTACCTGAAACTTTGGACTTTAGATCATAGGCTTGATATTTAAATAAGTTTGGATTTTTAAGGCTGATGGTATGGAAGGAATTAATTTGCAGGTGAGAAAGACATATATTTTGGTGGGCCAAGGTTGGAATGTTATGGACTGAATGAATATTGGTGTCCTGACAATTCATATGTTGAATCCCTAACCATAAATGTGAACGTCTTTGGGGATCAGTCCTGTGAGGAGCTGATCAAGTTTAAATGAGGTCATAACTGTAGGACCCTAATCCAATATGGCTGGTTATATAAAGAGGGGCACCTGGGTAGCTCAGTTGATTAAGTGTCCAACTTCAGCTTAGGTCATGATCTCATGGTTCGTGTGTTCGAACCCCAATTGGGCTCTGTGAAGACAGCTCAGAGCCTGGAGCCTACTTTGGATTCTGTATCTTCCTCTCTCCCTCTGCCCTTCCCTTGCTCACATTCTGTGTCTCTCAGAAATAAATATTTTTTAAAAATTTTAAAAGGGAAAGAAGAGATACCGAACTCTCTCTTTCCACTGTAGGAAGAAAAAGAAGCCAGCTGTCTGGCAAACCAGGAGAAGAGTTCCCACCAGATACCTAATCAGCTGGCATGTTTATTTTGGAATACATAGCCTCCAAAACTATGAAAAATAAAATTATGTTGTTTAAACAACCATGTTTATGGTATTTTATTTTGGTAGTTTTAGCTGACTAATTCAATCGCCAAGTAGGATTTTTTTCAGGTTTGCAAGATTGAAACAGCATTCTAAAATCAATTAAATTCTGTTATACCAACAAGCTAAATATGAAAAATCATTGGATTACATCAATGCATCAAAAGCACTTGACAAAATCCAATACCAATTTATGATTAAAACTCTCAGCAAACTAGAAACAGAGGAAAACTTTCTTAATTGATTAGGAACATCTACAGTATATATAATAGAACTAAATGCTTTTTTCCTAAGATCAAGAACAAGTCAAGATGTCTCCCCTCTCCACTTGGATTCAAAGTTGTAATGGACACTGTAGCTAATACATTTAGAAAACAAAAGAAAATCACAAGGTGTATGGGGGCGCCTGGGTGGTTTAGTCGGTTAAGCGTCCGACTTTCACTTAGGTCATGATCTCGCAGTTCGTGGGTTCGAGCCCCACGTCGGGCTCTGTGCTGACTGCCAGCTCAGAGCCTGGAGCCTGTTTCAGAGTCTGTGACTCCCTCTCTCTCTGACCCTCCCCTGCTCGCGCTGTTTCTCTCTCTCTCTGATAAATAAATAAAATATTAAAAAAAAATCACAAGGTGTGACAGTTAATTTTACGTGTCAGTCTGGCTGGGGCACAGCGCCCAGGAATTAGGGCAAACATTATTTTGGATAGTTTTGTGAGGTTGTTTTTCATATTTGATAAGTATTTTAAATAATTGGACATTGAATAAGGCAGGTTTCTCTCCATAATGTGGGAAGGTCTCATCCAATTATTTGAAGGCCTTAACAGAGCAAAGACTGACCTCACTCTAGCAAGAAGGAATATTGCCAGCAGCCAGCTTTTGGTCTGGGCTTCAAATTCTTTTCTGAGCCTCAGCCTGCTGGCCTATCCAATTAGATTTTGGACTAGTTACAAAGTTACAATGCACAAAAACAGGACCTAATATCTTAAAACCTCTCTTTGCCACTGTCTTTCTTTACTCTCTTTTTCTTCTTATCCCTCTTACTTTTTTCCTCTAACTCTCTTTCAGTTCCCTGTCTTTGTTTTTTCTGTCTGTCTCTCTCTCTATAAATATATACACATATATATGAATATGTATATGCACATATATGCATATTCACGTATATGAATATGTATATATCCTATGGACCTGTGAATTCTGATTCTCTGAAGAACTCTGAATAATAGAGGGTTTTTTTAAATTTTTATTTATTTATTTACTTATTTATTTTCTTAAATAGTTTATTGTCAAGTTGGTTTCCATATAACACCCAGTGCTCATCCCAACAAGTGCCCTCCTCCATGCCTATCTCCCCCCTCTCCCCCACATCCATCAGTCCTCAGTTTGTTCTCAGAATTCAAGAGTCTCTCATGGTTTGCCTGAATAATACAGATTTTAAAATTGGGAGTGTGACTAGGAAAATGGAATACTAAAAATGAATTTTCTGAGTTGGTTTTGGGGTTTCTGCAATATGTTCTCTAAAGTGGTCATATTTAAGGACACTATTGACTTTATTTGCAATATTAAAAAGAGAACTAATAGTTGATGATATGATGTGGTAATAGAGATATACAAAATATCACCATTGCATAAACCAAGTTAAGAAATTATAAGAGGCATGAATCTGGGTAACCATGTATATGATGCTCTTGACCGTTTATGTCAAATGATTGAGTCTAGTAAGATTGACTGGTTGCCCCCGATATCACTGGACAAAAAAGGGCAAGAAAAGGATTATGTTAGGAATTCCAATTCCCAGCTCAAGCAAAGCTTTCATGTCTTCCTTGAAAGAGTCGCCTATTTTCTGTAGCCACAGGCTGAGATAACTGAAAAATATACTCATGATTTAATCATGTGAGTGGTTAAATTACAACAAAAATTGAATTTCCAGCCTTGCAGTGAGTCTGTTGTTAAAGCGAGGCCATTGATTTGAAAGGAGTGAGGAGGGATAGGAAGGAGGGAGAGAGAGAGAGAGAGATGCATAGGATTGCACAAGAAAAATTCTTCCCCAAAACCATTGACTGGGAAAAGGAGAGGGGATGACTACCTCAAGTTTTTTATAAGTAGCGGAGCTCAAAGTCTAAAGTTTTGGAAGTCTGTGCCACCACCAAGGTCATGACTAGTGGGTTCAGTGGTGTTCCTGTATGGAAGGAAGACATAGGATCAGGAATAAGCAGTGTGGTCAAAGGATCCCCTGGGTCACAGGGGGAGAAACAGTTCCCTTTCTTTGAGTGTATTTGGGAGTGGTGGCAAGGCCTCTCTGTAGACATAATAGCTGGTTGGCTCCAGCATTCTGCCTTGATCACTAATATAAGAACAAAGACACCTGCTGAGGGCAGCTACCCTGGGTGATGGCTTTTTGCTGCACTCAACCATAAAATCTGAACCCCTATATGGTAATGTGACTGCAGGGACAAACTGAGACAAACTGGCACCAGCTATAGCATAGGGAAATCCTCCTCCCAGAGAAACAGCATTGGTCCATGTTGTGACAGGTCATTAAAATTTGGAGTTTTCAAACCCAGCCACGCAACTGAGATAAAAACACAGGAGTTCTGTGCTGCTTGACAAGACATAAACAGGGTGAAGGCAGGGATCTTATAGAAGTCAAGAATAACAGAGGGAGCATTGTTTACTCTTCTGTGAGGGATTCCTGAAGAGTGGTGGGAACAAAATTCCCATTCCGGTGATGAGAGAATGGAGCAATACCATTTTCTCCCCACCCATCAGTGCTGGCCAACCTCAGGGAGCAAGACAGTGCCGCCCAATGGAGGCTGGAGCTGTGTACACCAAGTCCCACCCCCTTGCACCCAGCAGGTTCATCTTCACTAGGGCAAATTCCCCTGATAATCAGCGCAGCAGGCCCTCCCTGAAAGGACCAAAACAAAACTCTCACACTCAGAAAGCCTACTAATCAGAAAATGTTGCAAAACTTCATCTCTAGGGGAGATGTATCTAGATTCTTTAGTAAGAAGACCAAAAGGCACTTAGTTACAACTTGCCACACATTGGGCAAGGTTCAAACACGCCCCGCTGCAGGCAAGGAGAAACTCTGCAAAAGATTGACCTCAGGGAAGGAGCAGACAAAATACAACAGCAGAGTGCACACTCTGAAACAACTCCCAAAGTAGCAGGTCCAACATAGTATAGTCCTCTTAAAATAGCTGTCACTCACAGGAGCAGGATTGTAACAGACTCTCTCTCTCTCTCTCTCTCTCTCTCTCTCTCTCTCTCACACACACACACACACACACACACACACACACACACACACACTTGACTTAGATAAAATGACAAGAAGAAGGAATTAACCCCAAACGAAAGAACAGGAAGAAATAACAGCCAAGGACCTAATCAAAATAGATTTAATGCCTGAACCAGAATTTAAAACAACAATCATAAAGATACAAGCTGGGCTTGACAAAAGCATAGAACACACTAGGGAATCCTTTACTGCAGAGATAAAAGTAAAAAAAAAAATTAATCAGGCAGAAATAAATAATGTCACAACTGAGATGCAAAACCAATCAGACGCAATGAAACGAAGATGGACAAAGCAGAGGAATGAATCAGTAATACAGACGATATAATTATGGAAAGTAATGAAGCTGAAAATAAAAGGGAAATAAAGGTATTGGATCACAATTGTAGACTTAAGGAACTAAGTGACCTCTTAATACATGATAACATTTGTATTATAGGAGTTCCATAAGAAGAAAAGAGAGAAAAAGGGACAGAAGGTTTATTAAGGGGAATTATATTTGAAGATGTTCCTAATCTGAAGAAGGAAACTGTCATTGAAATCCAAGAAGAACAAGAAGCTCCCATTAATTCATCTAAAGCCTGCCATCACCAAGACTTATCATAGTCAAATTCAAAAAATACACAAAGAAAGAATCCTAATGTCAGCAAGGGAAAAAATGCCCTTAACCTACAAGGGAAGACAGATCAGGTTCACAGCAGTTCTTTCCATAGAAACTTGGCAGGCCAAGAGGGAGTGGCATGATATATTCAGCATGCTGAGTGGGAAAAATATGCAGCCAAAACTTCTTTATTCAGCGAGCCTGTCATTCAGAATAGAAGGAGAGATAAATAATTTCCTAGTGGAAAAAAAAAAACTGAAGGATTTCAAGACCACTAAACCTGCCCTGCATAAAATATTAAAGGTGACTCTCTGTGAGGAGAAGAGACCAAAAGCAACAAGGGCTAGAAAGAAACAGAGAACGTCACCAGAAACACCACCTTTACAGAAAACGCAATGGCACTAAGTTCATATCTATCAATAAGCACTCTGAATGTAAATGTAATAAATGCTCCAATCAAAAGACATAGGGGCACCTGGGTAGCTCAATCAGTTGTGTATCCAACTCCTCCTTTCAGCTCAGGTAATGATCCCAGGGTCACTGGGTTGTTGTGCTGCATGCTGAGTTTGGAGCCAGCCTAAGATTTTCTCTCTCTCTCTCTTCCTCTATTCCTCCCCTGCTCTCATGCTCTCTCATTCTCTCTAAAAAAAAGACATACAGTATCAGAATTTAAAAAAGAAGACCCATCTATATGTTGCCTTCAAAAGACTCATTTTAGACAGGAAGACACCTGCATATTGAACGTGGGGAGGTGGAAAACAATCTATCATGCTAATGAAGATCAAAAGAAAGCTGGAGTAGCCATACTTACATTAGATAAATTAGATTTTAAAGCAAATACTCTAACAGGAGATAAATAACGGCACTGCATCATGATCAATGTGTCTATCTGAAAAGATTTAACAATTGCAAATATTTATGGCCCCAAAGTGGAGGAAGCCAAATATATAAATAAATTAGTAAGAAACATAAAGAAACTCATTAATAGGTATATAATAATAGCAGGGGACTTTAACACTCAAGTTACACAAAGGAAAGATCATCTAAGCTGAAAATTAACTGGGAAACAATGGTAATGAATGACACACTGGAACAGATGGATGTAACAGATATATTCAGAACACTTTATCCTAAAGCAGCAGAATAAACATTCTTTTAGAAAGCACATGGAACATTCTCCAGAATAAAACATACTGGGTCACAAATCAGGCCTCAACAAATAAAGACTGAGATTATACTATGCATATTTTCAGACCACACTGCTGTGAAACCTGAAGTCAACCACAAGGGAAAAAATTGGAAAGATCATAAATACATATAAGTTAAAAAAACATCCTACTTAAAAAATAATGGGTTAACCAGGAAATTAAGAGAGAAATAAAGAAATGCAAGGTAGCAAATGAAAACACACACACACACACACACACACACACACACACACACACACAACTGTCCAAAACCTTTGGGATGCAGCAAAGGTGGTCTTAAGAGGGAAGTATATTGCAATATAGGTCTACCTCAATAAGCAGAAAAGTCTCATCTATACAGCCCAACATGACACCTAAAGGAGCTAGAAAAGAAATTACAAATACAGGGGCGCCTGGGTGGCTTAGTCGGTTGAGCGTCCGACTTTCGCTTAGGTCATAATCTCACGGTTCGTGGGTTCGAGCCCCGCATCGAGCTCTGTGCTGACTGCCAGCTCAGAGCCTTGAGCCTGTTTCAGAGTCTGTGACTTTCTGTCTCTCTGACCCTCCCTTGCTCAAGCTCTCTCTCTCTCTCCTAGAAAGAAATAAAACATTAAAAAATTAAAAAAAAAATTACAAATACAGACTAAAGCCAGTAGAAGGCAAATAATAAAGATTAGAACCGATATAAACAATATAGAAACAAACAAGGAAACGTAAACAGTATAACAGATCAATGAAAGGAAATGTGGTTCTTTGAAAGAATTAATAAAATTAATAAGATCCCAGCCAGATGTGTCAAAAAGATAAGAGAAAGGACCGAAATAAATAAAATCATGAATGAAAGAGGAAAGATCACAATAAACATCACAGGAAAAAAATATAAGGGAATATATGAAAAATTATATGCCAACAAACTGAGGGTTCTGGAAATAATGGACAAATTCCTAGAAATATACAAATGACCAAAGCTGAAATGGGAAAAATAGAAAGGTTGTCTAGACCATAACCAGTAAAGAAATTGAATGAGTAATAAAAAGATTTCCAACAAATAAAAATCCAGTACCAGATGGATTCCGAGATAGAATTAATACCTATTCTTTTCAAAATGTTCCAAGACATAGACATGAAAGGCAAATTCCCCAAAGCTCCCATTCTATGAGGCCATAATTACCTTGATTCCACACCAATAACCGACCATGCTAAAACGAACTACAGGTCAATATCCTTGATGAACATGGATGCAAATATTCTCAACAAAATACTAGCGAAGAATTGTTCAGTATGATCAAGTGGGATTTATTCCTGGGTTGCAGAGGTCATTCAATATCTACAAATCAATCAATGTGACACAGAACATCATCATCAACAACAACAACAACAACAACAATAACAACAACAAAAAGATTGGAACAATATGATCCTTTCAATTGATGTAGAAAAAGCATTTGGAAAAAAAAAAGACTGCATCCATTCTTGGGAAAAGAAAAAAAAAAAGAACCTCTACGAAGTAGGGATAGATGGAAAAATCTCAACACCAAAATCTGCCATATACATAAGACCCACAGCTAATATCCTCAGTGTGGAAAAATTGAGAGCCTTTCTTCTATGGTCACGAAGAAGACAGGGATGTCCACTCCCAACATTGTTATTTAACATAGTACTGGAAGTCTTAGGCTCAGTAACCAGACAACAGAAAGAAATAAAAGACATCCAAAATTGGTGAGGAAGAAGTCAAACTTTTACTACTTGCAGACGACATCATACCCTATGTAGAAAACCTGAAAGTCTACACTAAAAATCACTTGTACTTATACATGAATTCAATAAAGTTGCAGGATATAAAATCAATGTGCGGATCTCTCTTGCATTTCTACACATCAATTATAAAACAGCAGAAAAATAAATCAAAGAATAAATCCCATTTGGAATTGGATTAAAAACAATAATATACCTAGGAATAAACCTAACCAAAGATGTAAAAGGTCTGTACTCTGAAAACTATAGAATACTTGTGAAAGAAATTGAAAAGGACACAAGGATATGAAAGCCATTCCATGTTCTTGGATTGGAAGAATGAGGTTGTTAAAATAGCTCTACTACCCAAAGCAATCCGCACATTTAATGCAATCCCTATCTAAACATCACAATAGTTTTTCACAGAGCCAGAACCAACAATAGTAAAATTTTTATGGAAACTCAGAAGGCCTTGAATAGCCAAAGCAATCATTTTTAAAATTTTTAAATGTTTATTTATTATTTTGAGAGAGCGAGAGAGAGAGAGAGCACGGGAGGATCAGAGATAGAGAGATACAGAATCCACGGCAGGCTCCAGGCTCTGAGCTGTGAGCACAAAGCCCAACGCGGGGCTCAAACTCATGAACCATGAGATCATGACCCAAGCTGAAGTCGTATGCTTAACTTACTGAGCCAACCAGGCGCCCCCCAAAGCAATCTTGAAAAAGCAAACCAAACCTGGGGGCATCACACCACCAGATTTCAAGCTATGTTACAATCTTGTAGTCATCAAGATATTATGGTACTAGCACAAAACAGACACAGATCAATGGAAAAGAATAGAGAACCAAGAAAAAGACCCACAACTCTATGGTCATCATCAATGAAAGAAAGAATATCCAATGAAAAAAGACAATCTCTACAACAAATGGTGTTGGGGAAATTAGACATCAACATGGAGAAAAATGAAACTGGACTATTTTCTTACACCATACAGAAAAATAAATTCAAAGTAAATGAAAGACTTAAATGTGAGACAGGAAACCATCAAAATGCTAGAGAAGAACACAGGGAGCAAACTCTTTGACCTTAGCAGTAGCAG
Source organism: Proteles cristata cristata (assembly GCA_017311185.1). Taxonomy (NCBI): domain Eukaryota; kingdom Metazoa; phylum Chordata; class Mammalia; order Carnivora; family Hyaenidae; genus Proteles; species Proteles cristata. Next base: position 11,326 of record JAESUZ010000974.1, on the reverse strand, counting down.
TTTCTTTCTAGACATGCCACCAAGCAAGAGAAACTAAAGCAAAAGTGAACTATTGGGACTTCATCAAGATAAAAACCTTCTGAGCAGCTGAGGAAACAAAAAACAGAATTAAAAGTCCGCTTAGAAAATGCGAGAAGATATTTGGAAGTGCCATAACTGATAAAGGTTTAATATCCAAAATCTATGAACAACTTATCAAACTCCACAACCTAAAAACAAATAATCCAGTCAAAAAATTGACAGAAACATTTTTCCCAAAGAAGACATGCAGATGGCTAACAGACACATTGAAAAGATGATCAACATCATTCATTATCATGGAAATATAAAGCAAAATCACAATGAGATACTACCTCACATCTGTCAGAATGGTTAAAATAAACAACACAGGAAACAACAGATGTTGGCCAGGATGGGGAGGAAGGGTTACCCTCTTTCAGTGTTGGCTGAAATGCAAACTGTTGCAGCCGCTCTGGAAAAGAGTATGGAGGTTCCCGAAAAATTTAAAAATGGAACTACCTTATGAATACTGACTTGAAGGAGCACATGCACCCCAATGTTAGAGCAGCCTTATCAGCAGTGGCCAAAGTATTGAAAGAGCCCAAATGCCCATCAAGTGATGAATGATATATAAACACACACACACATACCATGGGACATTACTTAGCTATTAAAAAGAATGAAGTATTGCCATTTGTAATAACGTGGATGGAGCTAGATCGTATCATGCTAAGTGAAATAAAAATACCTTATGATTTCATTCATATGTGGAATTTATGAAAGAAACAGATGAATATATGGAAGGGAAAATAAAAGAGAGAAGGAAGCAAACCATAAGGGACTATTAACTATAGAGAACAAATTGTGGGTTGATGGAAGGAGGTGTGCAGGGATGGACTAAATGGATTGATGAGTATTAGGGAAAGCCCTGGATGTCACATATAAGTGATGAATCATTAAATTACACACCTTAAGCCAATTTTACTATATATGTTAACTAACCAGAATTTAAATAAAAAGTTGAAACATAAAAGAAACATTTTGGTATTAGAGATTTAGCCAATGTGCTTTACTCAGGACCTATTTCAAAAACTTTCAGCAGCAATTTCTCTTCACCTTCAAAGGGACAAATGGTTCTTTACCTGGCTGCACATGAGAATATCAATAGCACTACCATTGCAAAAAATCTTTGGAGGCAAGATCTTAACAGATCCAACATTCTCCAGTAGCACGGGTATGATATCATATTGATGTCATCTTCCTCTAAGATTACTAATGTGCCTTGTGTCAGGAAGGAAGCACTATGTAGGCTTGACCCCACCCAAGAAGACTTCTTATTAAAATAAAAATGGTACTTATAGGATAAGGCCAAGCCTGGACATCTGTAGGACCACCAGAAGAGAAAATATCTTCCCTGTCTTCATTTCCTTGCCAAATGCAATGGTACTGGAGGTCACTTATATTCCAGACTGACTGGCTACCTGGAGAATTTCTTGGGATCAACTGAGAAATTGCAAAAAATGACTTTTGGAGAGCTGTTGCTGTCTATCCCTTATTCAGGATTTCTCTGGGTAAGGACAGTGGTCAAGGATTGGTACAATTAGGAGAACTTCATACAGTTATCTTAGTACTATAGAGAGTTACAGTAGACTCCACCTCGTAGTGAAACGTATCCACAGTTTCACTATTCAGAGTTTCAGTTACCTTTTGTTAACCAAAGTCCAGAAGAAGATGATCCTCCTTCTGACATAACGCCAGAATGTCAATAGGAACCTAAAACTATATCACAATGCCTACATCATTCACCTCATTTCATCCCTTTACATAGGCATTTTATCATCTGACTTGAGCACAAGAAGGGTGCATACAGTACATTAAGATGTTTTCAGAAAGACTACATTCACAAAACTTTCATTGCAGGATATTGTTATAATAGTTTTATTTAGTTATTATTCTTAATTAGTTATTATTGTTAATCTCTTACTGTGCCTAATTTATGAATTAAACTATCATAGGTATATATTTATAGGAAAAAATAGTATGTGTGTGTATATATATTTGTATTAACTGTGGTTTCAGGCATCTACTGGAGGTTTAGCAATGTATTCCCTGCAGATAAGGTGAGATTTCTTGTACCTAGTCACTAATAAACTCCATTTACACATTATTTTATTTATTTTTCTCTCCAAATTATTATGTAAATTATAGTTAGTTAACATATCATGTAATAGTAGTTGCAGGTGTAGAATTTAGTGATTCATCACTTACATAAAACACCTGGTGCTCATCACAAAGAGTGCACCCCGTAAGTCACATCACCCATTTAACCCACCTCCACTCACCTCCCCTCCAGTAACCCTGTTTGTTTTCTATAGGAGAGTCTGTTTGTTAGTTTGAATCTCTTTTTCTTTCTCCCCCTATGTTCATTTGTTTGTTTCCTATATTCCATATATAAGTGACATCATATGGTATTTGTCTTCCACCGATTGACTTACTTCACTTACCATAATACAATACCCTCTAGCTCCATCCATGTCATTGCAAATGTCAAGATTTAATTTTTTCTTATGCCTGAGTAGTATTCCATTGTCCCTCTATATAGATATCTCTATCTATCTATCTACCTATAACACATTTCCTTACCCATTCCTCAGTCAACATTTGGGCTCTTTCAATATTTGGCCATTGTTGATAATGCTGCTATAAACATCGGGGTGCATGTAACTCTTCAAATTAGAATTTTTATATTCTTTCAGTAAGTACTTCATAGTGCAATTGCTGGATCATGGGGTAGTTCTATTTTAAACTTTCTGAGGAGCCTCCATACTCCTCCATATTGCAGATTAGCCACACAAGTTTCCATTAGCACCAACAGTGCAAGAGGGTTCCTGTTTGCCACATCCTCATGAACACCTGTTGTTTCTTGTGTTGTTGTTTTTAGACATTATGAGAGTTGTGTGTTGATATTGCGTTGTAGTTTTTATTCGTATTACCATAATGATAAGTGATAGTGAACATCTTTTCATATATCTGTTAGCCATCTATGGGTCTCCTTTATAAAAATGTTTATTCCTGTCTTCTGCCTATTTTTGACTGGATTATTTGTTTTTTGGGGTGTTCAGTTTTATGTTCTCTATTTTGTAACTAACCCTTTATCAGTTATGTCATTTCCAGATATGTCATTTACAAATATCTTCTCATATTCAATAGATTGACCTTTAATTTTGTTGTTTACTTTCTTTGTTGTGCAGAGCTTTTTATCTTGATCAATTCCCAATGATGTATTTTTGTTTCTGTTTCCGTTGCCTCAGGAGACATAGCTACTAAGAAGTTACTATGTCTGATGAGAAAGGGATTATTACCCGTGTTTCGCTCTAGGATTTTGATGGTTTCCTGTCAAACATTTATGTATTTCATCCATTTTAAATTTATATTTATTCTTTTAATCCATGAGCATGGAAAGTTTTCCCGTTTCATTGTTTCATATTCAATTACTTTCTTTGTTTTTAAATAGTTTATTGTCAAGTTGGTTTCCAGAAAGCACCCAGTGCTCACCCCCACAAGTGCCCTCCCCCATGCCCACCCCTCCTCCCCCCCACATCCACCAGTCCTCAGTTTTTGTCAGCATTCAAGAGTCTCTCATGGTTTGCCTCTCCCCCTTTCCCCCACCATTTCTGCCCTTCTTCTCCCCCTTGGTCCTCCGTTAAGCTCCTCCTAATCCTCCTATACGTGCACACATATGATATTTGTCTTTCTCTGCCTGACTTATTTCGCTCAGCATAACACCCTCAAGGTCCATCCATGTTGCTACACATGGCCAGATTTCATTCTTTCTCATTGCCATGTAGTATTCCATCGTGTAGATAAACCACATCTTCTTGATCCATTCATCCGTTGATGGACACTTAGGCTCTTCCCTGTTGTGGCTATTGTTGAGAGTGCTGCTATGAACATCAGGGTTCATATGCTTCTATGCATCAGCACTCCTACATCAGTTGGGTAAATTTCCTAGCCGTGCTATTGCTGGGTCATAGGGGAGTTCTATTATTAAATTTTGAGGAACCTCCACACGGTTTTCCAGAGGGGCTGCACCAGTTGACATTCCCACCAACAGTGTAGGAGGGTACCCATTTGGCCACATCCTCACCAGCGTCTAGAGTCTCCAGATTTGTTCATTTTAGCCACTCTGACTGGTGTGATGTGGTACCTCTGTGTGGTTTTGATTCGTATTTCCCTGGTGAGGAGGAATGCTGAGCATCGTTTCATGTGTCTGTTGGCCATCTAGATGTCCTCTTTGGAGAAGTGTCAGTTCATATCTTCTGCCCATTTCTTCACTGGATTATTTGTTTTTCAGGTGTGGAGATTTGTGAGTTTCTTATAGATTTTGGAAACTCGCCCTTTATCTGACATGTCATTGGCAATTTTCTTTTCCCCTTTTGTCGGTTGTCTATTAGTTTTATAGATTATTTCCCTTGCCGTGCAGAAGATTTTTATCTTGATGAGGTCCCAATAGTTCATTTTTGCTCTTGATTCCCTTGCCTTTGGGGATGTGTCAAGTAAGAACTTCCTGTGGTGGAGGACAAGGACGTTGTTTCCTGTTTTCTCCTCTAGGGTTTTGATGGTTTCCTGTTTTACATTCAGGTCCGTTATCCATTTTGAACTTATTGAGGTGTATGGTGTGAGAAAATGATCTAGTTTCATTCTTCTGCATATTGCTGTCCAGTTCTCCCAACACCATCTGTTAAAGAGGCTGTCTTTTTTCCACTGTATAATCTTTACCGCATTGTCAAAGATAAGTTGGCTGAAATATTTTGGGGCTAATTCTGAGTTCTCTATCCTATTCCATTAGTGTATGTGTCTATTTTTGTGCCAAAACTATACTGTCTTGATGATGACAGCTTTGTAGTAGAGGCTAAATCTGGGATGGTGATGCCTCCCGTTTTGGTTTTATTCTTCAATATTACTTTGGCTAATCGTGATATTTTGTGGTTCCATACAAATTTGAGGACAGTTTGTTCCAGTTTTGAGAAGTATGCTGGTTGAATTTTGATTGGAATTGCATTGAACGTATAGATTGCTTTGGGTAGTAATGACATCTTAACTATATTTATTCTTCCAATCTCTGGGCATAGAAGGTTTTTCATTTCTTTGTACCTTCATCAATCTCCTTCATAAGTTTTCTATAGTTTTCGTCAAACAGATCTCTTGTATCCTTGGTTAGGTGTATTCCTAGGTATTTTATGTGTGGTTTTTTTTTTGTGTGTGTGTGTGCAATTGTGAATGGGATCAGCTTCTTGATTTCTCTTTCTGTAGCTTCATTGTTGGTGTATAGAAATGCAAGCGATTTCTGTACGTTGACTTTGTGCCCTGTAACTTGGTTGAATTCTTGGATCAGTTCTAGTAGGCTTCTGGTGGAGTCTGTCGGGTTTTCTATGTAGAGTATGAGGTCATCTGCAAAAAGTGAGAGTTTGACTTCTTCCTTGCCAATTCTGATGCCTTTTATTTCCTTTTGTTGTCTGATGGTTGATGCTAGGACTTCCAGCACTATGTTACACAACAGTGGTGAGAGTGGACATCCCTGTCATGGTCCTGATCTCAGGGGGAAGTTCTCAGTTTTTCCCCATTGAGGATGATGTTAGCTGAGGGCTTCTCATAGATGGATTTTATGATATTTAAGTAAATTCCTTCTATCTGGATTTTCTCGAGGGTCTTTCTTAAGAAGCGATGCTGTGTCTTGTCAAATAATTTTTCTGCATCTATCGACAGGATCATATGATTTTTATCTTTTCTTTTGTTAACGTGATGGATCACACTAAATGATTTGCAAAAATTGAACCAAATGTAACCCAGGAATGAAATCCACTTGGTCTTGGTGGATAATTCTTTCTATGTGCTGTTGGGTTCGATTTGCAAGTATCTTTGTTGAGGATTTTTGCATCCGTATTCACCAAGGATATTGGCCTGTAGTTCTCTTTTTTGCTGGATGTCTGTCTGGCTTGGGAATCAGAATGATGCTGAATTCATAAAAAGTCCGAAAGTTTTCCTTCTATTTCCTTTGTTTGGAATAGCTTGAGAAGAATTGGTATTAATTCTGTTTTAAATGTCTGGTAGAATTCCCCAGGGAAGCCATCAGGTCCAGGACTCTTATTTGTTGGGATATTTTTGATCACTGATTCGATTTCCTCACTAGTTATGGGTCTGTTCACATTTTTTTTTACCTCTTCCCATGTGAATTATGGTATTGAGTGTGTGTTTAGGATTTGTCCATTTCTTTTAAGTTGTCCAATTTTTTGGCATATACTTCTTCATAGTATTCCCTGATAATTTCTTGTATTTTTGAGGTTTTGGTTGTAATAAGACCAGTTTCATTCATGATTTTGTCTATTTAGGTGCTCTCTCTTTACTTTTTGAGAAGCCTGGCTAGAGGTTTCTCAATTTTCTTTATTTTTTGAAAAAAACAACTCTTGGTTTCATTGATCTGTTCATTTGTTTCTTTGGTCTCTATGGTCTTTATTTCTGCTATGATTTTTACTATTTCTCTTCTTCTACTGTGTTTGGGGTGCCCTTGTTGCTCTACCTGTAGTTCCTTTAGGTGAGCAGTTAAATTTTCCACTTGCGCTTTTTCTAATTTCTTGAAATAGGCCTGGAGTGCAATGTACTTTCCTCTCAGGAGTCTTTGCCTCATCCCATAGATTTTGGATTGTTGTCTTTTCATTTTCACTTCTTTCCTTATATTTTAAAATTTCTTCTCTAATTGCCTGATTGGCCTATTCATTCCTTAGTAGGGTGTTCTTTAACCTCTATGATTTTGGAGGTTTTCCAGACTTCTTCCTGTGACTGATTTCAAGTTTCAAAACATTATGATCTGAAAGTGTGCATGGTATGATCTCAATTTTTTATATTTATTGAGGGCTGCTTTATGGCCCAGTATGTGATCTATCTTTGAGAATATGCCAGGCGCACTTGAAAAAAAAGTGAATTCCGTGGCCTAAGGTGTAGAGTTCTAAATATATCTGTCAGATCTGTCTAGTCCAATGTGTCTTCAAGTCCATTATTTGTTTAGTAATTTTCATCCTGGTTGACCTATCCATTGCTGTAGGCGGTGTATTAAAGTCCCCTGCTATTAGCACATTCTTATGAATAAGATTGTTTTTGTTTGTGATTAATTGTTTTAAATATTTAGGTGCTCCCATATTCAGGGCATATACGTTTATGATAGTTCTTCCTGATGGATAGACCCTGTAATTATTATATAATGCCCTTCTTCATCCCTTGTTATTGTCTTTAATTTAAAGTCCCGTTTGTCTGATATAAGTATAACTACTTCAGCTTTCTTTTGATTTCCAGTTGCATAATATATATTTCTCTATCCCCTTATGTTTCATCTTAAGGTATCTTTCAGTCTAAAATGAGTTTCTATATAGATGGATTTTGGATTTATTTAAATATGTTTTTTAAATTTATTTCTAGGAGAGAGAGAGAGAGACAGCATGAGCAGGGGAGGGTCAGAGAGAGAGGGAGATACAGACTCTAAAATAGGCTCAAATCTCTGAGCTGGCAGTCAGCACAGAGCTTGACATGGGGCTTGAACCCACGAACCGCGAAATCATGACCTAAGCGAAAGTCGGACGCTTAGCCGACTAAGCCACCCAAGCCCCCTGGATTTTGGATTTGTATCCATTTTAGTACCCTATGTCTTTTGATTGGAGCATCCAGCCCATTTACATTCAGTGTTCTTATTGAAATATGTGGGTTTAGAGTGATTGTGTCCTTTGTGGAATTCATGCTTGTGGTGGTGTCTCTGAGATCTTCTTTCCTGGAAACACTTCCCTCCCAGCGTACCCCTCAGGATTTCTTGTAGGGTTGGCTTAGTGGTGACAAATTGTCTCAATTTTTGTTTATTTGGAAAGACTTTTATCTCTCCCTCCTTTTGGAATGACAGGCTTGCTGGATAGAGGATTCTTGGCTGTATATTTTATCTGTTCATCACATTGATGATCTCCTTCCATTCCTTTCTGGCCTGCCAAGTTTCACTAGATAGGTCTGTCACCAGTTTGATAAGTTTTCCTTTGTATTTTAGGGCCCTTTTCTCCCTAGCTGTTTTCAAAATTCTCTCCTTTTCCTTATATTTTGCCATTTTTACTTTAATGTGTCGTGAAGAAGATCGATTCAAATTACATCTGAGGGGAGTCCTCTGAGACTCTTGTATTTCAACGTTTACTTCCTTCCCCAGGTTGGGGAAGTTCTCTGCTATAATCTGTTCCAGGACTCGTTCAGCACTTTTCCCTCTCTCTTCCTCTTCTGGGATTCCTATGATACGAATAGTGTTTCGTTTGACTGTATCACTGAGCTCTCGAACTCTTCTTTCATGTTCCTGGATCAGTTTGTCTCTTTCTTTTCTCAGTTTCTTCTTTTCCTATAATGGTGTCCTCGAAACCACTTATTCTTCTTTCTGCCTCTTAAATCTGTGCATTGGACGCCTCCAGTTTACTATGTATCTCATTTCTCCCATTTTTTTAATTCATCATACCTATTTTTAAGCTCCATGTTATTTGTAGCCATAATTTCTTTGGTGTCCTCCATGATTTTTTCAAGCCCAGCGATTAATTTTACAATTATTTTTCTAAAATCTTGTTCAGTTATGTTTCTTATATCTGTTTTGAGCAGTTCTTTAGCTGTCAGTGCTTCTTGGAATTTCTTTGAGAGCTCTTTTGTTTCGTCATTTTGTTTAGCTTTGTATCTCTTGAAGTTTTAAAGACTTGTCATGCTCTCTGCACCTGTTAGCACTGCTGTCCCCAAGAAGACTCTTTGACTCTCCTGTTCCTAACCTTTGAGAAAGTGTTCTTTGAATGGTATTTCTTGGTCTCTCTTGTTAATACCTTGGTTATTTTTTTTCCCTACCCATTGTGATATTTGGGACTCTCCATCATGTGTACTTTGGCTTGTTTCTTGAGGTAGCCCTGGAGTAGAAAATGGACAGACATACACACAGGGAACAGAGGCACACAAACACACATACAAATCCAACAAACACGCAATCTGAGACGGAAAATGAAAACGTAGAGAGAAAAGAAGGAAGTGGATAGACGAATAATAGAAAATAAAAATACATTAAAAAGTCAAAAAGAAGAAAAGAAAAGGAAAAATAAGTTAGCCGATAGACAAAAAGTGTTTAAAACATATAACCAGATATCCCGGCTATAATTAATAGCCACGTGTATGCAGTGCTGGTTGAAGAGCATAGAGGAAGAGAGAGATGACAGTGCTGGGATGAGTCTAAATTGGAAATAGAATGAACAGTCATAAGGGATAAGAAGTTTTTTTCAAAGACCTAAAGGGTGGAATATGGTTGGAGAGGTTAGAGAAAGACGCTGGTGTTATCCAGAGAAACTATATAGTCTGATTTCTCCTGAGAGAAAGAGATGAAAAAGTACATAGGTGTAGAATTTACATCTACAGAATGGGTTAAATGTGACTATTTAAACAAGCCAGTGACCAGAATTAATCAGGTCAGTGCTCAGATTAAATTAAAAAAAAAAAAAAAAGGAGGGAGGGGCAAGATGGCGGAGAAGTAGGGAGCTCCATACCTGCAGTCGCGCCCATGCTTCACACGGAAAAGATCTGAAGCCATAGGAAACCATACGAAACCGAAGAGATTGCGAGAAAAAGGACGCAGATTCTACTGGGAAAGACTTCTAACGTGAGTGCAAGCTGGGGAAGATAAAATCGGTCCTGGATAGGAGACTGGAAGGACGGGGCGACCCCCCATTGCAGGGAGTGAGAAGAGGGAAAAAGAGAGTCCGAAACAGAAAAACCTCCGCTTGGAGCATAGAAAGACCTTGCACACAAAATACCTGCACAACAGACACTCCCACGCTCCAATTCGCCCAGGAGGAACTGCGCTGGCGGTTTACTTCTTTGTGCTGGCTACTGGCTGGCTGGGAGAAGCTGCCCGCCTGCCTCCATTATCCTCTTGATCGGCTTGGACCCCTGGAGGAGCCACGCACAGGCAACTGAGTCCCTGCTCCTAGCTGGCTGGAGCTCTAGAGGGAAGGCAAAGAGCTAAAAACTGACAGATTTGACGTGAGTTCGTGTTTTGGGTGAGGAGACACAGAGGGAACTTGATTTCCTCACTCCAGTGGGCTCAGAACGCTGGCAGACAAGGCACCTGCCCCGCCCAAGCTCCCCAGCCTGACCCAGAGGAGAAGGGAGCAGCGACTTCTGACTCCACCCCCAAAGCTAGCCAAGAGGCTTGGAATTGCCCTGAGGGGGGTTGCCAGGGGATCGCCTGAGGCAATTTCAGCGGGGTGCTTGGCCTGGGTTTTGGAGGCTGGGAATGGCCTGGGTTGTAAAGCTCAACAAACTTTGGCTTAGCCCCTGACGCTGGGAGTTTACACGCCCATAAAAGCGAGGTGGAGTGCCACCACTCTCCTCCCTACAACCACCAAGGCAAAACTCCCGCCTGAAGCATTGGATCACACCATGCCCATTCCTGCTTGAGAGCTGCCCTCCTCCCTTTTCTTTTCTTTTTTTTTTCCAACAGAGCACTGGCCTGATTACCTCTGGTCACCGGCATGCTTAAACAATCAAATTTAGTCCATTTTTTAGATGCAAATTCTACACCTCCCGGCTTTTTCATCTCTTTTTCTTAGGAGTAATTAGACTATATAGTTTCTCCGGATAACACCAGCATCCTTCCCTCATCTAACCAACCATACTCCACCCTTTAACTCTTTGAAAAAAGCTTCTTATCTTTTCTGCCTGTTCGTTCTATTTCCAATTTTGCCTCATCCCCGCCCTATCTTCTGTCTCTGTCTCTATGCTCTTCAGCCAGCACTGCACACATCTGGCTATTTAATTGTAGCTGGGAAATACGGTTATATGCTATGAACCATTCTTTGTCCATTGATATGCTTCTTTTTTCCTTTCCTTTTCTTCCTTTTGACCTTTTAATGTATTTTTTATTTTCTATGAATTGCCCTCCCTCTTCCGTCTTTCCTCTTAACTTTTTAGCTGTCCCACTAGGATTGCATGTTAGTCGGATTTGTCTGTGGGATTGTTTGCCCCTGCTCTCTGTGTGTTTGCCAGTCTGTTTTCCTCTCCAGGGCTACCTCCAGAAACAAGCCAAAGTACACATGATGGAGAGGCCCAAATATCACTACGAGTACGAAAATAAAATAACCAAGGTCCCAGCAAGAGAGACCAAGAGATACCATTCAAAAAACACTCTCTGAAAGGATAGGCCTTGGAGAGTCAAAGAGTCTACCTGGATACAGCAGCGCTCACAGGTGCAGAGAGCATAACAGAACTTTACATCTAACAAGAG